>CP025658.1:21822813-22082730 GCA_003576665.1 Ipomoea trifida | reverse complement strand
ACTGCTAGTAGGGATAAGAAATCAAAATTGAATTGTCCATGTAGAGTTGTAATGATTTGGTTTCTACTGTCAATGATGTTTGTGATGTGGTATTATTTCAAATGTAGATGTGGTGGCAGTGTGAAAGTGGTGAAAAGGCTCCCTATTGCTTAGGCATTTTCTAAAAGAGCTAAAAATGTAATGTAATGTACTGCAATTGTGTTGGTATCCTCAAATTATGTAATGTTGTTTGCTAATTTAATGAAATAGTGTTTGGTGTTATTCATTTGATACAGTATATGTAAATAGCATAAAGGAAAGCAAATTCATTCACAGGCTGACAAAGTAAAAAAAAAAAACATTCTTGATTCCCAAATATGACCATTAGTTTTGGATAGTAGGTTTTGTTTGTTTGCCACAAAACAGACACATTCTAAACCCAAAAGAAAAACCAAAAATCATTGTTCACAACTTAAGATCTGTCAATCTAATTCAATTGCAGAAGACTTGTCATTCTTGAACTTCATAATGTTGGAAGATCTTGTCCTGTAAGTCTTTGTCACTGTAGTTCTTGACTTAGTGAGTCCAAGTGACTTTGTTTCCTTTGATTTGTGCTTTCTTTTTGTTGACTTTTGTTCCTGCTGCTGGTGTGATGTGTTATCCATTTCCTCAAACTGTAATTGACCTATACAAAGTAAATTACCAAGTAATTGTAAGTAGGCTGAACAGAGAAATATGAGACCTAAACATAAATGACATTTACAAATTCTAAACAAGTAACATAGAATACTTGATGGTATGATCTCCATTTGACTAGTATCAACTGCCATGTTCTGAGCATCGGTTAGAGAATTTGCAATAATATTGTCTCCAACATTCAATAATGGATCAACTACATGGGAATACAGGAACCAATTAGTAAATATAATTGGACTTTAAGTACAGATTTCATAGTAAAATGGTAGTATGTAATTACCTCTAACAGAATGAACACCTATATTTGGAATTCCTAAGATTGGGCAGTCAAAGAGTCTAAGTAGCTCATCATCTGTAAGTTCTTCACATGGTTGAGTATTGACTGGAATTTCCTCTGCCACAGCCTCTCTCTACAATGGCATAAGTCAATAGATTGCATTGATACTTATTTAAGTGAACTTATAAATGAATAATGAGTTAAGTATATTACCTGGCCTCCCTGTGCATTCCCAACAATATGTTCTGCCATAACTTGTTCAGACTGGACATTTAGATCTGCCATAACTTCTTCATTCCCAACTTGATCTGCCACAACGTGTTCAGCCACAACCTGTTCAGCCATAACTTGTTCAGCGACAACCTGTTCTCCCTAGTATGACAATGAAAATAAGTAATTATTGATATCTATCTGACTTGCATATCTACATGAATTTATATCATCAGTTAATGTAATTACCTGCACTGCCCTTGCATTCTGTGCTAGCTGAGGACACCTCCTACGATTATGACCTTTTTGTTTGCATTTGGAACAGTGCAGACTGACAATTTTTCTACTCAGATGTGTTTCAAACTTTTTTGATTCATCAGCTGATTTCTTCCTGAGCTTCTTTGGCCTCCCTATTTTGGCAGTGTATAGTGGGGGAAGTGGAGGCAGTTTAGTACTAACTGGCCAATCATGAGACCCAGCCATTGGGTGAATACAACCAGCATAAGTGTTCAGATATGTTTCAATCCTGTAACATGGTTCTACATAGTCATAAACAGACAATTTCTTCATCCAAATGGCATATATGACATGCCTACATGGTATGCCTGTCAATTCCCACTTTCTACAAGAACATGTCTTTGCATTGAGGTCCACTTGGTGTTGGTCATAAGGTCCTTTTACCTCAAACAAGTGTTCATCACTTTGATAAGCCCAATATCCTCCTGCTTGTTTTTCAAACACTTCTAGTTTTTTTCACTATGACTGGACATAACAGTCCTGACCATTTACTTGCTTGTTTTCTGCACTCAAACAACCTAACCATCACTTGTTTTCTGAGAATCTCAAGGCAAGCTCTTAATTTCGATTGCAGTCTCTCAATTTCTTCATCGTTCCGATTTAACCTTCGTAACAATCCGGGAATTATTGACTTTGATCTTGAACACATTGGTGGGTCATACCAGCTTACAAATCCACACCTACCAACACTCATTCCCTGAATCAAAATCCGATTCATAATCAAAACAAAGAAAAAAAAAACAAGAAAAATCAAATGATTACAAGGGAGAAGTACTAACCCTATCCTTCGTACAAACCCAAAACCTCCTGCTCGGATTATCGTTCGTCCACGACGTTCGAAGCTGCAAAGGTTGGCTACATTGACAAATCGGAATCGACGTTGAACAACTTCTTGATGAATTTTGACTCCACTCGCTATCAGTATTCATCGTTGTTGAAGACTAGATCAATTTACGAAATGGGTAAATTAAATTAGGGCATACGGATGGAAGACGCAGTGGGAAGAAACTGGGAAGAAGGCGTATATAACATAACGACCGGTGGGAAGGTGGAGACTGAAGTGACTTTTATGCCCCTAACTTGGACGGCCACTTAACACCCCATTTGACGGAGGACCACATCGGTCAAAAATACAATACTTGAGGATTTAATCGGCCAAAAAGGAAAGCCGAGGACCAATTTGTTACTTTCGCTATAGTCGAGGGACCAAAACGGTAATTAACTCATACAAAAATTTGATACAACTATGAAATTAAAATTGATATTCAAAAGGGCTTTTCTCAAAAAAGAAAAATACAATGAGACATGTTATTTAATTTTATTTGGAAAAAGTGTCAAATAGGCCACTGAACTTATCGCTTTTGTGCAATTGGGACATTGAACTTAAAAAGTGTGCAATTCAACCATCAAACAAGTAAAATTTGTGCAATTGGACCATTTTTACAAAAAAAAAAAAATTTAATTCAATTTGAGTTAAAAACATTTCAATATTGACTCCCAATTAGTATGGTGAAAGAAAATGCCACTCTTAATATATATATATATGTTAGTAATATAATTGGATTTTACCAAAATTTTTTTGTAAAAATGGTCAAATTAAAAGGGGACCTCAGAATTGAAGAGGGTGAGAAAATTAATATTTGTTAAAGAAAAACAAAGAAACAAAATGAATGGGACAAGCAACATTTATAAGTAAAGATTACATTAGACTAGAAAATAAGATGAAGCTAGCTAGGATAGCTAGCTAGCAGAATCTTGAAATTCCAACCTCAGAAACAGTAGTGGTATAAGCTAATAAGGTGAAAGATGGATAGATATTTGTTGAGATTGAAAGCGACTTATAACTACAAGGGATTTCATCTTCGTTGTTACGTCCACTAAGTTGAGATTTTGCATTGTTTGCCACATCACTGAATGAATGGAGGATATAGCTAAGCTAAGCTACCTTCAATCTCTCTACTCTATGTATAGTGTGTGTATATATATATGGTTCCAATCTTTCACCATTATGTCGGTACGTTACATCTCCTCATGCGTCAACTACTCTCAACTTGCTTTTTTTGGCTACGTACTTAACTTTTCTCTTCTTTTTCTTCACATAATTTTGTCACCTTTAATTTGAGATAGACCGGAAATTGATTGGGTCTGATCTTCACCCACTTTATTTAACTTATAGGTCACATTTAATTAATTTATATAGAAAGATTTTACATTTTTAATAACACCGAGTACATAATAAAATATTTGTGTCAATCAACACTAGAAACATACTATATCTTGAACTCTATAAACCTACTCTCCGCACCCAAGAGGAGGCAAATCAAGCTAATTTAGTTTTAAAATTCAACACCAAATTGTACGCTTTTGCGCCCAAAAAGCCTAATACCCTCAAATAATCTGTTTCTATTTTCATTGGATTGCTGGAAGCAAGTCTTAAGTGAGAGTTGTTATTTACTTAAATTGACCAATGCCATGAGGGAAACACTGCAAACTTTGTATATATGTATATATTTGATCATCATTATCATTTCTGCTTGTTTGCGTCACTTACATAACTAACATGTTCAGTTATGGTACTGATGATAAATGTTATCCCTTCAAGATGTTTCTTTATATTAGGCTACATGAGTGCAAAATCAAGTATATTTTAAAGTTTAGAGTGGAAATCTGATCTGCTTACCATGCACTTTGTGTGAGTTCATGACATTGCATTCTCACCATCGTCACTCAAAATATAATTTTGCATTTCTTCAATTCCATGTAAGCACAAGATTCTTGAATTGATAGTAACAAATTATTCTTGTAATTAATAATACTCAAATTAAATACTCAATTAACTTAGGCAATGACTGAGTGATTGTGGTGCGTTGTGTCACTGTCAGGTCCGACCACGCTTGAAATAGAGGGTTCGAGTACGCGGTTTTCAAATATCTGTACGCGGATGCTAATAAGCTTAGCTACAAGTGGATGGGTGAATAAAATGAAACCACCTCGATCTGCATGTTCAATTCAATTGCTAACTTCCAACGTTATTTATTGCTTTTGTTTTAATAATTTTTACTGTTCATCATATAGCACAATATTCCTATATGTATGTATATGCATCTTCCTGATCTATCGAAGAATCAAGAAGGACGTTTCCTTATTTGTCTCATGCTCCAACCCAGTCCCTACGTATGCTAGAAGAGCTAACTAACATGTGGATGTTGTAGATTTATATTTCTGTACAGCTATGTACAACTGGTCTTGCTTCGACTCAAACGTTAACACATTATAACGTAACATATATAATCTCCGGCCAGTAATATATATACATATATATATAGTCATGTTCAGGTGCAAACCAGCTTTTTCATGCGAATTTGCGAATTGAAATAATGTACCAAAATTTTACATAAATGCACAACTACTCCAACTCCGGGGCTACTATACAAATGCACCATAACTACTACATAAATTCATTGCAATTACTACACTTGAATGCATCGCATACAACTACATGCGTCCTAGTTGCTCTGCATTCATGTAAAACTTACCTAGTATTCCTTCAGAAGTTTGCAGGTTCACATGGGATGATGGGAAGACTGTTCTCATGTGAATACAACTATATATATATATATTGAAAACAACCTAAGAATGAGGACTCGGGGCTCAAGATATGCGACCCTATATGACGACATAGTTTTGATTAATGAAAGCAGACGGATGAAACGGCTTCCATTCTGCGAAAATGCAGTTTACTTTCAACACAACTGCCGTATTAGTTCAACACAATTGCAGTTCCAAACCGATGAAACGGTTGCAGTATTAGTTAAACACAACTGTATAGTAGTATCATTTGAGATGAACTGTAGTATCAGTCACGGAAATTTATGGGGACCATTTCTCCCACTTATTGAAACGACGTTGTTTTGTGACCATGGTCCACCATATAACAACTGCTTTTAGTATTTGGATTTAATTGATATATATTTACTCCGGATCGATTACTTACATCATTATATATGCATCTTGACCGCTGCTTGGGTCACACGTGTTCCGAACGTACATTGACTTGTATTATCCTTGGTGGGCTAAAACTACAAGATCTCGGTCTACACAATATATTATCATATCAAATTAAACACTATATATATACATATAGTATTATTTGGAAAAAAAAAAAAAAAAAGTATGCATGGGAACGATATATATAACGTGTGCGCGGCGCCATAATTAGCAAGTGGGTGGTGGAGGGTAGAGTTGCAGGCCGGAAAACATGCAGTGGTGTACTTAGGTGTTTTGATGAATGAATTGATCTGTAGATCTGAGTTACAGCCACCCTGGCATACCCAATCACCAACGCTAACATCCAAACTCGTAGTTTTGGCCGCTTTGATCCCGCCAAACTCATTTTACATAAATGCACATGGGTGCATACCTTCTTTTCCGTTTCTTCTTTGACGGCAAATCACGGAATTAACGTCAAACCTGTAAATCAATATAACTTGTTAGTTCATAATTGATTGGATAAATAGTTCTTACATACAAAGAGTCAAATTTGAAAAAATATAGACACTAGGAGGTATTTTTAAGTTTGCCTCACATTCAAACTAATCATCATCTGTATTGAACTGACCCAATTAAATGACAAAGTACTAGCCAAATTGATTTTTTCATACGAGAAGAGACTGTTTCATACTCAGATTAAGATTAATTTTTTCATACGAGAAATGATTTGAATTTTGACTACTCTTAAGAAATGAAAATATATGCACGGTCACTCGAACCAACCAAGTTGATTCTTATCGTTTCTTTTTTAACTTAATTACAACAATATAATTAAACCTTAGAATTTCCTAATATCTACAACACTACAAGTTGGCCGCCCTTAGCTTGCATGCATTATTGCATGTGTGACATATATATGATGTCGCATGCATTATTTGGTTTATACTTTATTTTTTAGGGTATATTATTATCTTAATTTTTTATTTCATATATATAGTTTTAAATAAAATATTTGTTATGTTACATTACATTTTACGGTAGCCCTAGAGTGCTTTGTCGGTCTATAAATACCCAGCATTAGCAAACCCCTCACTGCACCATTCTAAAGCTAAAGCCTGAAATATTGTTACTTAGCTTCAATTCATTATCATATCAATAGCTATGGCTTCTTCCAACAGAGTTTCCTCTTCGATTGCTCTTTTCTTTGCCCTCAACCTTGTCCTCTTCGCTTCCGTGTCCGGCTGCGGCTCCTGCGTGAAGCCGAAGCCGAAGCCGAAGCCTGCATGTCCGCCGCCGTCTACTCCAGTTCCGGCTCCAAAAGCCAGCTGCCCCATTGACACGCTGAAGCTGGGAGTGTGCGCCGACGTGCTAGGCTTAGTGAAGGTGGTGATTGGAGCCGACAAGGAGCCGTGCTGCTCGCTTCTTAGCCCCCTGGCTGACGTGGACGCGGCTCTTTGCCTCTGCACGGCTCTTAAGGCTAATGTTTTGGGCATTAACCTTAACGTCCCCATCTCACTCAGCTTGCTCCTCAATGCTTGCTCCAAGGTCGACCCAGCTGGCTTCAAATGCGAATAATTAATATTCATCCTCACCTGGCCTCCTATTATATATTCCTGTTTTGGTTTTTTTTTTTTTTTTTGGGTTTTAATTAATTTCTTTGGTGTGAAACATATATATGTACGAGGATGTTCAGTTTAAGTTGTTGAATGTCGGATGGAATTCGTAATCCCATGTACCAAACCAGCCTTCAATTCATATATGTAATCCCATGTATGCTTGATCTGATGAGTGGAAACAGTCGGAAAGATACTATTCTACTTTGCTAATTTCTAGCTAGCTAGCTAGACGACAGGGGATTATATTATATATTTTATGTTATATACCACTTAATTTTTTTTTTTCATCATTTCAATAAATAATAGAAAAACATGTGTTTTTCGTTTGTCTCACATGAATGTATGTATGTAGAAGTATAACACAACCTAACACACGCGTACGTACAATAATCTCCTCATTAATTAAAGAAAATGCATGTAATCTACTACGTATCTTGAGAATGTTCCTCAATCCTCACACTCCATTCAATCTATTAAATAAATAAAATAATAGCGTCAGCATCTCATTTTACAAGTACCATTATTCATTCTAGCTAGCTAGCCACAAAGAGACATGTTTAATTTCTATATTATATATAAAAATTTAGTAAACAATATTGTTTTTTTTTTCATATAGCATACGATATTGCCATATATAATAGTGTAAGATTATTTGGGTGCAGATTTAGCAACTCTTGTGTGATAAATTATCATAAGAGAAAGACATTGTAGTGTGACATGTTTAATCAAAAGGATATTGGAATTGGTAAAAATTTGATACATGATTTTTTTGACATAAAAATCATGCCCACTTACTCAATCACCTCTTTTAGGACGCTATATAATATTTCTTGAGAAAAACAAGATCAAGAGATTAAGAACGACAAAAAGAAGAGTTTATAAGCATCTATCACATTTATAGACAATGTAACCTTAATGGCATATTTACAAAACTGTTCTTGTACTCATAAGCATCATATTTAGACTATGTTCCATTATGTACAGATCAATTCCACTAAGCTTTAGCAACAATCATCTTTTAAATAACATATATATAAGACATAAATTGAACAATATTTGAATGGATTATTATGTTGTTGAAACCAATTGTACTGTTAAATTATATTCCTAATGTAATGAAAATTAATTATTTAAACAAGAACAAACAAAAACTAGAGTAATGAAATTTAATGATGGTTATGATAAATGAGGTGGGGTGCAGTACAAAATGGGAGGTGATATTGGTAGGGTAATGCGGGAATAATAAAACAATCAAATAATGATGAAAGTAATTATACATAATTGATATTTTTAAAGAAACAGGTGAGGTAAGGTCTTGTAGATGTCGGGCATGATGCGTATGGATGTCACATGGGCCTGGTGGAGTGGTGGCCCACCACTGTAGTCTGGTAAGGTAGACCGACTTGACCTCAGTGGCTCAGTCCAGGTAAGTAGTAAGTACCATTCCTATCCAATGGTTCAGCTTTCATCAAAATCATTCGAACATTTTTGGATATTCTAGGTTTACTTTTCTTTGCCCATTTTTATTTTGTTTTTCAAATTAAAAATGCTTTTATCAATACTATTTTTTAATAAAATATTCTTAATTTTTTGAGTGAGAAAAACGCTTGACCACTTAAATATGTATTTTTTGTAGGGTGGTCAAATTAGCATTAACGTGGCAATTAACTCCAATGGAAAGTGAACTTCTAAGATATATAATTTATACTCATCCAAAAAGGAAATTGTATATATACTAGTGCAAACTCACTACAAGTCTTCCCAATTCAAAAGGGTACACAGTGAGAATCAATTTTTTTATTCATTTATTATCCATTTCGACTTTTGAGTGTGTGTGCGTGCGTGTGTGTATGTGTGTGTGTGTATGGATGGCGTTCAGGTGTGTACAGGCCGCCCAGGAGAGAACTGCGAACGAATCGCAGCGCACCACGTGTCCAGGATGTAGTTGCACCTAACGTTATAATCTTGGTGCACATAATATTATAACTAGATGCACCTAGGTGCACCCAGGTGCATAAATGTTAACAAGGTAAATTACTTGCACTTGTAAGTAAAAATAGGTGCACACGTGCAAATAAAATGTATTTTGATGTGTAGCAAAAATGAGTGATGGTGAGTGTACGGGTGTGAAATGTCGTTTCGCTGAGGATTGGGGGTTATAGCACGCAATATGCAATCAAAAAACTAGGCACTAGCACAAGGAAATCAACTAGAAGCTAAGCAAACGACAACGAGGTAGAACAAACACATATAAACAATAGATAATATAAATACGAAATAAAGAAATAGGACTCAAGTTAGGGGCATTATCATCTAGATGCTTTAACACTTAAGTTTGGAAGAAGAACATTAACCCGCTAGGTTCTTGAGGCAAGCACTAAAGAATCCAAGTTTTCACAAGGATTAGAACAAAGGTTGCCCCATTTCCATGGTGTACCAACCTAAGTTCTTAAAGAACAAAAGCTATTTAGCCCCAAATCTACCACTATTTTCATAGAAGAGAAAATGGGTTTGAGATTGGGTTGGCTTGAATCTTCCATTGAAATGAAAGACTTTCCAAAGACAAGCAATAATTATTGATCACTAATCATTGAAAGAGAAATAAATCCAATTCAAACTCAAGAACCCTAGGTGGGTTTCTTCCCTTTTTACACAATAATCAAAACTTAAGCATCAAAATAGATAATATAACTCTAACTCAAGCCCATAAACTAACTACTCATGATTAAATAGCATATAAAACACAAAAACACAAGTAATAAACATAAATCTTGCAAAAGAAAAGAGATAAAGGAAAGAAAGCTTCTCTATTGAAATGGGTGGTGGAATCTTGAAATCCAAGCTTCAAATCCAAGATTTATATACTATTGAATTATGTCTATATTCTTTAATGCTTGAACATTTATATATCATGATGAAATTATTGTATTTTAATTTTTTCATGACAAAAGTACATTTATATTGTTCAATATTCTATTAGTTAAGTATTAAATATCAAATTTATCTAATTTTACTACTTAATACATTGATTATTATAAAAAAAATTAATTAATTAAATACTATATTAAACAAAATATATTTTACTATTTATTAGAATATCATTTACATGTTTAACTTTTTTTTTTTTAAACTAATCAAACTGTAGATTAAATAATCATAGTAGAAATGGAGTCAGGCGGGACAGAGTCCTAGTATATAGCATGGACTCCATGGAGTTGCGAAAAAGCAAGAGAAGCCACGGTATGAGCCCTAGATTAGCAAGCCTAGGGACAACACTAACCGAGCAATGAACAAAAGCAAGCATAACTGAACTACATGCATGAATCGGAAAAGCAAGATAAGAGAAGAGTTGATCAACACGCAACAATGATAACAAATGTTGCAGGTGTGAGCAATCAGTGTAGAGAACCACGGATAAAACTCCATGATTTTTGATCCAAGAGAGCACCTCCTTACAGGTCATAGCTTCAGCGATAAGCGGGGAGAAGCAGTCTGGCAATAACCCATTATACGCTGCCGCAAAAGATCTGTCCTGGTGCAACAAAACAGCTCCGAACTTGGTCGCCGGTATGTAGCCTGTATCGAAGTAGCATCTGGCCCGTAACACAGCAGCATGCGAGATGTCGTGTGCGCCAACTGGAGGAACAACGGCGTGGGAAGCTGATGGAGCAGGAGGTGCGTTGTTGTTCGCTGCCGGGTAGACACTCCTCCAGAACTATACCGCCGAGAAAGCTGTGCGCTACACTTGCATAGGACGCGGCAAGAACCTCTCCCAAATAGTTGAATTTCGTGCCCTCCAAATGTGATAAAGCAACGCGACAACCACCACAAGGTCCTCCTCTGTGACCACACTCATTGCATTAGAAAACCACAAGGGAAAAGTGTCACCAGCCAAAGCATAAGTTGGTACAAATGACTCATGCCAAACTAGCTTTGAAAAGTCACAAAATAATAGTGTATGAATTGTGGTTTCATGTTTAAGCCCACACATTGTGCATGAAGGGTCCACATACATCAACCCTCTTTAAAAGCAGGTTTGTTGTAGTGGGTAGAATATCACTGAGAGCCTTCCACAAGAAAATTCTCCATTTATGGGGGATTTAATTCTCCATAGGGAGAGCCATTTATTAAAGGCCCCGAGGTCAATAACAAAATCACCAAAAATGCGTCTGTAAGCATCCTTAACAGAATAGCAGCCCCTCGAGTCCCCATGCCAGTACCACGAGTCAATATAACTCGGGGTGATGGGGACACTCAAAATACGCTCCACGTCACTATGTATAAAGAAATCAACCAAAATTTTTTGGTCCCACGAATTTGTAGAGGAATCCATTAATCCTGATACCAAAGAACCCTCATGCCCATGAGGTATTGCAGATTGTACCATTGAGCTAGGATCATCTAGCAACCAAGGATGTCTCCAGATCAAAGTTGAATGGCCATCACCAATCCTCCTCTTGACCCCACTACAAACTAGCTCATGACCAGCTAGCCATTATGCTACGCCAACAGTACAATAGCTCGAGCAGTTGCCAACTAAAGCATCAATAAAAGTTGACTTGTGAAAGCACCTAGCCTTATACATTCTTGCCACCAAAGACTGTGGCTTGATCAAAAAGCGTCAGCTTCCCCAACATTGCAAGGTTAAAAACCCGTAACTCCTTGAAACCCAAACCACCAAACTTCTTCGGGACACATAAACGATCCCAAGCCTATAAACATATTTTTGCTAAAAATACATATAGACAAAATATATACTTCTAATAAAAAAAAAGTAACAATTATATTTTATTAATATAAACATAAAAACTAAGTGAATAATTAACCATTTTAATACATTATAAATTTTGTAGCTTATATTATTTTAAATTATTTTAACATTAGTCATTAATGCTTGACATTTATTTTTACGCATTGCATACATAAGTACTAGTAATCATATATGAGACACATTATACCATTGCTCAAGTTTACCTTACATTGTAAATTCTGGTCCACAAAAAATTTCAGATTCTGTATTTATAATTGAGACATTTTGTACATGCAAGTGATAGTTACATTTTTGTACTTGTAGCTATCATATTATGTATCAACAATTACCAAGCCAAATTATGAATCTATAGTTGATACATTCTGTACTTGCAATTGATAGTTTATGTACTTGTACTTATCATAATATGTGTCAGCAATTATCAAGTTATATGTTTACATGTACAAAAACTGATAATTGTAGGTACAAAATATGTTAATTGAAGGTATATAATTTTTGTAAGGTTCATAATGCAATATGAACCATGGTCCATGGTATAACAATTGCATATATGACAGCCGACCATTCTTCTTGAATTAGCTTATTGGGCAAAAGGAGGTAAATATCCCCATTCATGCACTGGCAAATTATTGTGTGGACCATTGTCCAAAATATCGTCGTGAATATTATGAGTAAAAATAATATACATAATGCATTAGAATAATGTACATTATGTTTTAGAATAATGTACAATACGTGTTAGGATAATGTATATTATGCGTTAAAATAATGCACTTTACGTATTAGAATAACGAAACATCTCGGGAAATATAATGTATATTATATTTTAGAATAATGTACATTATATTTTAGAATAATGTACATTATGAATTACTGCAGTTGGCAGCACACAAAATAAAATTAAGCAAAACAACGTCGACTGTGATCCCCGAAGTTATGTGTACTAGAAACCCCCAATAACCATTGGCATGCACGGGCGTGGGTTTGGTTTCGTGAACAAGATGTCAACAATATGGGCTGGTGGGTTTGGATTGGCCAGGAATTGAATGATATGAGAAAGGGTACTAGCTGGCACTAGCTAGTACTAGATTTGGATTTTATATATATATATATATATATATATAGAGTCCATAATTAGGTGAGAACCTGTGAACAAATTCAAATCATTTATTTAGTAAATTTAACGGTTAAAAATAAATAAAAAAATTGTAATATTTATGAAAATAATTCCGCTCATTTTTACTTGATTTCTCATCCATCATATCTTGCATATCAATGATTTAGATTTGTCTAAAATTCTCACATGGGACTGATCGATCAGTTCACGTGCTAAGGCTTTCCCATGTGAAAGATGAGTCGTTGATCTAATCTAGATCAACGACTCAAATCAAGAAAAATTATTTTAAAAAATAATGTGATAGTAGTGTGTTTAGGGATTGTAAAAGAAGAAGGAGGAGGAGGAGGAGGTTCGTCCTCAATTAAAGAAGCAAACTATTAAAAAAAAATAGTGCACATTAATAAGGAAAAGCACGCATCTAAATCTTTAGACTGACGCACCTTAAAAAGGAAAACAACACATCTTAAGAAGAAACGTAATAAGCACCTTAAGTTTCAACAACTGACACCTTAAGCATACAAATTACACACCTTAATAAATAAAATCACACAGCTAAAGCTTTAGGCTGACGCCATGGCCGGATTTTGGGCTGTGCAAGCTGGGCTACAGCACAGGGCCCCAAATTTTAGAGGGCCCAATATTTAATTTTTACCTAGCTAGTTAAGACATTAAAAAATAAAAAGTTTACAATCAATACTATAAGATTCTAAATAGAGAAGTGGTTAATATGCAAGGTTATTGTATTTCTTAGTTAAGGTCAAAGGTTCGAATTCTACTACCCAGCTTACTATATTAATTTTAAAGATTACAACTTTTTGGTAGGGGCCTCATTTATTTACAAGAACGGGGGCCCAAAAATCTAAAAAACGGCCCTGACTGACGCGCCCTGACTGACGCACTTAAGTTTCAACAACTCACACACCTTAAGCACAAAAATCACACCTCGAATTTGACCTAGATGTAAAAAGATCAAATTGCTAGTATTTTTTTTTAATAATCCTTGTTCAATTTGAATTGTTGACTCACTTCTTTTTTCTTTATTTATCAATAACCATCAATTTTTAATCTGTCCAAATGGATGAATCAAATCAGCATGCAATTTTTACTTGAAAGTCTTAGCTTATTGGGCAAAAGGAAGAATATGTGCCCTTGCACTGGCTTGGGTTTGGTTTGTGAACAACAAGTCAACAATATGGTTTGGCCAGGAATTGAATGCTCAGAGAAAGGGTGCGAGGCACTTAGCTAGTACTAGATTTGGGCCAACGAGGTCCATGGCGCCATTATTATTATTACTATTATTATTATTATTATTATTATTATTATTATTATTATTATTATTATTATTATTATTATTATTATTATTATTAACCTTTTGCTTACTAAAAGCATGACTTTTTTTTTTCTTTTTGTTAGAAATATGGTGAAGAGAATTTTAATTCCTAGTTTTCAAAAAAAAAAAAAAAAGAATTTTAATTCCTATGTTGGCCAGGAATTGAATGCTCTGAGAAAGGGTACGAGGCACTAGCTAGTAGTCTAGTACTAGATTTGGGCCAACGAGGTCCCATGGCGCCATTATTACTATTATTATTATTACTAGTATTTTCGCCCGTGCGTTGCACGGAATGAATTTGTTATAATATTTTAAGAATATTTGGATAGATATACAATTATATAAATTATAACATCGAATATTATATAGCGCAATTGATGAAATTGATTGGATTGATTATGTTTTTTGATGTTTTATTTGCTTGAATTAGAGCAAATAATTGTCCAATTACCCGTGCGATTCACAGATAAATTTTTATTTATTTATTTAGATAATAAAACTAAAGAAAATTATTTTAAAAAATCTAATATTGAACATGTACATTTATTTGATTATAAGATTAGTGCAAAAGTATCACTCAATTAATTCAATAATCTATGACTTGTTTGTTTACAATTATCTTAAAAAGATCGATATTTAATACTCCGTATAACTTAAGTAATTATATTATTACAAAAATAAATATGTAAAAATGAGAAATAATTTAACTTTAATTACTACGGAGTATAAAAATAAATTCAACGACCAATATTTAGCTTAATTAACATAATAATTATTAGACAATTATTATTAGTCAATTGCACTAAATTAATTATTTTTCGTTAACCGGAATATCAATTCGTATATACAAAAATTATTACTCCGTATTATTATATATTAAATATGTTTGACCTTCTGCAGTGTTCATGTCACACGTGTACTAATTAATTTGATCAACGACATCTAAAGTTGTTGAGATGATTGATCAACCTTCTAGTAATAAATATTAATTATGTGATAAGTTAGCTGTTTTCGGAAGGAGTTTCGGTTAACTCTACGACTAAAAAGAGCGTGTTCTTGATGGAGTAGTATTTATTAATATAATTAATAATTAATATAATTAATTAATTAATATTTAATTCATATAATTATAATAATATAATTGCCGATTATATTTCCAATGAAATATTAATATATTCATTTAATTTTTCCTAATATTTTAATTTTCTTTTGAATATATTCATTTCTTTTTTCTAGTATGCATGCATCCACCGTTTTTGACTTGTGTTATTATTTTAATTATTCTTATTTTGTATGCAATTTACCTTTTGTAATTAAATCAATAGTTTTATTCGCCTATTACCATATTATCATAAATATAAATAAAATTGGCATGTTATTAGCAATTGACTGATTTTGTGAATAAATATATATATATATATGAATAATTAATAAAATAATAAATCAATAAAATAAATGATTTTACTAAAATGCCACTAAGTTTGGTTGAGAAAATTTGGGAGGAGGATATTATTATTCATTTTTAAAATTCCTTATACGGAAGATGGGGTGACATAGAAAAATAATATTATTATTCATTTTTAAAATGCCTTCTATTGATGTGTCTCTTTTTAAAACTCAGAAAATTGAAGATATTTTTGTTAAGTTGTTATATGAATATAAAATGGAATAAGGTTGACCATGCTAGTAGGATATTATCATTTGAATTTTGGTTATAAATGGTTAGAAACTAAAATTAAAATACAATAAATTTTGTCCCAAATAACACTTACCCGTTCCATAAATTACTCATTTTATATATAGAAATAATAGTACATTCGTATTGAAAGAATGGGAAAATATATATTGGTTTTTTTAATATATATTGGCCCTTCTATAATATGCGACGTTATATATGTGTGTGATCATTATAAGAGTGATGCTAAATTCTATTTTTTTCTTCTTTCTATTTTTTTTTTTTAAATTTTGAGTCTTAATTTTTAACTCTTTTATTTGGTAATATGTGATTGATTTTTTTTAAATAATATTATTTGATTAATTAATAAATCAATAAAATATTTTTTAAAAAAAAAAAACTTAAACGCATGATGCGTTCAATCAATTTATAGTATCAATGATTCAAAATGATTTTATTCTCATGAACGTTATGAGATAAAATTAGAAAAAGAATGTCATTATTCATTTTAAAAATACCTTCTATTAATGTGTCTCTTTTTTAAACTCAGAAAATTGAAGATATTTTTCTAAAGTTGTTATATGAATATAAAATGGAATAAGGTTGACATGTTAGTAGGATATTACCATTTCAATTTTGGTTATAAATGGTTAGAAATTAAAATTAAAATACAACAAATTTCGAATATTATTTCAATTGAAATGGATTTGCACGGAATGGATATAACCAAAATTGAAATGGTATTCAAAATTGAAATATAATAAATTTCGAATATTATTACCATTCCGTGCTAATTGTATTGTATTTGTATTTCAATTTTGAATACCATTTAAATTTTGAATACCATTTCAATTTTGGTTATAAGTGGTTATAAATGGTTAGAAATTAATATTAAATTGTATGGTAATGATTTTATATATTACGACGTGTACCGCAGGACTTTATCAATTTATTATTTATATATTTGATATATACATTGAAAGCATGCGTTACCATGTTTGGATTGTTTTGACAACATAATATTATTGTTTAAAAAAAAAAAAGACAACATAATATTATTGTAACACTTGAAAAGTCGTCGAAATAAGTTGTAAATAAATTTTTAGAAGATTATACAATTAAGTGAATTAACATAATAGAATAAAGTAATAATGCAATACACCAAAAATATATGGTTAGTTTCAATTACTCGTCTTCTCGGGATGTTGTAAACTACTCACCACAATCTACCCTATATCCACAGGCTTCGTTATTCGGGATCCCATTCTTTCCTCTCGTCGTTTGCTGCGTCATCTCCAAAACTTTTCTATGAGAATTGGAATGCACTGCAGCTGAAAAGGTAGGGCTAAACCACAATAGCAAATATAATTAAGGAAATGAAATTATAAAATTAACTAAATGTATATCATAAATATTTAAGAACTAATAAGGATGTGACTAAATCACAATATATTAAGAACCTTGATCCTAATATATGCTATCAACGTAATGCTATCAACGTTGGGTGATAACCTCCACCACGTCGTCAATCCGGTACCCCACCATATTTACAGTACTCATGGTTGTTGATTTTCCAAGAGATAGAGAGATAAAAATAAAGGTAAAATCTGGCTCAGAATTCACAGGGAATACGAATTATGATTATAAGCAATAGTTTATATAGAAAATAAGGAAGAGAGAGAGATAGAGGTGAAAAAGGTAAGAAATTAAGAGGGGTGGAGATGGGGGAGTAGTTTAGGAAATTTGGCTGATTAGTAGGAGAACAAAAAAAAGAAAAACATAATTACGCTACTGTTATAATTTATTACCATAAAATTAATATAGCAATATGTTATAATATGTTATAATTACCATAAAATTAATATAGCAATATGTTATAATTTCGTAGAACCAATTTGACTATTGTTATAACAACGGAAATCCAAGAATAAGGCTAATTTATTACCGTGTTCACACTTAACTATGTAATCAATCCAATTATTCAATCACCAAAATTTAACCATAATAGGCACTAACTGATTTTATATAATAAATTAATAAATTAATAAATAAATAAATAAAATAACTAATTTTACCAAAATGCCCCTAACTTTGGGCGGGAAACTTTGGAAGGAGGATAATGCTTTTTTATATATAGTATAGATAGTATAGATTATTATTATTATTATTATTATTATTATTATTATTATTATTATTAATTAATTTTTTCCGTACAAAAAGCAAGCCTTTTTTTGTTAGAAATATGGTGAAGAGGATTTTAATTTCTATCTATCAAATATTTAAGAAATATGACACTTTTTCTCCTTAAATTATATATTTATAGTTTTTTTTTGTCCTTGAATTATTCTTGTATTCACATTAGTCTCTCAATTATTATAAAAGTGGCCGGTTTCCACTTGATAAATTAAATGGAGATTTTTACCTTTAAAATAAATATTTCATTTATTTTTCTTCTCCGATAAATTTCCACATGATATTTCATTTGGGGAAGAAAACTAAATGAAATATTTATTTTAAAGTTAAAAATGTTCATATAATATATTAGGAGAATAAATCACCACTTTTAGAATATGGATAAATGAAAATTCAAAGAGAAAATGTTATAAACATATAATTTAGAGAGAAAAAAATACCGCCATATGCAAGCCTTTGCTATGGTCTTTACTGGAGATTTTTCAATATTTTTTTTTTTAATACTACTAACTGTATTACAATGCAGTATCTGTTCATAACTACTTTCTCAACCTATTGAAGGTTGGCACCCCTCCTGTATAAAGGGAAATGTTTGATGCCACTGGACCACAAGGCCCTTGGCGGAGAATTTTTCAATATTAAATAAAGAAATGTTTCGAATTTTTCAGTACGTTGACAAGTTTCGGGAGACTATCCAGTTGCAAAATAAAAGGAATGAATTTCCCAATATATAATTAACTTAAAAGATTATAGCGTAGGAGTATAAATATGTGGTGTGTAGCATGTTGTTGTTGAGGTAAGATCGATGTCGTACCACATTGGGGCTTCGACATACGAAACAATAATGGAAATTTTGGGAGGAGAAAGAAAAAACAGTAACAATAATAATGATGAAGAAAATAAGCTTGTGGAGGAGGGTGGCGGCCGCGCCTATCATCAACCCTTCCACCGCATTATTCCGAGTAACGTTGTCAAAATCCTTGTCCTTTTTACGATTCTAACGTTGTCGGGTCTCCTTCTTTATCAATCCACTTCTGCCGGAAAACTTTTCCCCAACCTCTCCAACTTGGAACATGGAAACTTTTCTGCTACTTCATCTCCTTCTACTGCTAGCTCCCAACAAAACCATTCCTTCTTCATCCATGGTAAGTTATTCAACCCCAACCACCATCTGCATGCCGTTGATCAACATGTTTTTATTTTTATTAACTCTTATTTTATACTCAAATTTTTCTTTGAAACTTAAATTTTATACATTTTTCTTAGAATCTACGTAAAGAAGATAAGTTATCATTATTTGATACCAATGAGGCTATGAAGTAGGAGTGATCCAAACAGTAAAAATTAGAAGAATAAGTAATAGAATTCAATTTAAATATGGTCGTATTGTAATTGTAATGTTTTCTTTAATTTTAAACCTTGTATACTCAATTTGCACAACCTAGAGTGCAAGCTTTTGGTTATTTAATTTTAGGGAAAATGACACTTTTTCCCCCTATGTTATGTGCTATAGTACTTTTTCCCCCCTGTGTTATTAAAGTGGCAGTTTTTCCCCTTAAATGTTAAATTGACATTGTTACCCTTAAAAATAATTATTTCATTTATTTTTCTTCTCCAACAAATTATTACTTATAGGTATGGATGCTCACGATTCGGTTCGAACCTAACCACACTGTAGCAATCATACCGAAATAGTATGGACAGTTCTGACTACGATTCAGAACCGAAAAAATAAAATTAAATAATTGTTGAACCGTGAACCGGAACTTAACCACAGTCATATATAGTAAAAATGATCAAACACTTATTTTGATAAATCGGTTCGGTTTGGTTCCAATTTCGATTTTGAACCGCCAATCAAAACTTATTTATTTATTTATTTTTATAATTTTATTTCTAATTTAAAAATAGTCTAAATTCAACAATTATTTTATTTTATTTTTTCGGTTCTAAATCGCAACCGTAATCGTCTATACTATTTAAGTTCAATTGCTACAGTGTTCGATTAGGTTTGTATCGAACTGTGATCTTCCATACATATTAGTAATAATTGGTTGGAGAATAATAAATGAAATGGTTATTTTTAAAGGCAAAAATGTCAATTTAATATTACAAGGGAGAAAACTGCCACTTTTAAATTAACTAAGAGGGAAAAACTGTCACTTTAATAACACAGGGGGAAAAGTGCTATAAGCACATAAGATAGGGGGAAAAGTGCCATTTTCCCTTAATTTTAAATAAAGTAATTAAGATCAACTAACAAATTTTAAATAGTTAGTTAGTATGTATGTATCATTTGCTTTAATTCATATCAACTAACAAATTTCAACTAAATCTTTGAGTTATTTAAAATTTTGTCAATTAAACCCTTCAATTCGATGATCAATTAATAAAATTTTGAAAATGAGAAAAGCACCATTTTTGGTCTATCGGAAGGGTTTAATTGACTAAATTAATAAATTGTAAATAATTCACAGATTAAATTAGTTGAAAATACATTAATAGTTGAAAAATAATTGAGGGACCAAATTGGTAATTTTCCCTTTTCCTTTTTAAAATAAATTATTGTTCCAGGCTAGATTAATAAAAAGGGACTTTTTGTTTGAATAATACCATGATTTTTGTCATCATTCTTGAATCTAGATGTATGGAAGAATGGAATGGCTGAACCCATGATTCAATTACTATATTTTATTGCCAATTTATTATTAGGGTTTCCAGCCCTGCCCTGCCCAAGTCAAATGTTAGGATATCTATTATTCATCATTTTATTATATATTTTTACCATTTGACATTTAAGAATAATTTATGTAGTATTATGTCAGCATGTTACAATATACATGTAGAAAACTTATTATTGTATCACCACAATCACCTACCTTATCTCTAAACTAACCATTTATATATAAAATATAACCAGTTTACTTGGAACCGTATAACTAATAGACCAGTGATTGTTTTTTAATTGGATCGATACAGTGTGAACACTAACTAGTTTAAGTATAGACACTAAATTTAGTTTTAATAACTCAAAAGAAAAAAAAAAGATATATATAAAAGCGGTGAGTTAATAATTAATAAGCCATATCTTCTTATTAATTAGTAATTAATTTCAGTTGTATAATCTTAACTGCTAGGAAAAGGTGGTGGAGAACAGTGTAGAGAAAGTGTTGGAGAAGGCAGCCATGGCAAACAGAACAGTGATCATAACAACCTTAAACGCAGCATGGACAACCTCGGGCAGTTTATTTGATCTGTTTTTGGAGAGTTTTAGGATTGGGAACCAAACAGAAGGCCTGTTGAAGCACTTGGTAGTCGTAGCCTTGGACAAAACCGCTTACGCTCGATGCCGTGAGTTACACCCTCATTGCTACGCCTTGAGCACCGACGGAGTTGACTTCTCCGGCGAGGCGAATTTCATGACCGAACACTACTTGAAGATGATGTGGAGGAGGCTTGACTTTTTGCGGGAGGTTCTCGAAATGGGATATAGCTTCATTTTTACGGTATATATATATATATATATATATATATAGAGCGTATTTTTGAATTATTAATTGTTGGGAGGGATCAGTGAATGGTCAAGTTTAGTAATTGGTGGATAAGAAATTGTTGGGTTGAGGGGGATGAAGGTCAAGTCCAACACCATACATGCCTCTTGAAAGTCTTGAAAATGTGATGGCGGTTAAGGAAATAAAGTGTGTTTTAAATCGACCCTTGTAACCCTAGCAATTGATGACGAGCTAGGGAATTGTTGGGTAGAAGTTGGTGAATGATCAAATTTAGCACATTGCCTTTTAAAATTTAGCACATTGGCCCTGTTTGGTAAATGGTTGTTGGCTGATTGGGTTGGCTGTTTGGGTTAGAAGGTATAGTTTGTTGATAATATTAGCAGATTGTAGAAAGTTGTTTGATAAATTAGCTGTTAGTTGATAACTGTTTGATATAATTTCTTTTCTCAAAAATCTAATTGAAAAGGCTGCTTTGAGTAGCCTTTTGAATTTTAGCATTTTGGAGTTACAAAAAACTTATTAACCAAACAACTAATAGTAGTCAAATAAGCCAAAATTGGCTGATAAGCTGATTATTTACCAAACAGGGCCAAAGTTATGTTTTCATAACTATAGTTTTTTACATAACATCCTAATAGTTTTATATGAGATGGTCTTACCTAAATTTTTATATTTTTTAATAGGACGCTGATATAATGTGGCTTCGTCAACCATTCTCACAGTTCTACCCGGACACCGACTTTCAAATTGCATGCGACCAATACGGCAAGTATGACTCTTCCGACCTAAACAACTACGCAAACGGCGGCTTCTACTACGTAAAATCAAATAACCGCTCCATCCAATTTTACAAGTTCTGGTACAAATCGAGGGATGCTTTTCCGGGGAAGAACGACCAGGACGTGGTAAACGTCATCAAATCTGATCCTTTCATTAAACAGATTGGGTTAAAAATAAGGTTTCTGAACACGGCTTACATCGGAGGGTTTTGCGAGCCCAGACAAGACCTTAATCTGGTGTGCACGATGCATGCCAATTGTTGTGTTGGTCTTGGCAGCAAAACTACTCGTAGCCTTAAAATGGTTATTGATGATTGGAAGAAGTATATGGGATTAGCCAGCAATGAGAAGACATCCAAGCCACGAACATGGACAGTTCCAAGATGTGGGTAATCTACATCTACAAATCTACTATATATATACTAATAAGAGCGCAGCCAAAGAGAGTTAGCCCTAAAATGGATAGAAAAAATGGCGGTCAAATTATTTAATCAAATGGATGGTTCAGATGAATTATTTAATAAAATAGATGGTTAAGATAATTCAGATTAATATTATTAATAGAGATTACCTAATTTAACCTTACTTTTATAGTTATCCGTTAAGTTTTCCGTTAAATATTCTCTTCTCCGTTAATATTCCTTAACTTTTAACTTACCCATTAATTTCTATAAGAAAGGTCTTAGGTTCGAACCTCATCTCAATCAAATTTGACATAATTAAGTTTCTCACTCTATTTTACTCTTATTAAATTAAATAAATTAGTAGCTACAACAAAAAAATGATACATATGTATTTCTTTAATTTAGAATTATGTGTCTACAATACCTTTATTTGAAAAAATTATTCATTATCAAAAAAATAAATTAAATAATAGAAATAATTTCATTAATTATTGTCTTTATTTTCTCTCATGCAAAGATTCTTTACATTCAAATTTATTAATTGATATTCATCACATTGTCCATTATCTTATTTTTACAATATCTTGTAATTAAATATCAAAAGTTATAGTACAAAATAATGTTATATATTTATTTACCAAGTATTTTATTAATATGATAGAAATTTTTTTAAAAAAATAATTTGAAGCTAATTATATTAACTACTTGGGGATTGATTGACAAAGAAAGTACTCAAATAATAACCCAACAAATTGAAGCGGAATCACTCTATTTTACTCTTATTGAATTAAATAAATTAGTAGTTACACCAAAAAATGATACATATGTACTTCTTTAATACCATGATAAAAATAGAAAAATATAAAAATAGTTTGAAACCAATCATATTAACTACTTGGGGGATTTGTTGACAACTAATTAAAGTACTCAAATAACTCATTACCCAGCAAATTAAAGTGAGAAACTACCTTTTAATATCTTTGGAATACATAATATTTTAAATTTTCAAATTTTTATAAATTTATTTAATATTTTTTCTTAAACTAGAGATTTCTTTATCCACAATAACTTATTAACAATAATGGTTGAACCAAATGAACCCCAAGCAGAACACCTAAAGGAAAGTCCATAGCTCCTATATTATAATCTCATTGCATGACGTTGTCATCTATGCTACCAACAATAACCGAATTGCAAATAACACACTACCAACAAAAAGGAAGAGAACAAATAGTAAAGATGAAGACAATGACAATGTTACTCAAAAGAGAATTAAGAACACTTAGAAAAATTCAAATTAAAAGTAATATTTATTTAGACTATCATTTTTAGACCAAATATTTATACTATCGATTCTACAAGGTTGCAAACATTTATTGTAGTAATAATTATAATGAATTTTCTATATTATCTTGGATTCATATGCTTTGAGTTAGATATTTAAATAAAAAAATTCGACATTCAATTACCCATATATAAACTTCTCCTATATAATCTTGCATTGATATACTTTCAAATATTTATTTAAATATAAACATTGAGCATTAACCCATTCGCGCAATGCGCGTATAAAACTAGTATATATAATAAGAGCTAATAATTAAAGTTAGGTCCTAGTGAGAACTAAAAAATGGTCTATAAAGTTTAGGTCCTAATGAGAACTAAAAAATGTTGGTGTAATATTATTTTGATTTTAATTTTTTGTTTTTGTTTTTTTTTTTTGTTATTTTTCATGCATGTTTTACCCTCTATTATATCATTTACTTTTTTCGTAGATAACATGCATTCCATTAGTGCAAACTTTAGTAACGAAATATTTCGTTAACTATTTATTGTTGTTAACTTATTCATTGATTTTTATAAGGAAAGTATTAGGTTCAAACTCCATCCCAATAAAAAATTGACATAGTTGTTAAACATATACTATGAATATGTTAGAGTATACTAAAAAAAAAACATGAACTTTAATTTAGTCAATTAATTAGAATCACACATTGGGCATTGATGAAAAAGGTACACCAAATTTATATTATATATTCAACATAGGTGAGAAACTATGTCTATTATCATTGTCTTTTTAGGGAAGGTTGATTTGGTTCTGTTTTTGAGGATTCATTGTGCCAAGGAACTAAAATTACAAATTTACATGAAGCACACCAGGGTCATTTATGACAGAAGTGACAACAAGAAGAAGCATGAATCACGTCAAGTAATAGGATTTGTGTTATTATGTTGGAAGTCATGAATTTTAATTTTTCTCAACGACTACACCTTAACTTTAATTTCCTAATAAAATGGATCCTTGAGGTCTCATGACGCCATTATTATTATTATTATTATTATTATTATTATTATTATTATTATTATTATTATTATTATTATTATTAAACTTGTTCCTGCAAAAAGCAAGATTTTTTTTTTGTGAAGAAAATTTCAATTCCTATATCTACCAAATATATAAGGAAAAATGACACTTTTTTCCATGAATTATATACTTATAGCATTTTTTTTCCCTAAAATTATTTATGTATCTATATTAGCCCCTCAATTATTCTAAAAGTGACAACTTTCCCATCATATATGTTAAATGGTCATTTTTACCTTTAAACTAAATATTTCATTTATTTTTTCTTTTATAACAAATTATTTCTTATATATAGGGATGACCACGGTTTGGTTCAAATCGAATTAGACACTATAGCGCACCTTAAGAAGGAAAATCAGGCATCTAAAACTTTAGACTAACGCACCTTAAGAAGAAAAATAACACACCTTAAGAAGAAACTTAAGAACCTTAAGTTTCAACAATTGACGACCTTAAGCATACAAACTACACACCTTAAGAAAGAAAACTACGCAGCTAAAGCTTTAGACTGATGCACTTAAGTTTCAACAACTGACGTACCATAAACACACAATACACAACACACAAATCACGCACCTTAAGCACAAAAATCACGCACCCTAAGAAGGAAAACCACACGCCTTAAATTTGACCTAGATGCGAAAAGACCAAATTGCTACTACTTTTTTTTTTTTAATAATTCGTGTTCAATCTAAAGCCTATTACCGTATCTTTTACCTGATCGAAGCCTTGTGTGTGTGAGGGGAGGGGGGATGAATTCAAATGAGAATAACCTATTTTAGTAAAAAGTGAGAATTGATTTCAGTTATTCATCATTTATTTAGACTAGTTTTACCACAAATACGTAGTTAATTTTATAATTATTGTAAAATTTTAAGTTTATTGTATTTATAAAATTCACTCACCTCTTTTTTCTTTATTTATCAATAACCATCAATTGTTAATTTGTCCAAATGGATGAATCAATTCAGCATGCAATTTTTACTTGAAAGGCTTAGCTTATTGGGCAAAAGGAGGAGTATATGCCCTTGTACTGGCTTGGGTTTGGTTTTGTGAACAAGAAGTCAACAATATAGTTTGGCCAGGAATTGAATGCTCTGAGAAAGGTTTCGAGGCACTAGCTAGAACGAGATTTGGGCCAAGGAGGTCCCCCCATTATTATTATTATTATTATTATTATTATTATTATTATTAGGCAAAAACTTGTGTGAGACCGTCTCACCGTGAGACGGGACGGGGCGGGTCGAGTCAAGATGTAAATGTAACACTTATATGCACAAATGTCATACTTATATGCTCAAATGTAATACTAATTAGGAATAAAAGTTTTGTTACTTATAAGGGTAAATGTAATACTTTTAAGGGAAAATACAATTCTTTTATATTTCGATTTAAAAGTATTACATTTTTCCTCAAAAGTATTATATTTTCCCTGATAAGTAAGGAAAATTTGTCAACATTACTTATTATGAAAAATATAATACTTTTTCTCTTATAAGTAACAAAAATTGTATTCCTGATTAGTATTATATTTGAGCATATAAGTATGACATTTGCACATATAAGTGTGACATTTGCATGGTGTTTCGACCCGACCCGACTCGTCTCACGAATAAGGATCCGTGAGACGGTCTCACACAACTTATTATTATTATATTTATTATTTTTATTATTATTATTATTGTTAACTTTTTTACTGCAAAAAGCAGGATTTTTTTTTGGTGAAGACAATTTTAATTCTTATCTACCAAATATATAAAGAAAAATGACACTTTCCTTCCTGAATTATATACTTATAGCACTTTTTCACCTGAACTATTTATGTATCCACATTAGTCTCTCAATTATTTTAAAAGTGACAGTTTTCCCACCATATATGTTAAATGGTCATTTTTTAACTTTAAAATAAATATTTCATTTTTTTTTCTTATATAACAAATTATTTCTTATATGTAGAGATGACCACGGTTTGGTTCAAATCGAATTAGACACTGTAGCAACCAAACTGAAAGGTTTTGGTTACAATTTATAACCGGAACCCAATATTTGGTTTCAATTTATTAAAATTGCGAAGCGAAACTCATGGTTGCATTAGGCGCTAGGCGCTAGTCGGGCGATAGACTAGCGCCTAGCGCCTAAGCGGTTCTAGGCGGTGACCTATAAAAACAAAAGATTAATTCATGTGTGTGGGTGTATGTCATATATTATATTATATATATCTCTCTTACTGCTCTTACTTATATAAATAAATAAATTTAAATATATATAAATATAATAATAAATTTAACAAGGTCAACGCGCTCGAGTTAACTCGGCTAACTCTGCCGAGTTGGGCGAGTTAACTCGGCCCAGTCGGCTGAGTTAGGCGCTAGGCGGCAGGCCACCTAGGCGGACGCCTATGGAGCAATTCGCCTCGGTCTAGAAGCGCCTAGTGCCTAGGTGGGTGCCTAGGCGGCTTAGGCGGGGATTTTTGCAACAAACTACCGGTTCCGCTTGCGAATTGAAAAAAAATAAAATACATTAATTATTGAATTTAAACTATTTTCAAAATAAAAAAATAGAATTAAAAAAAAAAGTTTGAACCTGCTGTTCAAACTTGATCTGGAATCGTGAATCGGCTGCTCAAAATCAGAATCGAACAACGGTCATATATATTTATATGTGAGAATCAGAATAAATGCGTAAAAGAACATACACTATTTGTAAATATTATAATTCTAATTTTAAGCTAATGTTAATAGTTTTTCCGATTTCAAACCACCGATTCACGGTTTAGGATCGAGTTTTTCCGGTTCGCGATTTAATCGAAACTCAAATATTGGGTTTTGGTTCTGAATCATAACGGCATAACCTGAACGTTTCGATTCGGTTGCTACATTGTTCGGGTTCAGTTTAAACCTAATCATGGTCATCCATACATATAAGCAAGAATTTGTTAGAAAAGAACCCGTGTAGGCAACTTAGTTGGTCACGTGGATGAAGTTTTGTAAGAATGACTACGGTTCGAGTCTCACCAATGACAATGTGGGAGACCTCTGTGTTCAACTGAATTACTATGATTTATTTCCACATTTAGAATAATTGAGGGACTAATATGAATACATTAATTAATAATTTAGAAGAAAAAGGTATTATAAGCATATAACTTGGGGAGGGGGGGAAAAGTGCAATTTCTCCCTTATACTCCGTATAATTTTAAAGAGTATGGTGTAGAAGTATAAATAAATATATATATATATATATATATGTTATGTGTAGGAATTGAAGGAGAAGGTTTGACTTCAATTTGTTGTTGAAGTAAGATGTCATACCCCATTGGCGCTTCAACATACGAAACAATAATGGAAAATTTGGGAGGAGAAAGAAAAAACAGTAACAAAGATGAAGAAAAGCTGTTAGAGGAGGAGGCCGGCGGCGGCAGCCGCGCCAATCAACCCTTCCACCACAACCGCCACCGCATTATTCCGAGTAACGTTGTCAAAATTCTTGTCCCTTTTACGATTGTAACGTTGTCGTGTCTCCTTCTTTATCGATCCACCTCTGCCGGAAAACTTTTCCCCAACCTCTCCTACTTGAAACATGCAAACTTTTCTGCTCCCAACAAAACCATTCCTTCTTCATCCACGGTAAGTTATTCAATCCCATCTATCATCTGCCGTTGATCAACAGGTTTTATTTTTATTTTTATTTTTATTTTATTTATTTATTTAATGTTAATTATCCTCCACTCTGTATAGTTTAACACAGTATAGAATTTAGTTATTGAATTTCGTAAGGTCTATGAGTCTATCTATAATTCTATATATAGGACATTATCATCTTTAATTATATTTTTGCTGTTGAGATTTATTTATTTTAATTTTAAAGGTGGAAGTGGAACGGAATTTGGTCACCGGTTGTTAATTAATGCATTAATTAAACAAGTTATTATTTTCCAACCAAATTAAATGATGTTGAATTTTCAAAAAAAAAAAAAATGATGTTGAGATTTCAATAATTTCATTTGAAAGGAAAATATTATATTAACTCTTATTTTATACTCAATTTTTTTTTTTTTTTTTTTTAACTTTGAAACTCAAATTTTATACATTTTTCTTAGAATCTACATAAAAAAAGATAATTTATCATTCTTTGGTATCCATGAAGTAAGAGCGAAAGAATAAAATTTAATTTAAATATGATATTGTAATTGTAATGTTTTCTTTAATTTTAAACCTTGAATTTATTGCATGGAAGTTTAAGACATTTTGGAATTTTGTTTTTTTTTTTTTGGTGATGTATATGTAGATTCTTAATCTTTA
Source organism: Ipomoea trifida (assembly GCA_003576665.1). Taxonomy (NCBI): domain Eukaryota; kingdom Viridiplantae; phylum Streptophyta; class Magnoliopsida; order Solanales; family Convolvulaceae; genus Ipomoea; species Ipomoea trifida. The sequence goes on along the minus strand of CP025658.1, from coordinate 22,053,218 downwards.
ATTTCATTAATTTTCTCTTTCATTAATTTCTGTTAGAACTCTTGTAATTTTAGTTGTAGTATAAGTCTGCGTTATGTATATATTTTCATTGTATCCGAAACACGTTTAGTTAATCCAAAATACTAATCCTAATCTCGTAATTCTATATAACTCTGCGTTATGTATATATTTTCATTGTATTTTTAGTTAATCCAAAATATAATCCTGATCCTTCTTTCTTTTACATGTACCCGTGAATGGACATTTTGTATTTTGTGTTTTCATTATTATTTAATATATATAAACTAAAAGTCGAAAACAATCAATAGAGCATAGCAGGAGTGCAAGCTAAGTTTTCAGTTACCCAATTTTGTCTCTTCTACCTTAAAGACAAGTAAAAGAAGTAAATAAGGGAATGTTACCCTATATGTATATATATGCACACACTATACATTTATGTAATTTCATAGTATATATGGCATAAATTTTCTAGGAGCTAGCTAGTAGTGATAATTATCAAGTTGGTTCCACAATGATATGTAAATAAATAGTTTTTTAAGAGTTAAAGCTACGACAAATTCTTAGTTTTAATTTATTCAAAATTTTAAGTTATGTATACTCAATTTGCACAACCTAGAGTGCAAGCTTTTGGTTATTTACTTTTAGATAAATTAATTAAGATCAACTAACAAACTTTAATTTAAATAGTTTTTTAGTATGTATCATTTGCTTTACGTACACTAATTCCCTTTTTTTTTTTTTTTTTTGAAAACTGATATAGATATTAATCAGTAGAAAAGTATTATATTTTTACTAAAAAATATTACATAATCTTTGTTTATCTAAGAAAGAAAGAGGAAAAAGAAAAGCATCTTCTAATTGTTTGTTCAAACTAAATGAGCTCATTCTTTGTTGCTTCAATTCCTCTAAATAGTAAATTCAAAGAAATTATTTCATTGATAGTCTAATGGTCATTTTCAAGAAAAGTTAGCTTTTCTTGCTTAAAATTCGATATAATAATTTAACTAATTTTCCTTTTCTTGAATAAATTATTGTTCCAGGCCAAATTAATAAAAATGGACTTTTTTGTTTGAATAATACCATGGTTTTTGTCATCATTCTAGATGGAAGAATGGAATAGCTGAACAACCTATGATGTAATTACTATATTTTATTGCTAATTTATTATTAGGGTTTCCCGGTGTGGGCCCGGCCCAGCCCAAGTCAAATGCTAGGATATCTATTATTCTTCAAATTATTATATATATTTTTACCATTTGACACTTAAAAATAATTTATGTATGTAAGCATGCTAATTAATTAATATATACATGTAGAAAACTTATTATTGCATGTATCCCCACAATCACCTACGGTATCCCTAATTGACCAGTACTTTGTTCTTTAATTGCATCAACCCATGTCAGTGTAAAGAGTATGTAAAATAGATTTGATTTTAATAACTCATGAAAAAGATACAAATAAAAGCAGTGAGCTGATAATTAATAAGCCATGCATATATGCATTTAATTTTCTTCTTAGCTGCGCTTATTAATTAGTAATTAATTTCAGTGGTATAATCTTAACTGCTAGGAAAAGGTGGTGGAGAACAGTGTAGAGAAAGTGTTGGAGAAGGCAGCCATGGCAAACAAAACAGTGATCATAACAACCTTAAACGCAGCATGGACAAGCTCGGGCACCATATTTGATCTGTTTTTGGAGAGTTTTAGGATTGGGAACCAAACAGAAGGCCTGTTGAAGCACGTGGTCGTGGTGGCCTTGGACAAAACCGCTTACGCTCGATGCCGTGAGTTACACCCTCATTGCTACAGCTTGAGCACTGACGGAGTTGACTTCTCTGGCGAGGCGCATTTCATGAGCCAAGACTACTTGAAGATGATGTGGAGGAGGATTGACTTTTTGCGCCTGGTTCTCCAAATGGGATATAGCTTCATTTTTACGGTATGTATGTGCGTGTATATATTAATTAGCATATTTTTGAATTAGTACGTAATTGAATGATCAAGTTTAGTAATTGTTGGATAGAGAATTATTGGGCGGAAATGGCAGTATATATAAAGAAATAAAGTTGTGCTTTTATCTTATTAAGACATAACTTTTTTTTTGAATAACAAGAGAAACCTCACAATCCATTTTAGTGTGAGTAAATCCTGCCTTATAACCCTTTCTTCGGTGACGCCTTGTAACCCTTAGCTTGTTGGTAAAAGACCACAAGAAAGTAAGCTAACCTAGTTTACTCAAACTCCCTATTCGAACTCGTGACCTTGTGATTACAAACATTGGTCTCTTATTATTTAATTTTAGCGGGGTACATAGCGGTAAGTGGACCAAGTTTAACAATTGGTGACTAGAGAATTGCTGGGTGGAGTTCAGTGAAGGGTCAAATTCAACATCATGTCTTTCAAAATGTTATGCATGGCCGGTAAAAAATATATAATAAAATTGTGCCTTCATAATTATAGTTTTTGATATAACTAGTATGCAATTGATCCTAACAGTTTTATAAATTTTTTATATTTTTTTTAATAGGATGCTGATATAATGTGGCTTCGTCAACCATTCTCACAGTTCTACCCGGACACCGACTTTCAAATCGCATGCGACCACTACTGGCATGAGTCTTCCGACCTAAGAAACTCCCCAAACGGCGGCTTCAACTACGTAAAATCAAACAACCGCTCCATCGAATTTTACAAATTCTGGTACAAATCGAGGGAGGCTTTTCCGGGGAAGCACGACCAGGATGTGCTAAACATCATAAAAAATGATCCTTTCATTAAACAGATTGGGTTAAAGATAAGGTTTCTGAACACGGCTTACTTCGGAGGGTTTTGCGAGCCCAGCAAAGACCTTAATCTGGTGCGCACCATGCATGCCAATTGCTGTATTGGTCTTGACAACAAAATTCATGACCTTAAAATGGTTATTGATGATTGGAAGAAGTATATGGGATTAGCCAGCAATGAGAGGACATCCAGACCACAAACATGGACCGTTCCAAGACGATGTGGGTAAATAATTAAGAGCAATAGTACATGTCATTCCACTTTTTACTCTCCCTGTTGAAGTATCATCTTTTGATTGATTTAAAGAATAAAGTGACCATTATTTTTTATTCATTCACTTTTATTTACCCAAAAGATAAAATAATATATGTGCACATAGACACATGGCAGGAGTTATACTCTACATGACTACATATATCATTTTTGGGTAAATAAATATAATGCGTGCATTATATTTGCGGATTTGTAGTAGATTTAATTATTGTATGTATTGGCAATTTAAATAAAAGGTTACAAACTAAATAAAGCAAAAAAAGTCAATGACCTTGGTCTAGTGGCACGAAGTGGTTCTCCAAATGGGAGGTCATGGAGTTGAGCCTCGATATTACATTGTGGGCAACTATAATAATGCACACATTATGTTTTAGGTTTAACTCCGTGGGAGTAATTTATTAGATTTCTTGGTTTGAGTCAGTACAGTTATGAACAACATATTCTGTTTTAGTTCTTTGTGATCATTTGCCGACTAAAATGTTTTATCCCTGCGAACTTTCAAATTACTTTTTTGTAAATTAACAAAAGGGAATTGCTATTAGATACCTTAGTTTTAAGGTGCGTGCAAGGAATATGTTATAAATCCAAAAATGCCATTGAAGAAAAGTAATCAATATGAGATCGAATACAATGTATTGCATGCGTTTGATTCTAATACTGTATTAAATTGGATGCTTTATTCCGTTGCTAACATGATTATTTATGCTCAACTATTTAAATAGTCTTTCTTGTTTGAGGTAACCCTCACTACTACATTATTGTTGATTCTTAATTAACTGTGACATATAGTGCATAATATTGAATTATTGAACAGGTAATGGTTCTGAGCGAGGGGTTGTTATGCGGTGGACCTGGGTCTACATTCACATATACTATACTCTACATTCACATACACTATACTCTGCATTCACAATTTGTAAACTCCACATTATATTCACACATTACAGGATTATATGTTTAGTAACTATACTCTACATTCACATACACAATACTTTACATTCACAATTTGTAAACTCCACATTCACACATTCAAAACTCTATATTCACATGTCATATACTCCACATTCAGAACTTGAGAACTCCACATTTACACATTACAGGGCTACAAGTTGCTAGAACTTCTTAACTCTATTACAGATTCACACATGCATAACTCTACATTCACGATTTCTATACTCCATATTCACAATTTGAAACCTCCACATTCACACATTTCTAGGCAACTCTACATTCACACAATCATAAATCTACATTCACGATTTATATACTCTACATTCACACTTTGAAACCTCTACATTTACACATTTTTGAACAACTCTATATTTAGCAATATGTTTACTAAAAAAAAAAAAAAAAAAAAAAAAAAAGAGAGACAAAAACGACGTAGTTTTGGACCCAGGTCCACCTTCCAAGGTGGACCTGGGTCCACAACATAATTTGCCCTAATTTAAGATTTGGGCCACATTGGGCTAGTGGAAATTAGGCCAAGGCCCACGATTTAATTCCATTTGGTTGAGTTTAAGAGTCCGTACTGCCAATCGTTATACCCTGCACCACGGTGCACATAGCAATGTGCACCATGTATGTAAAACGACGTCGTTTCGGTGTTAGTAGATGCGGACGCGAATGACTCAGGGAATTCATTATCTGTAATACACATAATCATTATCTACAATACACAGAACGTTTGCCTAGAATACACAGAATGTTTGCCCATAATACACAGAATATTGACACAAAATACACAGATGTTAGTGGACGCGAATGACTCCAGGGAATTCATTATCTATAATACACATAATCATTATATAGAATACACAGAACGTTTGCCTATAATACACATAATGTTTTACCATAATACACAGAATATTGATGCCCATAATACACATAACTCATCCTCCTAACATTCGAATGCACAAACACATCACAACTTGTGTTAATAACATGAATACACATAATATTTACACAAAATACACAGAACTCATCATCCTAAACATTCGAATGCACAAACACATCACAACATGTGTTACTAACACGAAATCACAACATGTGTTACTAACATGAATACACATATCGGTTGTCTATAATACACAGAACGGTTGCCTATAATACACAGAATGATTGCTTGGAATACACAGAATATTAACATAAATACAAAGACCGGCCGAAACGGGAAACATAATTTCCAAAAAAAACGGACGATTAGTTTACAATGCTCAAAACGATATCGTTTAGGTACGTGGTGCACATTGCTATGTGCACCGTGGTGCACAGTATAATTTGCCCCGTACTGCATAGCCCCAAAGAGATATATACATCAGTTTCGTTACTTCCTAGTTCCTTATGCCTGCAAAATATAATAATATTTGACTTACATTCAAAAAAATGATTGTAACATCAAGACTCAAGGTGATCCATATTCTTCATGACTTCATATTCTATATAAAATCAATATTTTCAATTAATATTTTTTATTTTACATTTTACGTTACAACATAATATAATTCAAGGGCGATGAGAAACATATTAGATTATTAGTATTTTTTTGGGTCATGTAACTCTAGCTAGCAAAGAAAAGGTAAATCAACTTAATTTGATCAGTTCAAATTGTGAAGGTTAATATATCATTATTATTAGAAGTCAAACTTGTAATCTTGTGGAGTGAGGGTTGAATTTATAACTTTGTGATTACAAAGTCAACATTACTAATTTGATTGGGATTGCCCCGTTAGTATTAGTATATTTTGATTACTAGACCAATTATTATGTAGTATGATGACACTTTGTTATTTTGAGTGGTCACATGATCGAATTCTGATGCCGGAGACAATAATTCTTTAGACCGAAAATGATTGAAAAAGTTTAGAATTTAGTGTTGTATAAAATTGATAAGTTCAAACAAAGTGTAATAAACAATTCCAATGAGTTAACTTTGAGCTGTTTTTCTAATTAACTTGATTGGGTTAGATTATTAGTATAGTTTTTGTTTATTTGGGTTAGTTGGCAGATCAATCTGAAGCTGAAGCTGAAGCTGAAGCCACTCGATTGCATAAGTTGAAGCTGAAAGAAATCCACCACAAACATACCGCTCATCATCCCTTTCCCTTTATGCGTCTCCCAATTTTCCTCTTTTCATTTCCTTCCATATTCTAACTAAAGACAAGGCAGAGAGAGGAGCCATGGGAGTGGTGGTTTGCAGCTCAAGCTGCTTCTACTCTTCTTTTTGTTCATTACCTTCCACTGAAATTCAATGCAAGAGAAAAAGCAAGAAGCAGCTGCTTTTTGGTCCCGTTAAGCCCCCGAAGCGCTTCTCATCGCCCAGTATCTACGCAGTCAACACCTCTTCCACTCAGGAATCCATCCAATCAGTAGAATTTCAACCTAAAGACCCTTTCACCAACAGCGCTCTCGAGCAGCTCGATATCGAGCGTGGAGTTTGCATTCCCTTCCGCAAATACTCCCCCGAATCAGTGTGTACATTTTACTAATGCATTTTCTCCATTTCATTTGTTTTGTAAAATTTATTTTCTTCAATTAAGCTTTGTGTGTTTTGGGGATTACTGATTTTGAAGTGATTGCTGATTGGTTAGGTGAAAAATAAGGTTTTGGAGTCAAGGGGGGCAATATTGTCCTTGATTGGTAGAGGGGTAGAGATAGTATGGAATTTGGGGCTTTATTGGACGAGTTTAGTGTATGATTATGTTGTGGGCCGTGATCAAGAAGTTGTTCCTTTCCGCGCTCGCCAGCTGAGGCAACTCTTGTGTGACTTGGGGCCTTCTTTCATCAAAGCTGGACAGGTTATGTTCTTTCCTTCATTTCAATTTTTAGATAGACTTAAATTTTGATTGTGTATAGTTCAGCTTAGCTTAGAAGACCTCATATTCTGATCACATGCTAGCATGTTCTTGTTCTACCTATTGACCAATGCCATGCTATTTCAAAGAAATTGGAAAGTCTTAACAGCCTTTGTGCAACATCTCCGATATAGGTATTAGGGAGGAAATAAAAACCAGTGCTCTAATTCGGAAATTAGACATTTCAAGTGGTTCTTGATGACAAGTAATTGGATCTGCTGGAAGAAGGCCTGAAATGAAGGGGAAGTGAAGATATCATGCATGCTTTGTTTAGGAGTATGACTGATGTCCAATGTGATTTTGCCTACCTGTAATATTACAAAGCAAAGGCATGCATCTCATTCTATTAAGTCTGATAAGGTGACATGGAGATTGGAGCTCTTTCTTAATGATATGAGCAAGAATGAATAAGCTTGCTTGTCCCCGAATTTTATGAAAACATAGTGCTAGAGGAGTGTGGACCTTGATAAAGTGCTTTCATCACATCTAGCAAAAATATGCCATTGGCCCATTGCAATGGTTCACAAATGTGACTGTAATTGTATTTAGCCTCTATGATATCTTATAAATTTGACTGATCACATTTTCTGTTGAATTCCTCAATTCCTTTGATCAACTATTACATTTGAAAAATTGACCACATGTCTCTTCACAACATTCATAATCTACTTTAGTAAATACTCCTTTCATCCCAAAATTATTCTCTCTTTCAGCTTTAATGTTTAGGGAAATAAGTTTTTATTTTTGTTTTTAAAATTTTTTGATGGCCTGATGTGTAATAAGTGATATATTTATAATATCCTTTTAAGCAATTAAATGTGTATGTTTTCACTTAAAGTGATAGAATGGTAGAATAAGAAAATGTATGTACTAACATTGTAGCTTCTTGAAGAAGACAAAGCTAATGGGATATCCCAAAATAGAAAGTGTGATGAAAATAGTTGGACAGAGATAATAAAAAGTATGGAAAAGAATATATTACAGAAGCCACAAAATAATGGAGACAATTTATTAAGTAACAATAACCTGTAAGACCTTCAACCCTTTAGTTTCCTATGGTTTTTGGCTTTTTGCTTACAGTTTATTGTCTGTTTTTATGAAAATTCTCATGCTGATTTACAGAACAACCTCGCCTCTGTTTATTTTCTTTGGCAGGTGCTTGCAAATAGGCCTGATATTATTAGAGAAGATTACATGAAAGAACTTTGCATTCTTCAGGATGATGTTCCTCCTTTTCCTAATCAGGTAACGAGTTGATTAGCTTAGTCTGCTGATGAATTTTGTCTATTATGATGCTTCTTCAGCATAGTTTATCTATGAGTAGCAATCATTAACAATGGTTTAGGTTGCTTTCAACATCATAGAAGAGGAATTGGGCCAACCTCTTGAAGCTGTTTTCAGCAAAATATCTTCGGGGACTATAGCAGCTGCAAGTTTGGGTCAAGTTTATCGAGCTACATTACGTGCAACAGGGGAGGATGTTGCTATTAAGGTTGTGTAAAATTTTAATCCACATATAATTGTTGGTTGTTTAACTTTTGGTGGATCTATTAACCATACGTTATACTAATACTGTTTTCCCTGCTTGGCCTGATTTGTTGAAACTCTTTTTCATTCATAGGATAAAACAAAAATACCTGAATATCTTTACCAGTCTATTTTACTTTCCACAAGAGTGCAAAAGTATACTATATTTAGTTGCAAGTTCTGATATTTGGATACGATATCCTCTATTAAATCTTTTATCCTGCCCACCCTTTCCTAATACTATAATTTTGTGACAGTAAAGAAACAATTCATTAGTTGTTTGAGTTGCATTTATTTTAGTTATTCTTATGCAAGCTTCTGAATATTTGATTTTGTAAAGAAATGCTTTTGATATAAAGATGGATATACATTTGTTTCTTCCAGGTGCTAAGGCCTGAGATTGAGCCTATCATATACCGAGATCTTTTTCTTTTCCGAACACTGGCTTCATTCTTGAATGGAATCAGTCTACAGAAATTGGGATGCAATGCAGAACTTATAGTGGATGAATTTGGGGAGAAGCTATTGGAGGAGCTAGACTATACATTGGTAATTCATTGCATATATTTTGTATTTGGCCTAAAAAGGGATTATGAATATCTTTTATTGCATAAATTAAAAACTTTTCTTTCTTTTTGTAATGCATTAGTTAAAAAATTAAAATAAAAATGTTATAGGCAATATTTTGATTTTCACGGCCAGGGGTGGTAGAATTATGATATTTTGAGAACATATGAGCTTAACTATATGCATATGGACTGCAATATCTGAAACCTTAGTTGTGGGTAAGTGTGTTTAATTACCAAGCTCATATGATAACTTTACCTTACACCTCTTTCTTTGCTTCTCCAGGAAGCTCGCAACATTGAGGATTTCTTGGAAAATTTCAAGAATGACCCCACAGTAAAAATTCCTCAAGTTTACAAAAAACTTTCTGGTCCACGCGTTTTAGTAATGGAATGGATCGATGGAGTACGATGCACTGACCCAGAGGTGTGACTCTTTAAGCTTTTTATAAGTGCTGGTTTTGAAGAATAGTTCTTGTCTTGATATATATTTGTATTATGTTTCAGGGAATCAAGGAGGCAGGAATTGATATAGATGGTTTTTTGACAGTAGGAGTTAGTGCAGCCTTGAGGCAGTTACTTGAATTTGGCCTATTCCATGGCGATCCACACCCTGGAAATATCTTTGCAATGCGTGATGGCCGTATTGCATACGTTGACTTTGGGAATGTTGCTGTTCTAAGTCAGGTAATTTTAACTTCCTAAGAACATAGACTTTTGCAATGACAGGTTGGTAAACATGTTCCTGTTGACTTTACCTCTTCTGTTTTTCTGCATATCCATGACATTCACACAGTCATACTAAGAATTAATTCTACTTTTGGTTTGTAAGGTCCCTTTAATATAATGGCATTTCCATTGCTTCCTCCCGAGTTAAAAATTGGACATGAATGGTCCCTCAACTACTGAAATTGGATGGGGAAATAAAGGACCATTTCTGTCCAACTTCAAATAGTTGGGGAACTGCTACTGTAATAGAAATTTGACATGACTGGCTCTCAAATATTGAATAGAAATGGTCCACCTATTTTTAGAAACTGGATGCAAATGGCCTGTCCTTCCATTAACAAAAACCTAGGAAAAGGTCCATTTTTGTACTATTTTGTTAAGAGTAAAGAAACAGGGAATGTGAAAGAAAGATGAAATGGTTTTATTGAATGTGAAGGAGGAACAGGGCTGTCACTAGACACCCTCCGGCAAGAGTTTCAGGCTCTTGCCCAGCTGCTACAGCTATACTGGAACTTATAATAGATGATTGGATGCCCTCCTCTCTTGAGGAGGTTACAATTTATAATGTGGTGTAGTAAATATTTATAGTAAAAGGAGAGGATTAAGAAGCTGATTTATTTCTGTCAGTTCCCATGATTGAGGCTTCTCCCCTGATCTGTGCATTGGCTGTCTGATTTGCCTGATTTTTTGTCCAGACTTCCTGATTTCCCTTCTTGTGTTGAATCCCTTTTTTGCGTGAGTAAACCACCCATTCGTTTGGGTGCGTATCATATTTTCAATAGCTGAGGGGCCATTCTTCATTTTTTACATTATGGAGAAAGATTGAATTGTCACTATCTTTTGTTTATTCTTCTACTCTTTGTTTGTATGAGTGGTCATCTAAGTGTATCTCTAATTATCTGGTTGCAAATATCAGCTAACTTTTCTATTTCACACTTTCATGGTAATAGAAATATTACCAAAAACATGAAGAGCGTTTATCAATTCACTTCCCTTTTCCTTTTCAGCAAAATAAACAGATTTTGATTGATGCTGTTGTCCATGCTGTAAATGAGGACTATGCTGAAATGGCCAATGATTTTACTAGACTTGGTTTCCTAGCTAGTGGTACTGATGTGTCCCCCATTGTCCCAGCTCTGGAAGCAATTTGGCAGAATTCACTTGAAAAAGGACTTGCTGACTTTAACTTCAGAAGTGTTACAGGTAATGTTGATGTGTTTTTGTTGCTTAATCTTAACCTCCTTTTATCTGTAACTCTGTAAGAGTGGCATGTGTGACCCCTTATTGAGAGAGAGAGAATTGTGATCTACTGGTATCGTGATTGGGGATTGTGGTGAACATCTTTCATGCTCATTCATTGTAATAGAATTCACATTTGCACTTTTACTTTATAGTTTCTAGCTTGCTTTATGATACATGTGCAAATTTAGGGCGTTTCTTGCAGATGCAGATGCAGCTGCCTCAGCTTTTAATTCTTATGAATTGATATGATAATGCATGTTTTGCATGATGCAGGAAAGTTTAACCAACTAGTTTACAACTATCCGATTCGTATCCCAGAGAGGTTTTCTCTTGTTATTCGTTCTCTATTGACTCAAGAAGGCATCTGTTTGACATTGGAGCCAGATTTCAAATTTCTTGAGGTGAACTGAACCATCTTGTTCTATGACCCTTCTCTGAAAGTGTATTGTACCTCTGAATTATTTGACAAACTACCTTCTACTGGATTCAACTTAAATGGCCTCCCTTTCTGTTTTTGATTTGTTTTCTGGTTACTTGAGAATTGTTTCAAATGATTTTTAGGAAACCCAGAAGTTTTCAATTTAATTATGTCTCCCTATTAAGCTCAAGAATTTTTCCAGGTTGCGTATCCTTATGTTGCGAAGCGCCTTCTTACAGATCCTAACCCTGCTTTACGGGAACGCCTTATACAGGTTGGTTAAATACTAGAAATACACGGGGCATACCCCAGTCCAAAAGGAAATACAAGATCTACCATTTTAAAGCATGCCCTTTTCTGCTTCATCTATATGTAGACTTAGTGTGGTTTCCTTGTGGAATTCATTTGATATGCTCTGAATGCTGCACTAGGTGGTGGCGAAACCTTGTTTCCTTCCTAAATTTCTTCTTACGAGGCATGGCTGCTGGTTCATTTGTCAGGTTTTATTCAAGGATGGTGTCTTCCAGTGGAAACGGCTGGAGAATCTAATAGTTCTTGCCAAGGAAAACGTGGCAAAGATGAGCAGCAACCCTGCATTGAAAGGGAATGGCAGCATGTGAGTGTCTACTTGTTGTGTCTCAACTTTAATTTGTTTGCAGCTTTTAGTTCAACTCACCTGAATGAATATAAAACACATTGGACAGACAAAAGTACAAAGACATTAGAGTTGAACGAAGGTTGGATCTGACAGACACAATCAAGGATGGAGCTCGAGTATTCCTTCTGGATGAAGGCATTCGCAGGAAGCTTCTTCTTGCTCTCACCGAAGACTCTAAACTTCACATTCAAGAGGTATGTATGTATATTCACCATAAAGAAGAATGATTTTAATTTGCGGTTATGGATTATGGATAAATAAAGCAATGGCTAAGGTTCCGGTTATTGTACTGCAGCTTGTGGATGTATACCGATTGCTTGAAGACCAAATTGACATACCTTCAGTAGCAAGGGAAGTTGTTGAAGGTGATGTCAAATTTGTTTCAAACCACTTTTTTTTTTTTTTTTTTAAACACTCTTATTCTTTACAAGATAGTATCTGTTCTATATTTTTTCAAACTTTTCAACCATCCATTTCTCAAACTTCATAATTAATGGTGCAGATCTTCCATCCCTTGCTCGTGATGTCATGCTCTCATGGACCAACTCCGTCTTATCAGACAGATAAGATGCCATGCTGCATTGCTTTGCTGCTGTACAGAAGTAATATTTACAAAAACCCTTTTTTTTTCCTGTCTTTCTTGTTTGGTTAATAAGCTGTCTACTACAACATTAACAAAATTAATTTACTATTTGTATAATTGTATATATATAACAGTGTTAATACTATTTTTTTTTTTTGAATAGACATTGAACCTCTCCGACATTCTTTATACGGAGTACTCCGAGATTAATCTCGATGAATGAAAAGGAATGCTTTCATTAAAGATTAACCAAAAAAAATAATAATAATAATAATAAATAATAATAATAATAATAAATGGTGTAAACAGAGACAACTCGACGAGGAGAAGGTGGTGGGTGGTTTTTTAGGCGCAAAAAACCGCGTCAAGGGCGGCACGTGACCGACAGCCGCGCATTTAAAAAGTTGAATTGACGAGTCAGAGCTCCCTCTCTTCTCTTACCATACATACAACGACAAAACCAACTTTTCAACTTCACCTATACCTTGCCCTACTATTTTATTTTTTAAATTAAAATTAATTTCATTTTTTTCAAAACATTCCATTTTGTCATAGTATTATTGTATTATGACAAATTTTTTTATGATTTTTCAACAAAATTATTTAAATGATGTTAAATAATAAATATAATGATATTTTAGTCAATTCAGTTCTAAGCTAAGTGTTAAGTCCTTTTTTTTTATCCTAAATTTATGCGTTGTTTCATTTTTTTTGTTTTTTATTTTAACATTCTCGTTGGTCTTAGCATAGTAGCATTATTGTGACATGATCGTTTTTTTTTTTTTGTCAACAAATATGTTCAAATGCCATTAAAAATGTGACTTTATTAACCACTCAAAATTCTCTTTTTTTTCTTGGTAATAAAATTGTTATCAATACATAAGTCTACTATTAAAAAAAAAGGTGTAATTGAAAAAATCACAAATCTATTTCATAACAAACCTTAAGTCTAATACATAAGTCTACTTCATAAAAATTCACAAGACTTGTGGTTTTATTACCAAAAGAGAAAATGAAGATTTTAAGTGGTTAATAACGTTATTAACCTATTTATTAACGGAAGACCAAAAATAGTCATACCATAATAATTTTAGGACTAAGATTGATGTTTTGAAAAAAAAATGACCAAAATGGAAGGACACATATAAATCTAAGACAAAAAAAAATAAAAAAAAAATTGACTTAACACTTACAACTAAATAGACCAAAATGACATTATATTTAACGTCATTTAAATGGTTTTGTTGACAGAGAATAAAAATGATCATGCTACAATAATATTAAGACCAAACGAAAATGTTTTGAAAAAAATACGTAAAAGTGGACTATATCAATAAATCAAGGACAAAAAATAGAATTAACTCATTTAAATTAAATCAGAAAATATTCTTTTTTAAAAATAATTTTTGAATCAAATTATAAACCATTTTAATTTTCAAAATTATATTTGGTGTAGAATTAGAATGATAAAAATAGCTTAATTTATTATTCAGGGATATCAATTACGAGATTTTTTGTAAAAAAGAAAAAAAGAAAAGGTTAATATACGGAACATAAATGTATGTACTACAATGAATGAATATAAGTAGAATAATTGAAAAGCAAAGGCTATTATTATTATAGCATGGCCTATGAACCAAATAAGTTTGAACAGTATAAAGGGTTGAATAAGACGTGTTTGGAGAAGATGGGAAGAATCTAATCTTTCTTAATTGGGCGGAAAACGTAGCAATAAGGCTACTTTTATCCGCCACTTCTTTTTACTTCTCTCCCTCCTCTGCAGCCTTCTTGTTTTATTTTCCGTCACTTTCGCTCCTAAACACGCCACCCATATTTGCCCTATACCCGATCCAACAAATAATTGTGTGATAAATCACAATAATTTTCACATCCTGGAATCCCTTAAGGTTGGATCTTCAACCTTTTGAAAATAATACAGTAACAATTAGAGGAAATGATCAATGTTTGGTGCCCACAAGAAATTTCTTATCTACAATCTATCATCAGGAAATCAATTGGGTTGTCTGTGCATACACGCCACCTATATCTCTTGTTATCGACTTATATCGGGGTCCATTTTCGTTTTTCTTTAAATTTGAGAAAAAATAACATATTTTACTTTATATGGTTAATGAAAATTTATTTCATGAAAAAAATGAATTCATTATTTTATTTTATTATTTACTTTTCATTCTTTTTAAAATAAAATAAGTTTTTATACTAATTTTTCCTAATAACTTGAGTTTTACAAACCCAATGAAATCCATATTCGAAATAATCTTCATTTTTTTTTATAATGAAATTTAAATTCAATTCAATCTTAATTCTTTTTTCATAACCAAATGCATTGACATTTTTCTTTTTGTATGCTTTTTGGTATCTTCTATCTATATTACATTCTAAAATAATACTTATTTCATTTTATATATTAATGATCTCACATTACTTTTTTTAAAAATATTATATGTATTAATATGATTCTATAAAATATAAAATTGTTACATGTAATGTCATATTCTTATGAAATTTCATCTTTTCGAATTTTTAAATAGTATGAAATCCTTGAAAATGTGAAATTAAGAAAGAGGTAATTGTAAGTGAAATCATTATCAAATTATTAGATTTTTAGAATATTTTTTGTTTGTTTTATAAGTGGCTGATTTAATGGTTGTGGGCAATCTCCAACCACATATAACTAAATATCTTCCCCGTCCCTCTCTTCCCAATAGTGAATTTCCCAATATGCCCATCTCCTCCATTGGTGATTGGGAAATGTCCTATCCCATGCCACATTGCCACGTCTAGATTCTATCTTTTCAATCCTTTTTGGCTCTTCTTGTCTTCTTGACACTTGGCACCATTCACAATTCCCTGTTTTATCCCTCAGTTTACCTTTACTGACATGACCTTATTTCCGCACTTTGTGGATTTAACCGTCAAATCCATGCTTTCAAAGCTACCTTAAATAGAATATGTTTGCGTTATTTAGAATAGCCTGATTAAGGTTTAGTATTGCGGTTAAGATTTGAGTTTAATTTGAATAATTTCACTGTATATAAAAGATATTATTGCCGAATACACATATATATGCATATTATTTAACTATATATAAAAAGAAAAAAGGGTGATAATTATATGGTTTATATAATGGGTGTTTAAGTTTACACACATGCACAAATATATATAGTCAAGTATTATTTTGAGAAAAAAAAAAGTAAAATAACCTTTCTAACTATTAAAAAAAAAAAAAAAAAAAGAGAAGAAGATCCATTGATACTCCTTAAACCGTCAAAAAGTGCAATGAAATGGTAATTTTACCTATTCAACATGTTACCGTCTATTTGGTGTTGACAAGCTTCCACATGTGTTATTATTTTTATGTGGCAATTACTTGACATCCAATGTGACAATGACTTGATATAATTTAGAACTTAAAAAAAAAAAGTTTCTAAAAATTTTAAAAATTAGCGAATAGACACTGGTAGTTTCCGTCTAACATGCAGGGGCGGTGGTTTTGGGACAAGGGGTAGCCATGGGTCACATTGGATGTCAAGTCACCGTCACATTAGATGTGAAGTAATTACTACATCAAAATATCAACACACGTGGAAGCCTAGTCAATGGCAAATGAGCGGTAACTTGCTGAAACAAGTAAAATTAGGGCCTATTATCATTTTTTTTAGTTGATTTAAGGGATCTCAATAAAAATTTTTGTAATTCTTCATTAAAAATCAAAACTTTTTGTAGTTATGAGCCTCAGTTGCACAATTTGGTTCACCTGAGAGCTTATTTGATTTTTTTTCCCTTTTCGAGTATAATATACTTAATTTTTTTTGTTTATTTAATTCATTTAATCAGGGTATTCTAATACAGGATAGATGTTAATTTATTTTAGAGTTAATACCACAAATGGTCCTCTGACTATTGGGCTAGTACTCCTTTTAGTCCTCGACTTTCAATTCGACCACAAATGGTCCTCTGACTTTCATTTTTGACCACAAATAGTCCTCTGTTAAAATTTCTGTTAAATAGGTGTTAAATCTAGGGCTAATATCGTCAAATTGATTAATATTATTATGATTACTTCTTTTTGATAATTATATGACAACATAATTAATTTTAAACATTAAGTTAATAAATATAAAAACAAAATGGACATGACAAATTACATAAATGAACAAATTAAATAAAAATTCATGATTAATGTTCGCAATTTGTAATTGATTAATTATATTAATTCAACGGTGGCGGCCTTCAGTTATGTCCCAAACAAAATGTTTGATCGATTAATGAAGAGTGAAAACTATTAATCGGCCATGTATGAACAACCATGAAAATGATGGAAGCAAGGTTTTTGAAAAAAAATTCTTCCATTTTAATCTGTTGGTTAAATTAAAACAGATAGCTCTAATATTAAATCTTCATTTTGTACTCATAATTACGAGATATAAGGTGTATTATCTTTTTATTTAGGAGTATTTATATTTGTTAATTGTTTCAATTATGCTTGTTGGTGAAAAATTCTAAACATTTTTATTTTATGACCATTATATATCAATTTGACAATAATACCCCTAGATTTAACACCTATTTAACAGAAATTTTAATGGATGACTATTTGTGGTTAGAAATGAAAGTCAGAGGACCATTTGTGGTCGAATTAAAAGTCAAGGACTAAAAGGAGTACTACCCCAATAGTCAGAGGATCATTTGTGGTATTAACTCTTTATTTATATTTAAATAAAACTTAAAAACAAACGGGTGGTTGAGTGACACAGTATACTAGCTATCTAAATATTGCTATGTATGAATTGAATCTCAGAAAAATAATCTCAAAATAAATGAAGCATTTGGTTACTTTAATTGGGAAAGTGAGAAATTTGACATGTAGGGGAGGAGGGGACCATATCTTTTGGTTGCAACTAAAACCTACTCCTAAATATTGTCCATTCCTTTCCTCATTCATTTCCTTTGTTATGCCATAAATCGCATGCAATTTTAATAACAAAATTGCTACACCACTAAATTGTATGATTTGAATCTTCGACCATCTCAATACGTACTATTACAATCAGTTTTGCCTTTGATTTGTCCTATTTTTTTTTAATTATTTCATTTTTAGTCTAACATATCTAAAACACCCTAACTTTGTAAATATTTCACCAAACTTCACTTTATTATATTGAATTTAGTGACATTTTGGACTAAAAGTTAAACAATTTTCTAAAATTGATAACTTATAACCAAAAAAAAAAAGTGGAATATACTCCAAAATTTTTTGTTGAATATTGATAGTGTGATTTATGATGAATACTATTAGCTAAACATTTATTACAAAGTAATTGTTTTTGAATTTATTAATTTAATACAAAATAATTAAATGAAATCATATCATTTACAACACGTTTAGTAGGTTCACAAAATATGTCTATTCTATTGTTTGTCAATGATTTTTATTCACATGAAAAAATGAGTCGTTCTTCAAGTAAGGATAATAACTATTTCGGAGGCCCATAGTATTAACTATTATTGAGTTTTCAAGAATAATCTATATTTGTTAATTCCTAATTCAACATAAGTTAAACTTATAATTTGTTAGATTTTTTTATCCTTATCACATAACTTCTCTATCTCCTTATGCAACAATTGAACAATTGTATCTCTTCTAGGTTCTAACTCTTCAACCTTCACAAGGTATATATTTGCCTATTTTGTATATCTCTTATATATATATATATATATATATATATATATATATATATGCACATTACTATTATTATTTTTTTGTTTAGAATTTATTATATATTATTACGAAAATTAAAGTTTCTTTTGAGAATTATATTTGTAAAACAAAAAGTTATATTGTTCTTCTTTTGAATATTATTAATATTATTAATTGTACTTAGTGTTATTCTTTCAGCGAATCAAACAACAAAATCTACTCCGTATTCTATTAATAGCTTATTTCATCTTGTATAAAATATTATTCTTATTCCCTTAAAAATTTATTTTGTGAAGCAAACATACTATTAGATTGTTCTGAATCTTGGACAGTTGACATTAACATTAATTTGCAAGCAAAAAACATGCAAAAAGAAAAAGAAAAAGAGTATAATATTAGATAGGGTTTACTTTGAAATAAAAATGAGTTCGTGTTGGTTTTAAAAGTCAAAAGGATTGCATTATATTCATTAGACTTTGGACATCCTTGTAGTTATGAGTCACAACTATCAATGCAGCTGCTACCTCTCGTGAATATATCGTGAACTAGATGGACTTGAGTTTAAAATAATATTTTTTTAATATGACGTTCAGTTCAAAGAATAAAAAAGAAAAATATATAGAAAAATGTTAAATACGTCCCTGAATATTATTTAAAAAGTCAATTAGACGGCCTTTAAACATTTTATTTTAGAGTAATTAAGGTTAAGATTCTGACTATATCTCGACAAAAAATATCGGCGAATTGATTGTGTTTGTCGATTAGTTGCCTTCGAGGGTAACTAAGTTTGTCAAGAATAAAAACTGAAAATTTTCATGAAGTAAACTAGATGGTAGCATCTTCCTTAAGTAGTGGAGGCAAAGCAAAATGAAGCGTCATTTCTTGACAAGTAATGTTTACACCGTACCCTAGGGAGAAAAAGTCCACGGCAAAATCTCCGTTACCCTACCATGAATACTGAATAGTGGCACTTGTTCAACTACATAACAACAAACGTGCAAATCTTCAAACTCCGATCCAACTTAATTGTATCCAACTGTATGCATGTTACCTTTTATTTATCATCATCTCCCCATTCATTCTCCACACTCCACACTGCAACTTCTTATCCAATCGGTATTCAAACCTAAGCCTGTAAGCAGTAAGCCATGACTTTATAACCTCACTCTGTCCCCAATCCCCAAGGACGCATCATGACATCACATCCAAATCATCATTCGCTACCACCCACTAGTTGTAATAACAATATAATAGCTTATTATATTATATATGAACCCCATTTATATAGTTGATAGTTGTTAGTTGTTTGGGTTAGAGTATAGCCAATATATAACATTATTAGCTCATTGTAAAAATATGCTTGGTAAATTAGCTGTTAAGCTGATAGTTGTTTGGTATAATTTTTTTTCTGAAAAAACTAATTGAAAAAGTTATTTTGAGCAATTTTTGAATTTAAGCATTTTAGAGTTACAAAAATTTGATTAACTAAACATTTATAATTGGAAGGTCACAAGTTCAAACTTAGTGAGAGTATTGATTCTTTATACTTTAATAGAGTAAATAACTCAAACAGAATTATTTTCAAAAAAAAAAAAAAAAAAAACTCAAAACAGAATTTAAGCAAAAGTTATCGTACTAAAAAAATGTTCAGTGAAACAAACGGAAAGTACAAGAAAAGTGAAAAGTTTCCTTTCCTTAGTATATTAAGGAGGGGGTTTCAAAAAAAAAAAAAAGTATATTAAGGAGGGGGATATTATATTAGACTTAGCCTCCCTCCATGGCCCCAAATCTCATTCCTCAAATGACCAATCCAATCACTGCCACGACTGCAGAGGCGATAACGGGGGCCTCTTCCGCCGTGAAACGCCGCAAGAATGAGCACATCCACCGGGATCTGATTCCAGGGCTTCCCGATCACATAGCTCAAACATGTCTCTCTTCCGTTCATCCTTCTCTTCTCTATTCCGTCTGCCATTCATGGCGTCGCCTTATCTACTCTCCTTCCTTTCCTCCTTTCCTCTCCATCTACGCCGTCTTCTCCTCGTCCGATTCCGTCGGCTTTGCCTCCTTTGACCCCATCTCCTCCGCCTGGAAATTCCTCCCCCTACCCCCGCCGACCGCCGGTCTCCTCCTCAGCCACCCTTCTTTCATCTCCCGCCGTCTCCCAGTCCAGTCTGTCGCCGTCGCCGGGAACTTAGTCCTCCTCGCTGCCACCGCAGATAAGTTCCTCCCCGCCCTATCTCGCCCTCTGATTTTTAATCCATTCACTAGGAAATGGACGTGTGGGCCCCCTTTAAGCACCCCTCGCCGTTGGTGCGCAGCCGGGGTATCCGGAGGCGCTGTCTACGTGGCGAGTGGTATCGGGTCCCACTACAACCACAAAGTTGCTCGGTCGGTTGAGAAGTGGGACCTCAAAAGTAACGACCACCGCTATTTTCGGTGGGAGAAAATGGGCTGCCTCCGCGATGGGAAATTCAGTAGAGATGCGATTGATGCTGTGGGGTGGAGAGGGAAGCTGTGTATGGTGAATGTCACCGGCGATGCCGCCAAGGAAGGGATAATCTACGACGTGAAAAGCGATGCTTGGGAGGAGATGCCGGCGGGAATGTTGATGGGGTGGAGGGGCCCAGCGGCGGCGTTGGATGAGGAAACCATTTACATGGTGGATGAATCCAAAGGCGCACTCAAGAGATACGAACCGGAAAGGGATGTGTGGGTGGAAGTAACGGAAAATCAGATGCTTAAAGGTGCTCAGCACATCACCGCCGGAGGTGGACGAGTTTGTGTGAGCTGCGGCGGCGGCGAGGGTATCGCGGTGGTGGACGTGGTGGCAAATCCGCCGTCTAATATGTGGGTGGTGGATACTCCGCCCGGATTTCAAGTTTTATCCGTCCATATTTTGCCCAGGATGAGCCAAAACCATTTTCACCCATCAGATTAGTCGTCTTCTTCTACACTTGTCCAAATGATCATAGTTTTGGAAATTTTTATTTATTTTTCCAAATATGAATTTTAATCCATTTTGATTATTGGTGCGCTTTAATTTATTTAAATTCCGCAGACGGCACAATTATATTATTAAATTTTGTGACCAAGACCATATTTCTTTATTATATCACAATGTTCATACTCTTCCCATTTCAATTGTTTGGTTCAATTTCATCATTTAATGTGAAGTGATGTTTGGGCTACAAGGAGATAAGTCACAGGTCATGTGTGAGTGTTGTAGAGCTAGAGTATTCTGCTATAAAGTTGCACAACTTGCAAATTCAATTAAATTTAATGCTACTTTTTGAATTTATTTTTCATTCTTTGTTGAGGTTATTTTGACATTACAAATACAATATTTAAAACCTATATTTTTTAATGATCACGGTTGAAACTTTACGAATTACGAATTGTTTAATATACTATTGAGTTAATTTTAGGAATGATCTATTAACTATTGATATTTATCAATTTTTATCATTCGATTTTTAATTAGATCATAAATGGTCCATTGACTATTGATTTTTACAAATTTTCATCCCCTACTTTTATAAATGGTCCTTGACTATTGATTTTGTTTTAAATTTAGTTTTTCAATTAAATATCCATTTAATAAACATTAAATTTAAAAATTTGCTTCTTGTTGTGACAGACAAATTGAGTTCATAAGGATTTTTAATACATTGAGTTCATCATTAATGGTGTTAATAAAATGAATCATTGAGAAAAAGTACTCTTACCATTAAAGTGTTTTTCACTCTTCCTAGACTCCTAGTTGTTTTGGTTTATTCAACAATACATTAGTTCAAGATCTCTAGTTCACACAATCTTATTGTAAAAAGTTGTATTTGTATTAAATTATGTCTCTACTATAAAAAAGACTTAGTTCAGAAGACGAAGATTGAAGACCAGGCGTGAACTAGATAAAAAGACTAGTTCAAGTTGAAGTCTGGAAGGACTCTTATGAAAGTTGTCTATTTATATGCAGATACGATTGATGATTTCCAGATATACTACTCTAGTACTATGCAATTTGCATATTCAATATTCTTTCAAGGGCTTATTTCAAAGATTAAATGAAGCAACTTGATGAATATGATTCAACTCAAGTTGATTGATGCTTGATGAATAAGGGCCATCAACCACAATAGTAACACAGGGGAGCCACAACTTGTAAGATTGAGAAATCTTGCACCATCTCTTCAAGAAACTTCAACATAGTTCGAAGGCTGAGGATCATCAGTGACAGCTTGAAGTGTTCACTCTTAATCAATTTGTTTGGTGATAATGTTCAATTGGTTAATGAATGAAAAATTCGACTAACCATATTGTGGTGCCTCCAGATATATAGGAATGGTTATTCCGAACTGGGTTACCAAACCTGTTGTGTTCTTGTGCATTCTAAAATCTCTCTGCACCACGATTTGAACTAGTTCATCCGCTGTGTCAATTAAGTCTATTATGTGCCTTTATTGACTTATCTATTTACACTTAAGTTTGTATTGAGTTACTGCATACGAAAAAACTTCAAGTGGAATGTGAAGAACTAAAATTTTTACATTATTATCTTTAAACTTAATATTTATTAAATTGATATTTAACTAGATGATTAAATTTAAAACAAAATCAATAGTCAATAGACTATTTATGGTTAAATTGAAAGTAAATAAAGAAACCTAAGTAGAGTTAATTGTTTCTATAAAAATATACTATTAATCTATATGCCAATTGCCAAGAGTGAAGACAAAGTATGCCTTTATGGTTGGCAATATTTTAACGGTACGTTTAGAGTTGGTATCATCAGCAGTGAGCATGAGCAGGCACCAGACAGCAGCATTGAATATGAATCAATTAAGTGTTGAACATTACCAGCTCACCAATCCCTCTTAATTAATTTATTGGTCACCATCACAACCTTCAATTCCATGGCCCCATTTCCCACTATCAATTTATTATTCCTATAATCTTTCCATTCACCTACTTTTCATTTAAAATAAAAAGTAGATTATTATGCATTACTTTTCTATGCTTCTGGCTACCCAAAGCCCAATGGGCCATAACATGGGAGCCTAACTCATAAAATAAATAACAATCCGACAACTATGACAATTTATATCGTGGACCAAAGCCCACGATCAAAACGATATCGTTTTGATCTTTAAATTTTAATGACTGTTTTCAATTTTTTTTTAAATGAATTCTCAGTTTTTTCGTTTATCATGTTTTTATATATCTAATAATATATTTCAAGTACAAAATTCATACTCTTAACGTATATAATTTTATAACATAAGATATGAAAACTTACAAGACAATATACATGCACATGTTATATATCTACTTTATTTTGGAATCCGATTTAGGTAGATAATTTATGTTCTATAGACACAAAATTTCACAACAAAAGACATAAATTCATAACATAAGACACAATATGTTATGCCTTACACAACTACTAATCTATTATATAGTTGCAGAATTCATACTCTTAAAGTATAAAATTTAATACCACGAGACACAAAAACTCACAACGTAAGACACATATACATGTTATATATTTACTTGATTTAGGTAGAAAATTTATGTTTTATAGGCACAAAATTTCACAATACAATATATAAATTCATAACATAAGATACACAATATGATGTGTATTACACAACTAATAATTTGTTGCAAGTACAGTATTGTTACTCTTAAGTCTTAAGATACAAAATTTTATAACACAAGATACATAAACTCACAACACAAGACATATACGCGTATAAGACTAGGGTTCACAGTGCACTGTGGACCCTAGTTCACAGTATAACGATCCAACAACTATATTGCCCACAAAAACAAAAATGCCTCACCTCATGTAGCAAATTATACCATGGACTAGGGTCTACTTTGCATCGTATTAAGATTATGTACATGTTATTGACATATTATGTACATGTAGTTAATCATTTATGTGCTTGTAAATGAATTGAAACACATAACATATTAACTACAAACACATAAAATGGTAACTACACACACATAAACTGTTAGCTGATGATACAAAATATAATATGTTATGTGCTTCAATTTATTTACAAACACATAAACGATTAACGGAATATATCAACTGCAAACATATAATTTTTAAACTATAATCTATAAATTTATAATGCAAGATGAATCTTAGTCCATGATATAACAATTGACGACCCCCATAACTATGATGACTTAATAAAATTTTAAGTGGAAAGATTAAATTTTTACAAAAATCTCACCATATTAAATGTAACTTCTATATGATTGCTTGCTAAAATTTGATCAATCCAACAATTATATTTTCAATACTCATGCAAAAAATTATGATAAATATTTATTTTATTAGATTAAAATTCATCAATCTATAATTTATCTGGTACAAACTCTTATAATAATTTTTCTCATTAGTGAAGCTATATCAGAGTTGATGGAGTGTAGTCAGTGTACACAACAATTTGCCCTATATTTTTAAGCTTCGTCTAGCAGCCATTTATGTTCCCAAAAGTTTGATTTCACCTTCAACCCCGCAGCGATGTTCATAACAAATTTGCTGCGCCTTAATCTGCGTCTCCATTTCCCCTCCCCTCTCTCCCGCACCACCAAATTCCTTCCCTTCTCCACATCTATCACTGGACTCCACATCGAAGACGCCGCCGTCGACTCCGACGGTGACGGTGACGGAGACGGCGTCGGAGACAGGTCGTCCCGATTGAGTTTCACCTTAACCCCAACTGAGACCCTAGCTGCCGAGAAGTTCCACTCCTTAATCAAAGACCACTACCGGAAAAACCCTAATAGCAGCCCTACTCCCTTAAACCCTGACTTCACTCTCCCATCTCTCTCCTCCGATTTTTCCAGAATCTGCGCCGCCGAGCCGGTCTCCGCCGCCGTCGTCCTCCGCGTCATCGAGAAATGCGGCGAAGTGCGGCATGGAATTCCTTTCCCCCAGGCTTTGGCGTTCTTCAATTGGGCAGCCGCGCGCTATTCCTTCCAAACGCCCCAGCCATACGACGAATTGGTGGATCTCGCCGGAAAGGTACGCCAGTTTGGTGTAGCTTGGCACTTGGTAGATTCTATGAAATCAAATAACATTGGAGTTTCTACAGAAACTTTCTTAAATTTAATTCGCCGGTATGTCCGAGCTGGACTTGCCTCAGAGGCTATACACACGTTTAACGTGATGGAGGACTATGGCTGTAAGCCTGATAGAAATGCTTTTTCTTCAGTAATTGGTATACTCTCTAAGAAAAGAAGGGCTGCAGAAGCTCAAGCATTTTTTGATAGATTGAAAGATAAGTATGAGGCTGATGTGGTGGTCTATACTAGTTTAGTTCACGGTTGGTGTCGTGCAGGGAACATTTCAGAGGCTCAAAGGGTTTTCAATGAAATGAAAGTTGCAGGCATTGAGCCCAATGTTTATACTTACAGTATTGTGATTGATGGGTTGTGTAGAGGAGGGCAGATAACTCGGGCATATGATGTTTTCTCAGAGATGATTGATAGTGGGTGTCAACCTAATGCTGTTACCTTTAATAACCTTATGAGAGTTCATGTGAAGGCTGGGAGAACTGAGAAGGTACTGCAGGTGTATAATCAGATGAAGAGGCTTTCATGCCCTCCTGATGTTATTACATACAATTATCTGATTGAAAGTCATTGCAAGGATGAGAATCGCGAGGAAGCGATCAAGGTGCTTAACGTGATGGTTAGTAAAGGATGTGAACCCAATGTTTATAGCTTCAATCCAATTTTTCGGTGCATTGGTAACTCGCGGGATGTGAATGCTGCTCATCGGTTGTATGCCAAGATGAAGGAAATAAAGTGCAAGCCGAATGCTGAGACGTACAATATATTGATGAAGATGTTTGTTGAATCAAGGTCCACTGACATGGTGATCAAGCTTAAGAAAGAAATGGATGAGAGCAAAGTTGAGCTTAGCGTGAATACTTACAGGATTCTGATTTCCATGTATTGTGGGATGGGGCATTGGAATAATGCGTATAAGTATTTTAGAGAAATGATGGAGGAAAAGTGTCTGAGACCGGGTAAAGCAGATTATGAAATGGTTCTGCAGCAACTCAGGAAGGCAGGCCAAATGAAGAAGCATGAGGAGCTGGTTTCAAAGATGGTTGAGAAAGGTTATATTACTCGCCCCTTGTAGAAGAACAAGAACATCCCACCTCTGTTCTTCATTATCAATGCCTTAGTTAACGTTTGGCCTTGTGGGAGGGAGGTAATATATGCTGCCAGTTGTTACTTGTTACCTATGATGCAATAGCTAGCTTAAAGTTAGATTTTTGTGTATTAATTTGGATGGATATTAATGCCAGTTTTGTAGCATATAGGGCTGTTAACAAACAAAGTTGTTCGTGTTCGTTTGTTAAGATTTTTTGAGTGTTTGTGTTCATTTGTTAAGAAGGTTTCTTTAGTTTATTTTGTCTACAATAAATTCCTGGGCATTTGTTTGTTAGGGAGTTTGTGAAACTTCCACCTTTTACTCTCATTATCGACATTGTCATTCATTTGTGACATGACATAAGGTATATGTTGTCATCTATAAATTGTAGAGCTTGCACCAGCTTAAACGAAAATGAGCTTGAATATTGTTCAGACTTAGGAAAGCGACAGTTTTCAAAAAAAAAAAAAAAGACTTAGGAAAGCGACAAAGGAGAAGAAAGAAATACAAACTGAAATGGGAGTTTATATACTGAATGGCTCTTCGTTTCAGCCACAAAATAAGCTAATTCGAAGGAAGCCACAAAAATAAGAGTAAAAGGTAGAAGTTTAACAAACTCATGGCTAAGAATTTATTGTGGACAAAATAAACTAAACAGAAACCTTCTTTTTTGAATGATTTCCCAACAATCAACACTAACGACCTTGCAAATCCAGCATCTCATCTAATCGCTTCACTCTCTCCAACCCTTGACTAATCAAGAAACGAATCCTTTGCTTGTCATTGCAACTTCTGTTGTTCTCCATCTCCTGCCTTATAATCTCACTCACCTCACCTGCACACACAATAATTAATAAAAGGCAACCCATCCAAGTTAATCAAATTGTTGACTGTTAAGCGGATGTCAAAAATACCAAAGTCCAGCACTTAGTGACTGACAATTTAAAAAAGAGATAAGTCTAGCACCCAATGTCTCGGAAATGTATGATGGTATAAGGACATAAAATTGCGTCTTAGCTACTAGCTATAACTTTTGGCGTAGCGGTAACATTTAATCCTAAAATGTGATATTAGAGGTGATGTGAGGAAAAATTGTTAGACGGAGACAGGTAAAGGTCTAGTCTAGCACCTAGTGGCTAGGGAATTGTTAGTCGGAATCAAAATTACAAGTTTGACTCTTAGTCAAGTTTGACTCTTAGTCGGAATAGCCTATTGACTTTCTTAAGCGATCAATTATGAATAACTAGACTGATTTAACTTTTGTAGTACTTTGTAAGTTTCTGTTGTCACTAAAAATAATACTCCGTAGTAGATAAAAGGCTGGGTGCATCGATGTTTCTGTTCTATACTACATAAGAATAAAGCAGGAACAGTAATCAAACTGGAACGAATATGATTTGAAGAAAAAGAGTGACCTCTAGTATCGGTAGGAGCCCTTCTGGCAATCCTGAGAGCATGCCTGTATAACTTAAGTACTCGAGCTCGAAGAAGGAAGTCCTGCAAATCTAATGGGGGAGCCATCCACTCCACTCCTTGAATAAAGTCTCCGTTTCAAAGCAATCTGCTCCTTAACATAATCCACTCAATTCATTAATCTTTGACCTACAAATCACACACAGAATTTAGGTTAATCTGAAACATTCATTGATTTTAACCTCAGCTACACACAATTCAAAGGTCTTGCATAAATGCAGAATTCAAAGCTAAATCAAACCAATTTGAAGTTGGAGACGTACCGGAAGTGACATGGTGAGGGAGATGCACTCTTCTAGTCTTCTTCTGCCGTGTTCCTGTCTGGAAATGGAATTTGAATAGCTGCGGTTTTCTTCTCTCTCTGAAATAGGGATCTCTCTCTCTCTCTCTCGCTCTCTCTCTGGATTGTCAACCAATTTTAGCCCATTGGGCTATATGAGAGAATTGGTGATTGGGCATTTGGGCATAGCAACAAGCTGACAATACCTCCCCAAATAAAATTATTACTAACATCAAATTTTCAAGTTTTACCTAAAGGCTAAAGCGTTTCCATATGTTCAATTATTCAAACTATTTAGATCTCTTAATTTACAGGTTATTCTTAATTGTTTTACTATTATTATTGGCATTTTTATGAGATTGACATATTTGTAATACATTTATTGCATTGATAACAAAAAAAAATATAATACTATATCATTTTTAATTTAATGAGTTAATTATTAGTAACGAGAAGTTTTGCTTAGATTGGAGTGTTATTGCCTCTCCCCGTCCTCTTCTAACTAAAGGTTGCAGGATAACTTGTGATATTGGATCGGGAGATAGTCTCTCTTAGGTTGCTTAGAGAATAAATAATTAGTTATCCTCCTATTTTCTCATTAAATGAAGGGGTATTTATACAATGATGGGCACACTCTTTTTGGAATTGACTTTACGAGTTATAATTAGCCATAATGTATAATCATAACTTATAAGTAAGCATACCCTAAATCTTAATCGATTTACTTCCGTTACGGCTTTATGTCTCCTATTGACAATTTTCATAACATATGTTGCCCTCCATACCCATCTTCTTTTATTTAGATATGAGTCTTTTTCTTATTGAATATTTGTTGTTAGATGACATTAATTTTTTGTTTCTCACAAACTACGATAAATCATTTATCGATTCTTCATATTGTCTAATAGTTATGGTTTCTAGTAAATTTTTGTTAGTTTAAAAAAAATATATAATTTCTAACCACTCATGATTAGAAGTTAGAAGAACATGACAATGACCTAATTGATCAAGTTTTTTGACCACTAACCAAAAAGGAGTCAGTGGCTACTTACAATTGCGGGCGGATCCATAAATGATATTTTTTATCACTTTTAACCGATTAAAAACACGAATTTTGCCCGTATGAATCAGCACAATAGTAGTGTATGACAACAAATGAGCAAGTGTGATAGAACAAAAGTTATCCATCATGTCCAAATAGTATGTAAATTCAAATTAAAGATGAAGTAGTAAATGGTATTCTACACATTTACCTTTGGGTTTTTGGTTCTCACACAAACATCAATCACTTTATACTTTTACAAGCTGAAATTCCTTTCTCAGACTTTGGTTATTTCTATGACACATCTACTAAATTGCATTTCCAATTAAATGCTAAATTTAATTCAAATTTCAAACTTTTTCCCCTTAATTAATAATTAAGAACAGCCACCAGCCCCAATTCCCAGCTTCCCTCCTGCCACGTCATACACCACCTCGAATGTCTGCTGCTGTATATTTCCGAAAATGCCCACGTCGCTAGCGTCGCCGTTTCCGGCGAACGCCAAGCAAACTTGCGATGCACCATTGCCCAGCAAGATTCCGACGAGCGGCAGATCCATTGTGACGCCCCCGTTCAGCACGAAGCTTATCTTGGGTACGCTCACCGTCGTGTATTTGCTGAGATCGTAACACGTGTCCAGTATGGACAACGCCGGCGCCTGCGGGTACTTGCTCATTCCTTGCCGGAAGGCGGATCGGAGCGCGGAGTACGCCGCCGGTGGCAGGCGGGTTATGACGGTGCCGGAGTCGATGATGGTCCCGGAGCTCTTGAAAACCACCGGGCTAATCGAGAGCTGCTTCCCGCCGACGGCGATTGCTTGG
This sequence comes from Ipomoea trifida, assembly GCA_003576665.1. Classification (NCBI taxonomy): domain Eukaryota; kingdom Viridiplantae; phylum Streptophyta; class Magnoliopsida; order Solanales; family Convolvulaceae; genus Ipomoea; species Ipomoea trifida. The sequence goes on along the minus strand of CP025658.1, from coordinate 22,023,059 downwards.
ACGTCAATGAAGTAGAAGGAAGCACCCTGGTCGGTGGCAAACGGCGTGAACTTTAAACTTCCCGGAACGGCGCCGCCTTTACCGAACGTTAAGTGGCCGTTAGCTCCTCTTTTAGTGGGGAGACAGTAGGAGAAATATTTGCCGTATTTCGCGGCGGTTTGGGAGACGAGGGAGAGCGCGTCGCGGCCGAGTCCGAGTAATCCAGCGGTATTCCCAAAAAGCCCCTGGTTGTTTTGCCCGCACCCGAACAGAAAATTATCAACGGCGTCAGTGGCCGTTAAGCTCAAACGATCTTTAGCGAAAAACCCGACGGAGAAGGAGGAGTCGCCGTATTGTATCCCGTAAACGCAGGTGGAGGAAGAGCAGCCGGGGTTGTTTCCGGTGGCGGAGGTGAGGCCGGAGCAGGCGGCGGCGGAGCAGGTTATGTTGGAATATGTAGTGGAGAGCTTGGGGTCGAAGATACTTTCTTGCTGTGAGTAGCATGATTTGACGCAGGGGCGGCACTGAGTCCATGTGAGGTCGGAGCCGGTGTCGAAGACGAGGGTGAGGGTGTTCTTGGGGGTGCCGAGGCCGACGGTGACGATGTAGTTGCCGGTGCCGAGTGTGGTGCCGGACTTTGCCGGAACGGCGGCTTTGGAATCCGGGATTTTCTTCTTGTGGACTCCACTAACGGCGTTAAGGTTATCGATCCTGGCAGAGTTGACTCGAGCGTGTATTGAGTTGACTCGCGACTCGTCCTGCTTGAGAATGTCGGTTAGAGTTGGAGTATTGGCGGCTTTGCCCTTGGGAAGGGTTGTTGAGCAGCCGCCATGCTTGTGGACAACCTTCAACGATGATGCCCCTCGCCTCAAACCTGAATATTGGAATCTTAATTAAATAATTATTATAGGATGGATATAGTATCTTACGACAATAATGTGTGTTTTTTTAATTGAAATATATGTCTTATCTTAACTAAAAGTATAAACTGATAGTTAAATTATACATTTATATTTATATATTATATGATCAACAAAAAGTTAGAGTGTATGTAGTATTTTTGAAAGCAAAATGTGTACGTGATTGACGAAGGGAATAGAAGACGTAAGGTGGTGTCATGCAGGTGTCATAATTTTAGTTAATTACTTAATTACCCATGCACATGGATGGCGTACAAGTCATCATATCCTCCCTGAAATCTTAAAAAAAGCTAATAAGGTTCCATCATATCATATCCTCATCTCTCTGGAAACAGACCTAACTTAAAGGCCCTACACCTTCAGCTCACGCATTTTCTCAACTTGTCTCTCATATACATATTCTAATCGTTTTATAGACTCCAATCGACAACGTAACTGCATTAACGTTGTTTAGCTTCATTCTAATTATTAAAACTTTACTTCAATAAATAAATAAAAAATCAACTGTTTTGAATTAGAAAGAATATCTATTTAATTTTTAAAAAAAAACATGAAAGAATGCTAAGTTTATTACGATCAAATGTAAGTGTGTGGTGGCATGGGAAAAGTTGAGGATGGCACCATCAATCGTGAGTGGATGTTAATTATGTATTAATGGTATCCGATGTAACTTGTATTGAACCCACCTCACTTTTAGATTTCATATTACTATCCCACTTCAACTTCAGATTGAATCCACCTGTTTATCACTAACTATATATACACACACACTAATATTCAAGTCAGACTTGTCGTAAATGCACGCAAGTTACTATACGAATGCACACATGGTAATTTGTGTATATTAATAATGGGCGAATTACACACAATCTAGTTTGTATGCATTCATGTAGTGATTTGTGTACATTTATGAAGGGTCTCACAGGATTCACGAAAAGATGTCATCCCATTTGATTATTACTATATATATATATATATATATAAATTGTGTACTGTCTTTAGTTGATGTGTACAAGCCAAAACCAAACTTGCTATTACAACTAAATTAAGCATTCAAGGTACAACGTAACATTATTGTTATGTGTTTTACAATAAACTCTTCTTTTTCTTCAATAAATCCTTGGTTAAAAAATGATGAAATAACTTGTATTGGTTTAGTGTGGGGCGTGAAGGAGACAGATGAGTTATTAGAACCCACTAAAATATTATATTAATACCATTGCGTGTGTACTTAATGCATTCAACAAACTACAAACCCTATTTGGTAGTATAAAACTTAGCTTGTAATATTTAATTGATTTAGTTTGACTAATTTCATTCACATAATATAATTGACAACCATTATTATTATTAATTATTTGACAATAACAATAATACATATATTATAACGTGTGATGTGCATCTTCACCAAATTCTTTTCACATCATTTCTGCCGTCTATACTTTCATGACAGACTGGAATCGGATATATCCATAGCGCTAGCTATCTAGTTTATATTAGCCCACTTTACTCTAAAAATCTATAGTTAGGTACTTAGATTATTATATTACGGAGTACTTAATAAGTGACAGGTAATTTGACTAATAATTACGTATTAAATTATTGTAACTATATTTATTTTAATATCTATGGGTTAATAATACACCAGTACGTATACTTGAATATTTAGTTGTTTAACGCTGGTATATATATTACAGTAAAAAAAAATATTGATTATAGTTACGTGTAAAAAAGATACATGCATGCCTTTTCATAGCGTTGGAACAAGAGTAAAATTCAGAAAATTTTATTAATTAATTAAATATATATATATATATATTTTAATGGTGGGAGGTTGACGCCTTGACGCTGACCTTGTCCTACATCCCCGTGACTGTGAAATAAGAACACCCGTGATTTATGAAATTGGCCTGGCTGGACATATTTTATTTTTTAGTGAAAAAGGTTGAATTTCCTCAATTTTACCATCCAAATTTATTTATTGGTATTGTATGCCTGTATGGCGTGTAAATTTTGATATGTAGAATTTTTAGAAGCAGTTGAGAGTGAAAGCTCACATTTGCATAATTCAAACTCTCGTCCTTTCCCAACTGGACGTATTTCTATTCGTACGAATGGTCCCTTTTTATTTTTTATTTGTTAATGTGTAGCAGTAAAAATGTTTGTTAAAATAATTAATAAGAAGAAATTCACTGTATTAAGTACAAATTAAAGTATCAAATTCCTACCCTTTAAGAGCTTTACAAAAAAAGAAAAAAAAAAAACCTTTGGATAAATTGGGAAAAAAAGTGGAATTTATTCCTCTATATATATTTATATTTATATATTCTATTGTTGGTGAAAGCCAAAAGTTTGAAAACAAAAAAAGAAGCTAACAGGATTATATTCTTCCCCCAATACTTTTCGAAAAAGTTGAAATTGTATGAATTATTTTCCCCACTTGCGTGCAGTGCCAACACCCAATAATTTAAATATTTTATTTTGTAACATATATATAATGCTTGCATAGTTTTAAATTATACATATTACAAAAAATGAAGAAATTAATGATGGACAGCCTGCGATATGATACGAGGTTGTAAACTAAATATAATCTTAAATTTAGATATATAGAAATAAAGAATGAAGATGAGAGTAGAAATTGACCTTTTGATGCATGGGTGGTTTGAGGTTGATGGCAATGAGTAGAAGGAAAGAGAGAGGTGAGCGGAACAGTGTGGAAGTGGGTCGACTCGGTGAGTGACTCGGAAGCAATCTCTTTCTCTGCTGAGCAGCCCAGTATGAGGAAGAAGAGAAAAGGTGCCAATGAGAGCAAAAAGGTGAAGAGATTTTTAGCAGTGGCCATTACTATGTTAGTGTGTATGCGTCTTCCTTTGCCGGCCTCTATCTTATTATATAGACAAGTTTAACCTAGCTTCCACGTCACCTCCCACTAATAAGGGAGGACAATCTTTTTGCATTTTATTATTATTTTTATTTTCAGAAAATAGACATTCTATTTATTAAAAAAAAAAACATTTTCTTAGAGAAGATAAAGGTTAATGTTACTATTAGTGTTTATTAATTTATAGTTTTATAGGCACTTCAAGGATTTGATTATGCTAAAAAAAAATAATTAGTAAATTAAACTACGAGAATTTTGATCGAAGTTCTCAGTCACTGAGAGTGACCTAAGTTAAGAGTAATAAGATTAGCGTGTTAATGAATTTCAAGTCATTTTTAGTATAAAGAATGAGTATTTATATATATACATGGAACAAGCAACATCTATATATCACTTAGAGAGCTATATACTAATGAGGGTTAAGTTGTACATATATATAAGTAATAAAGTATGCTATAGCTAAATGGTGGTCTTTGAGCTAGAATTAATGAATGTTGTAACACATTGTCTTGATGCTGATGATAATATATAGCTTGATTTGTTATCCAGTGAACACATTCAGAAATTAGGAAATCAAGTTGAGATTGAAAAGAGTATGAGCGCGCATTTACTTCAGTACTCGACTTGATGATTTTTCATATTTTGATTAACATTTCTAAGCTCGTAATAATGTGCTTTGAATTGAGTATGTAGCATATTTATTTTTATTCATGTGTGTGATGAGGAAGAATTTTAAATTTATTAATGGTAAACAATACGATAATAAAAATAATAAAGAGTACTTTGTATAATTTATTATTATTATCAATTATGATAAGTCGACCGTCTACTCTACGAGTTATTATCTAGATTTTTATTTGTTTGAAATGAATGTAGAATATGGTAGCTCACCACATATATAGCTAGGCAGTTTAGTGTAGGGTGTGGCCTACCAATTAATTAAGATGTGAAATTAGCATGCTACCTGTAGAATAATAGGATAGAGTGATAGACACACCCCAATTATCTTTCATAATCAATGGATGGGATAGGATAATATAATATATGAATGGTTGAAAATGTTTCTTATTTTTTTTTTTTTTGAACAAAAAAAATGTTTCTTATTTTGTTTTTGTTTTAACGCAAGCTAAGGAAGGACATGAATTCGACAATAACATACAATTGAAAATATGATGTTTATGAAAACATAAATTCTAACAAATTAAACAAAATTAGTTGTTATATGTCAATTAAGGGTGGGGTTGTGAAAACATAATATACAACTGCATAACGCTCAACCATAAATTTAAGAGCATTTCTCAATATTATATATTTTTTGTCAAAGTTTTTTCTTCTCAAGTGGGAGGACAATGAGGAAAAAAATAAAAGAAAAGTGTTAGACAGTAGTTTGAAGTTCTGAGTCCATATCTTACCATTAAAATATGATATTACTAGTATATGTATATTTGTAACTATTAGGACTCTATGTATCTGAGTCATGTTAGGACTATCTATCCTACTCTATCTGAGACTCTCCCTGTATATATATCACTTGTCAGCTATCATTGTATTGGGAATTCTAATACACATAATATTCAGTTCTCATCTGGTACACATTGTATTGGGACTATCTATCCTACTCGTAACTAGTTAGTTATAATTTTTAGAATAGTGATAATTTGATTTTAATAATTAGTATTAGAAATATGACTTCGTTTCATCTAGGTTTCCAAGTCCAATCCCCACGAGGAAAACAGAAGAAAACGAGATTCGATTAATATTAAACATATATAACCCACTTTCCTCCACAATTTCTAGATGATTACCTCTAAATGTTAGTTGCCCTAATCTTTTTGAATCAAATTATATTGTATGTTAATCATTAAAGTTTATTTATTTATTATTATTATTATTAATTTATAGCGCGATATTCATCAACTCATAGTCATGGAAAAATTTGCATACTCTATGCAGCCTCACAAGTCACAACATTTTAATTATATATATTAACTACTTACTCATAAATTAGTCAATTTTTATATAAATTAATCAAATAAATTTATGTAAGCGTGTTCAAATTTGTGCGAATATTGTGCGCATTACATGAAAAAAGTGTAAAACAACTAAAATTTTTGACGAATTATATTATGACAATGGATAATGTTCATTTATATTGAAGGTTCATTTTTAATGTATTAAAAATTAATTTTTAGAAAGTATACCAAATAATGAACTTTCTGTATACAAAAATTGAACTTCTAAAAAAACATTCGATGTATTAAAAATGAATTTTTAGTATATTAAAAATAAATTTTATATTAGTGATTCACATTATATAAGGTGATCCATGGTCCATAATATAATCACTGAAAAGTTTCCACACATTTATTGGATTAGCAGTTTAGCATTCACCTCTCCGCTTATCAATCTGTTAATTAAAAGCTGGAATGCATTATTATGCGAATAATTTATACATTAATGAACTATGGCCCATAATTGAAATATTGGATGGATTTTATCACAGTCCGTCGTTATATAGTGGATCATGATTTACATAGCGCTGTGTGTACTATATTAGTCAAATGAAACTATAGTAAAATTAAATGATACTCTAATGTTAATATAATGAAATTAGTGTGTGTGAAAAATAAAACAAAAAACAGAATTTATTCAATAACGTATATTGTAAAAAAAACTGTAATATAATTAGAATGATACTTTAATATTATTATAGTGTGTGTTAATTAAAATATGAAATTAAAATTTAGAGTAATACAATAATATATATGAAACTAAAATTCGAAAACACGGGCTTGCTCTAAACCAAGGTAAAAGACAAACACTGTGAACCGGAAACACCGTACATCGTCGACTTTGAACCTAGTCAAATTTAGTCTGTACTATAATGGAAAACGCGAAATTGAACCATTCAAATTATACTATTCAACACGCAGTGCACAACCTATGTCCAAGGCTACCTGCTGGTCCAGTGCTGGCTTTAGTGTTACGCCGTAAATAGCGCAACATACCAACAAATTTGTGTTTGTAATTTTTCATAGAAAAAAACATTATTCTTGCCCACCGCTCAAACTGTATGCATCTCCAACAACCATATTGCATGTGCCATATTGCTGTCTCAAAACAAAAACATCATTTTAACGATAGTAATTACATGTAAAACATTTCTATCTCAAAATAAAAGCGTCAACTACACTGCACTCAAAAAGAAAAAAAAGAACAACGAAAGAAACAAATCCAACAAAAGCAAACTTACTCATTTGTATTATTTATATTTATATAAGATATAAGATAAAATTTAAATTTAACTTGTTACAAATTACAATGTATTTGGTATTTACTACACCGTATAAAAGGTTGGTCTAAATAGCAATTTATATATCATTAAATTAAAGTATTATATATGAATAAAAATATGATACGGGTTTAAATGTATCTTCTATAGTTATTATTATTTAGGTTAGACCACTAGGTGCTCATGACCCGTATATATCATACTCAGACTAATCCTTGTTCGGACCGAACTGACGCAGAGGGGATTCGAACTCCTGACCTCTTTTAAGGGACAAGAGTGGATGGTCACTCACAGCCTCACGCCAACTAAGTTAGTTTTTCCTATAGTTAATTATATATGATATACTCAAGATATTTTGTGGTCTAATAAAAAAATGTTTCCATTTTGAAAAAGAAAAAAAAAAATTGAACATAAAATATGGACTGGAGGATGTGGATGGAGTGAGAATGATGGGATAGAAATTGGGACCAATTCAAGGAAAGGTATATATAATTAGAGTTGGTGGTTCGTCATGTAGGTCAAAATCAAGAATGGGAAATTGCATAGGATAATCACGGGATGCATGGTGTTAACTTCTTCTTACGTTTATATATATACATACATATATATATATATATATATATATATATATATATATATATATATATATATATATATATATATATATATATATATATATATATATATATATATATATATATATATATATATATATATAAAATTTTGTTTTAACAAAAAAGGGTAAAATAAACCATCTAATTATCGATGAAAAAAATAACTAAGTAATTAAAATTTAAATTTTTTTAATTAGCTAGATACTCAAATTCATCAAAATTATATAGATAGGCGAGGATAATTGGGGCACCTCACGTTTACCGCAAATTATATCGTGGACCATGGTGCATTGTGGACCATGATCATAACTGATACTGTAGTTGTGTTGTACGGATACTGCAGTTGTATTGAAAAGATACTGCAGTTGTGTTGAAAGGAAACTGCAGTTGCACGGAACAAATGTTGTTCATCCGTTCAACACAACTGCAGTATCTATTCAACACAGCTGCAGTATCTTTTCAACACAGCTACAGTATCCGTTCAACACAACTGCAATTCCAGATAAATGACACGGCCTCTGTTCCGCACAACTGTAGTTCCTTTTCAACACAACTGCAGTATCAACCATGACCCATGGTCCACAATGCATTGTGGACCATGGTCCACGGTATAAGGACTGCTATAGAATTTTGGAGTTCGATGGTTAGTATTGTTTATTATTGAGGAAAGGAAAATCCAAATGTTACAAATATTACAAGACAAATCTAGAAGCTCATGTAATTGTGTATAAATTTAACCTAAGCTATTTATACATATATATGGGTGCGTGGTTGATATCTTTTTTCTTGGCTAATACAAAAAGAGTATCATATTACGACTTTATCCTTTTTATTCCACTATTCTTACCAGCCGTAATTTTATCCTCATGTTACACTACCAAAATGTGGCATGACCACACTTGATGATGAAAAGTACAAGGAAAACAAAATGTTAAAACATGACAAGAGAAATTTCTAAAAGCCAAAAAACAAATTAAAACAAAACAATCAAATGTAGGAAACTTCATATTTTTCGCCAAACATTGGTTACAAAATCTGCTTAAATAGTTGTACAAGAGAAAATAAGGAATAAGACAAAATTAAACGTGCATAAGAAAGTAAAATTACATATATTGAATATTAAATATATAATTAAAGAGGGCTCAATTGTCCATCTATTTCGGCCTCGAAACTGCATCAATTTGTTCATCTTCTTAAGGCTTATCCATGGATCACATACTTGTACTCCACACCGTATCCCCACCGAGCTTCAATTGATATACCATGGACCAAAATTATTCTTACATTGTGGATTCTGATTATAAAATTATATATCTACAGTTGATATAATATTTAGAGTCATTTCATTTTTGGTCTTACTGTTATTGGGACATTGCCAATTTTAGTCCACTTCATTAATTTTTGTCACATTGCGGCCAATCTTATTTAGTTCTTGCCACTTTTAGTCCACCGTTAAAATTTTCGTCAAATAACCGTCCAAAACAGGGGTATTTTGAACTTTTCATTCTTTGATCATCTCCTTTATCCATTGTAGTGGTTTTCCTTACAGATTTTCATCCAATAAAGAGGTCCGGCGAAAGTCATGACTTTGTAATGTGGCTCACATGGCTTTCGTCAGACCTTTTCAATGGATGAAAATGTGTAAGGAAAACCATTGCAAAGGGTCAAGGAGATGACCAAAGCATGAAAAGACCAAAAATACCCCTATTTTGGACGGCAATTTGACGAAAATTTTAACAGTGGACTAAAAGTGGCAAGGACTAAATAAGACTGGCCGCAATGTGGCAAAAATTAATGAAGTGGACTAAAATTGGCAATGACCCAATAACAATAGGACCAAAAATAGAAATAACTCTAATATTTACATGCAGTTAAACATTTACGTATATTTAAATAAATTGACTACAGACACATAAAATGATGCTTACATAAACAAACGGTTAACTATAGATACAAAATATGTTAACTGCAAAAACATAATATGTTTAACAGTGTGTGTTTGTAATTAAAAGTTTATGTGTCTGTAGTTAACATGTTATGTGTTTCAATTTATTTACAGATACATAAATGGATGGTTAACTCATGTACAAAATATGCCAACTACAAATATATATAATCGGAAAGTTATTTTGAACCAATTTAAGTCCACAATGCAAGCTTCCTTTGTCTTCTTTTTTCCTATGATCGGGCTTCACCACTTGAGCTAGGCAATGGGTTGGATGAAACCATCTCTTTGAGCCAAACATGAGCTCTTGGGGTATGAGCCACTTCGCATAACCGTACCCTAATACAAATAATAAAATTATAAATACTAACTTATTCTAAGAACCAATGCTAACAAAATAATTTCTTATAAGGTATGGCCAATTAATTTGGTCTCTATCTCACTATGCAAGTATTAAATGCAAATTTGAGTATAAGTGTGAATTCTAATAAAATAACATAAATTTATCTACTAGTAAAGATTATTGCTGCAGCTAGCCAAATCAGATAACTTTTACGTATTGGGAATTCCACTAAAATCTTGTTTCCTCTTTTTCCAATTTTCCCACTCCATCTGTGTTCCCATTATAATGCAGCCACAGCATTGGCCATACGTTAGGCAGCAATCAACTTTGCATTTTATAGTAGTGGCCTGGATGGGGACTTTAACATTATAAAATGGGAATGAATGGATTGATAGATGAGCAACATTAGAAGCTTCTCTTCATTCTCATCTCATCTGCGTCAAGTCTCTTCACTTTTCAGCACTTTTATTTTTTCTACTGCACTTAGCCTTGCCACCCACAATTTTACCATTGATCATGTTCTGTCTTATATTGTAGACCTTAATTCAAAAATAACCCTAAGATTATTTGTAGTTGACACATGATGTATTGCATTTGAAAGTTTTTGTACTTGTAGTTATCATATTATGCGTCATCAATTATCAAGTTATTTGTTTATATGTACAGAAACGGTTTCACTATAGGTACAAAATATGTTAACCGAATGTACGAAATTTTGTATAGGGTTCACAATGCATTATGAACTCTGGTCCATTTTGTATAACCTACAATTGATTTTTCATAGCCATACAATATATTATAGTTACTTAATTAACAATATATAAGTTATTACAACAATACTAAATAAAAAGCTTATACAAGATGAGATAGCTACATTATATTGAGCATTACTCAAATGTCTCTCACCGCTCTTGCCCTAAAGACTAGTGGAGGAGGTAAATGCTGGATATGCCTCAATTAGACTACAAATTTCAAAATGCTTGTACAATCGTATCTATAACATTACCAAGTTTATACCTCTATTTTGTTTTTTTTTTTTTTTAATTATTAGTAAGATTCGAAGATTAAACTATACGCCTGCAAAACTTTATGAACTTATAAACTTTATGAACTTATTTTAATATTTGAGTGGAAGGCATGCAATTGGTTGTGCCCACCAACCCACCAATATGATAGAGGAAGAGTTGATGACTTGACTTAGTCAAGCTATCCACATTGACCTTAATTCGGATTAGAAAGTAAATCAGAGGTGGCTGATCGATTGGAGTTGATTTCTGAAGCCATTTGCAATTATAAGTGCACTCACAATTAGGTAATTTAATTTAATCTTTCAATGGATTTGAATGGCTTTCCATTGGAACCATGCCTTGACTAGTGTGAAAAATCAGTATGATTAATTTGGCATCAGTTGAGCTGGGAATATGTGCAAAGTTAGGTGTGTGGTATCTTTCACATATGGAGAGATAGTGATATATGTTAATTACTTGACAAATTTACCGCGTTATCATACATTTTTAAAATAAGATTAATCATTTAAAAGTCACAAATAGAGTCAAACTAAAATATTATTGTATAAGATTGCGTTATATCTTATTGTACTTGCTAGTATTTTTACTATGTTTTTTTAATGTGTAATATATTAAAAAATAATACTTAATATATACAATTATTAAAATTTCAATTTTAATTACACTAACCAATAGCAACATACCCAACTTGACCGCTATGTTCACCGGTTTAATTATTTAATAATCAAAACAAGTTGATTAATATGAACAAATAAACAATCATTATATTGCGGATTATAATTCACATGGTAGATTAAGAATTTACATACGAATGTTCATAATATATATATATATATATATATATATATATATATATATATATATATATATATATATATATATATATATATAGAATGTTTACAATTTACATATTAATTGTTCACAATTTAAATTGTGAACATACAATATGTAAATAGACACGGATTCACTTTGCAAGGTGAACACGTGTACATGGAATAATTATTTGAGGAAACAGTGGTAACCGGACTTGCATCAAAGCGTCTCATCAATTTTGGAAGATACCCATGCATGAAAACAGCTTACGTTGTTAAATAATAATGCAATGATATAAGTGAACCAATTACATCCATCAATTTTATTGCCAACTCTTGGAATCTTTGCTTGTTTTGGTCCTTGGTATCTCAAACATGGATACCATATCTTCATGATTTTCTAAATAAATTTGATTGATATGAAATAAATAATTTTAAATTAACATATAAAAGTGCAATAATATTATTCTTTGTTAAGCATAGTACATATAGGCCAATGACCTTATGGTCTAGTGGCATCTGGTTGCACTCCTCATATGGAAGGGGCCGGGGTGCGTTCGAGCTTCAGTGAAGGTGATACTGACGCTTTGTGATTCAATAGTTTATGAACAGATACTATATAGCATAGTACATATAGATAATAAATTTTTAATTGAAACGCCAGAAAAAAGTAATCTACACCTCAATAAATTTATTTATTCGTAATGGATTAACTAATTACACTAAACTATTTTTTTTTTTAAATATAGATAATACCATGTTTCTACACCTCAATAAATTTATTTATTCGTAATGGATTAACTAATTACACTTAACTATTTTTTTTAATATAGATAATACCATGTAAAAGAGTACAATGAAAATTAGGGAGTGATTTTAATACTTAAAAAAAAAACCTTTTTTCTTTCACAATTTGCGCATCTTTAATCTTCTTTTTTTTTTTAAAAGATGAAATCAAATAAAAATAAATTATTTTAGACATGTAACATTCTAGAGATTTTTTTGTTGAGCTTTAAGTTATATATTTCGGAGTCCTCGTATGATGGGATAAAGGGTTCATGCAAATTGAATTAAAAAGTGACTCCATGCATGGTAGTAATCGGGAGATCGAGTTGTCAAGTTGTTTCTACAAAGAATAATTAAAACTCTTACAATCACTCAATTAATGTAAGAAGAGATTTACTTTTTTTTTTTATTATTATAAATATTTTCAAATAACTTATGTTTCCTATGGTCGCTACACTATATCTGGATCCCAATGAACTTACCAAAGCGCATGAAGGTGGTAATAAATTAAGAGTTTTTTACATAATTTTAACTGCCCTGTGTCATCTCTACATTTTTACACACAAGATGTCTTCACTCCATGATTTACTTCAACAAGAGTGACATTGCTCAATTTGTTCTATTTATAAGAAAGCAGACGATTATGTATACGGGATGTCAACATATTAAAGTGTGACTTTCACTCTTTATACAATCCCCTCCCACCCACACACACATCCAAGGGGCTTAAATCTATTGTAATGTAGTTTTATTTTTATGGAATATAATGCTTGAATTTGGTTTTATCAGCAAAAATAATAGAATTTGTTGATGATTGACATCAATTGATTTTTTCTTTTGACACATACTTCCAAAAGGAACAAACAATCATACCATGTGAACGGACCATGGAATTTCAAACAACTGGGCATATTATTAAATTAATGAGCACTTTCAACTCAACATGTACTGTTTACAATTATCATTGGAGACAAATATAGTGTGAATTGTGCATGGTAAGTCAACCTCTTTGTCTCATGATTGGCCTGTTACCAATCTATTATATCACTAGCTAGTTCTAAACACACATAACGTGTGATTGAAAAATAGCTAATAAACAAAAAATAATAATAATAAAATTAGCTTCACTGTCATATTATCAAATTTACAATTCACTTCTAATTTATTTATAACGTAATAACAATAAACTTTTTTTAAAGAAAAGAATTAAGGCGCACTCGTTCACATTTAGCAAAGTGAAGCCTTGAATTTGTTAGGTTTGCAAGGTTATAAATCATATAATAATTTATAAAAATGAAAAAAAGAAAAGGTTCCATGCCATATTGAAATGATTGCCATTTCAGGGATAAGCACAACCTAAAGTATGATATTATTGCTATTTGGTAATGGCCAACAAATTGCAAATAAACAAGGGTGAAGATTGAAAGAAAAGAATTGACAAAGTCATCAATAAGGTATTGGTCTGAATATATTTTAGTGCATGATTGGTGGTCCATAAACAATCAATCTATCAGTGCTTCTTTTTATATGTTCAAAACAGACAAAAGTTTGTTTAATTTGTTCAATTCAATTCAGTGCGTACTGTGAATTGGGCACTAGTTAAATGATTGGTTGCTAAATGCTAATTGGCATGGCATGCTCACCCCAATCCACTTTAGAATTAGAGAATTGGGTAATACCACCAAAAACGTAACTTACGCGTTTACGTGTTACCACTGAAGTTTCCATAGTAGAATATCATATGAGAGAAAAGTTTGGTCGAGGAGGGACACCATCATTAGATTGCAGACCAACTTTTACATTGCAAGGTAAATATTGATCCAAACGATACAATTATATATATATATATATATATATATATATATATATATATATATATATATATATATATATATATATATATATATATAATTTATATAAACAGAGCTTGAAATAACGTTATTATTTTGCGTAATTAAAAACAACGCTGATACTATAAATACATAATATTAATATGTTAATTACATGTAAATAAATCGTGAATTACAAGTTTATAAAATCAATATCTTAAGTCCATAATAAAAACTTACTAATTTTCAACTAATTTTTTTTTTAAATTATATAATAATCATGATTACATGTTAAACACTCAATTTATGAGCCTTTAGCTTTAAGTATATTTATCTGTAGTTTACATATTATGAACATGAAACAATATTAAAATTACTTGACGTAATACATTTATAGTTAACAAATTATGTGCGTACAATCATACATATATAAGTTAATGTACATACAATTCACATATTATTTACTTATAGTGACGGGGCCATGGGACCCTAGGGTCCATTTTATTGGATAAGCCTTGGCCCAAGTGGGAGTGATGAAGGAAAGAGGTTGGGCTTAAACCTTGCTGGGCTAGGAAGGCATGTGATGTGGGCAGCATGCATGGAAGCAAGCAAGCTGGGGGTACAGGAAACTAGGCATGTCCCGTGGTGGATGAGAGCGAGTGGGGTAAGAGAGTTTGGTTCGTATGGTGGGGTAGCATGCTCTCGACTGACGTGATGAGAAGGTGGTTAGCGAAGAGAGGGGTGGCGACGAGAATTTGGTGGGGGGTTGGCGAAGAAGGTGGCGACCGAAAGAGTGGTAAAGGAGAGGAGTAGGGTTAGGAGTCTATGGTTTGAATAAATGGGCTTATTCTGGGTTGGGCTTGATGTAGATGCCTGTACGTACTCCTTTAATCATTAATTACTTAATGATTAAAAAGGAGTGGGGAGGGGACTTATGATGGGATATATGAGTGTTGGCTAGGCCCATGAGTGAGGTAGGGTGAGGTGGGCCGTGGTACTACCTAGGAGCAAGGTGGCGGTATGCGAGAACAAGCACTCAAATGCATGGATGGGGTTGTTTATCGTGTATGCATGCACATGCGTATCTGGGTGCAACCAAATGGTGGTTAAGGGGTGCAGACAAATGGCAGTTAAGGGGTGTAGCTAAATGACAGCTAAGGGGTGTAGCTAAATAGCGGCTAGGGTGCAGCTAAATGGCGGCTAGGGTGTAGCTGGGGTGTAGGCGTGTGTCTCGCGTAAGGTGTAGGCGTACGCAGGGTGTAGGCGCATGTGTCGAGGGGGTAAAGGGTGTGTGTAGAGGAGGTGTGTGCAAAGGCGAGACCACACACGTGGTTGGTTGGGAGGAGTCTTCTTACTGTATAAAAGGCTAGACCTGGATTTACTTAAGACATCACTACAAGATACAATGACTTCTTTGGTTGGGTGGTTTGAGTTTGATTTGCTCTATGGTTGGGATAGAGGTCAATCCTCAGGTCAATGATATTTATTTTTTGTTATTTATTAGTTATCAGTTATTATGTACAAGCCCCTCTTTTCTTATTTATTATTCTAATAGCCTGCTTCTTTTGGTTATTATTTATTTAGCCCCCGAATTATATATATATTGTTCGTTAGCTTTTGGGCCGGTACTCTTTGGCTCTTGTGTGCATTTCATTAGGCTTCACGCATGTATTAATAACAACGTTATTTTCTATTCTGCTTTATATTGCTATACTCGGTTTATGGTTGACTCAATCCCTATAAAACCATCATACTGTAAATGTGAATGTTGATCAAACATAAGGTAAAGAAAGAAAAAGAAAATAGTGTTAATTTAAACAAAATAATGTCATTTTGGTCAGGGTCCACGATAAGGTGGACACTGATCCACGATATAATTTGGTTGGATCTTCTAGATGTGGCGAGCCCATCACTCAATCAGCCAAATTATTGGGCCAAGATAGTTGGGCAGCCTGTATTATCTTTTGGATCATTGGGCTTTTGGGCCATCCGTCCCAAATATGAAATATACAGATCTTCAATGACGGTGATTGAAGAAGCGCTTTAATTTGTTCATCGCGCCGAGCTCTGTTTTCACTTTTCACTCGGCGTCGTTTGTAGAATAGAAATTGGAGTGGCCGCCTTCCGTAATCATGGCCGTTACGCCAAATCCATGTGAATCTACGAAACCACAGGTATTCATCATTACTGTTTTGTTTTAATGATTCTATGTATTCACCTTATTTTTCTAGGTATGCTTGTTTTGTTGCTCAAATGCATAATGATCTCCGAGTCTGTACTAAATATTGAGTGCCATGATGCTCTGACATTTCAACAAATGTTTATTGTATTTGAGCTGAATTTGCACTGGAGCTCATGGAATACCAACCGTCTGGTTTGAAATTTCTGTTGTTCTTGTATGAAAAATATATCTTTATAATAGTAAATGGTGTGTGGTAGTTTCTATGTTGTTATAAAAACAAAATTGAATGCTTTATAGTTTAGGATTTGCTTGGTGTGGACATGGAATCAAATTGTTATGAGATTTTGATTTAATTATTTTGTTTTTCATCGGTGAAGTTCTGAGCTTAATGCAGTAATTTATTTGGTTTGGACATGGAATCATAATAATATGCTGTTGACTTTACGTTTGTAATTAGGGTAAAGGGTTGTTTCTAAGGTGATAGAGTTTCTTATAGGTTAATGGAAGTAATGTTCCTGTGAGATAAAAGTCAGTTTCTGTTTAGTTTGATGGCCTCGTCTTCTCAGCCCAATTACATTGGTTAGCATTTGCCGATTTATTGTTATATATATAGTTTTTTTCTTATGGTGTCTTATCATTTTGAAATTTGAATTGGGAAATTGAAGTACTTGAATATTTTACAACTTTGCATACCTTTGTTTGGTCTTCAGGTAGTTGAAAGGGTTGAAGTGCACAAAAATTTGACTGCAAAGACACCCTTGCAGATGAGATCTGATGGTAAATTCGATTTTATTTTACATTCTCAATTAAGACTGACTAACAATATCAAGGCATTGATCCAAGGTCTTAACTTTTGGTGTATATTAATGTTTTGATGGTTCAGGTGTTACAAAAAGAAAACGGATTGGTGGTGGGAGTGCAACTGAAGATCAGACAGAAAGCTTATCTGATATTGATGATAGTGAAGTATGTCATAAACATCCCAGATTCATTTCTTTTTGTAGTTAAAATATAACACTTTTCTGATTATTATCTAGTTTAGGGACTTATACCTAGAAATTGAATTGATTTGAGTGATAGTGACAGTTGTATATTCTATATTTTATTTGATTGCCCTGTGTCATGTGTGTGCACTATTTGGCAACTAGACATGCTAAATTTGACTGGTTTTTAACATTTGAAGGTTGCTGGATACCTTAACAGCAAAGAGGAGAGGCATTACAAGAAGATTATATGGGAAAAAATAAATCAGCAGTTCGCCATGGTATTTTTTATTTGTTTCTCCCCATTTCTTCTACCACACACTACTTTGTATATGGTATAGGTGATTTTGCAGTCGAATATATCTGCTGAACTATCATGGGAAAGGACGAACTTTTGTTTTCCTAAAGAAGTCCACTTTGATGCCTCTGGGTACCTACGTTCTTGCCAACCTCCGAGTACTAAAGCTTTTGTGTGGTTGAAAATGAGGGCAATATGTGTTTTCTTGCTAGGATATTTGTCGTGGATGTACATTGTAGTGCATAGTGACACTGATTATGTCATGCATTTCCCGGCTACTGCATTGCATCTGTATTTAATTTAACAATTTATAACGCTGGTGATTTATTGCAGGCACAGGCCAAGAGAAAGAAAGAAACTGAAAGCAAGAAAGATAAATCTGGCAAAGGTACTACCAAGACCACCAAAATAGATGAGAACAAGGTAGGTACTATACGCATAAGAGTAGAGTGAAATGGGTTTTTCCCCAACTGGTCTATTTTTGTTTGCATATCCCAGACAACAGAGTTTTAGTTTTCGATAGTTATGCTGACTGCTTTACTTTTGCAGATACGAAGTTCAAAAGTAAATTATGAAGCCCTGAAGCAACTCACTGACGAACTGGTATTATATCAATTAGGCTCTCTCTGCTTGCAATTTTCCTCTACCATTTTTGTGATGCTTATTTCCCTGTTATGCCCCCACTCTCTGGATTCCAACTATCGCATACATTCTAGTGAGGGTGTATCGATATAATTTCCTTGCCCTGCGGTCTGGGGGTGGGTGTGGTTCTTGGGGTAACACTACGACCTCTGTAGTAGCACAAATATAACTTCCAGCGTCCCGTTCAATTTCTGACTAGGATTAGGACTGTTTGTTTGAGCAACTAAAATGTGTGATTTCAAATCAACCTTAAAGATGTAACCTCTTGGAAAAACCTAAAACGAGGAAGAACCAAGAGAAATCTTTTTATTTTTGTATGAACATAGATAGAAATGGTTTAAAGGGTTTAAAGTTGGACAGGTTTATAAAATCTTCTACTAGACAGTCCTACATTTGAATATTGATTGATAAATGTCACTGCAGAACCAAGATATTGGAGATGCAGAAATAGTAGAAGGGGGCTCGAGATCTCTGTCTTGCGTAAACAGTGGAGGATCAAATGCCAAAGAGGTTAAAGTTTATGAGTCTAATTCCGATGAGCTAGAGGAAGAGGAGGAGAACCCCTGCAGTGAAGATGACTACGCGTTGAGAGACAGTAACTACGAGTTATATGATGAACATGAGTATGGATGTTATGACATTGATTATGGAAATGATTGATTGATATTCATTTATTCTTGGAGTTACTTTATAATCAAATTTTGGAAGTTTTTAGGAACAACGTAACTAAAATGTTGAGCGGTATAGGGATAAAAATTGAGCTGAATCATTTTTTGTAAGGGTACGCTGTTACGGATGATTATCTCTTTTTTTGTAACTAAAATGTAAGGGATGAGGGGTAGAACTATTTTATCTGATTGCCTCTTATTTTAGACTTTGTTTTATTTTATTTTTAAAATAAAGTTACGTTATTTTCATAAAAATAGAAAAAGAGTTTAAAGTTGAATATTCTTTTACCTCAAAGGTGGCTATGTCATCAATGAGTCTGCGTATGGTAATGCATGCATCAAGAAGTTTAGGATTTTGCATTAACCAATCAAATACTTTCTCATCAGCACACTTCAACCCATAGCAAGATGTTAGGACAAGAACATAGTAGGTGCTAGTAACGAATGCATTTCTAAGGTATTCGCCAAACGCAAATTATATCGTGGACCGTGGTCCACAATGCATTGTGGACCGCGGTCCCAAAACGACGTCGTTTTGATTAATGAAATAGACGGATGAATTCGCGCCACTCAGTTTCTTTTCAAATATACTGCAGTTTCTTTTCAAATATATTGCAGTTTCTTTTCAAATATACTGCAGTTTCTTTTCATATATACTGCAGTTTCTTTTCATATAAAACTACAGTTGTATATTATCGAATGAAACTATAGTTATATCCAAAAGTAACTGCAGTTGTGTTGAAAGGAAACTGCAGTTATGTTGAAAAGAAAGTGCAGTATATATGAAAAGAAACTGCAGTATATATGAAAAGAAACTGCAGTATATTTGAAAAGAAAGTGAGTGGTATATATAGAAAAGAAACTGCAGTATATATGAAAAGAAACTGTAGTATATATGAAAAGAAACTGCAGTATATATGAAAAGAAAGTGAGTGACGCGAATTCATCCGTATGTTTCATTAATCAAAACGACGTCGTTTTGGGGATCCGCGGTCCACAATGCATTGTGGACCGCGGTCCACGATATAAGAACCGATTCACCAAAAGCAGGCTTAGGCTTGTCTCCATCAAGGAACCACTTGGCTTCAATAAGGTAGCCTCTCACAAGTTCCTTCATCTAATTATATTATATTACAAACACACATCAGATATATAAATTACATTATGACACTGTTTGGTAATATAGTTAGCTTATCAGTTCATTTTGAGTTATTTAATTGCTATTAGTTGATAGATTTAGTTAAACAACCAATATGAATGTTTGATTAATTAGTTTTTTTGTAATAGCTAATTGCTCCAAAACAAAACACTAAAATTCAAAAAGCTGCTCAAAACATTTTAATTTTTTCGATAAGCTCTTTGAAAAAGTGTAATTAGCTAACAACTAATTTACCAAACATCTTTCTAGAACCAGCTAATGCTATCAACTAACTAGTCAAACTCACTAATCTAATCAGCTAACAGCTATTTACCAAACACCACATATATTCACTGAAATAATTACTTACTCTTTCTATTCCATATGGGACGGCGTATGATCTTCGTTCTTTTGAAAGATCCTTCTTGTACTCATCAAAAAGGTCAAGCATAGCTTTATAGCTAATTTTCATGTAGTTTGGTAGCCGATTTATTTCGCTAATGTCCCACCTAAGCAAACACAATTAGAATGGAATAAACTTAAATTAGAACATATATAGAACCAAATTAAACCATCTTGACGGAGCTAGTATATATAGATAGATGAACATATATGTATATATTAGCATGCACGCGAGTATATATACGGTATACCTCTGTATAGCATCTGTGTATACTTGTAATTCTTCAATCGTACCATAAGAATCATATGTGTCATCCACAACAGAAACCATTGAAATGCTTTTGGCAAGCATAACTCGAGCCTTAGAATATTGAGACTCAAAGTATACTCCTAGTGTCCAAAAATAGCATTCAACTGCTCTATCTCTTACATAGGGAAGTTTTTTCACAAAGTCTAAATCTTTCCACCACCTGCACGTACGTATGTACACGTACACTTAGTTGAACAAAGCTATGTATAGTAAACTAATTATCAAAGGTAACGTACCTTGATACTTCACTCAGGGCCGGTTTTTTTTATTTTTGGGGCCCCGTTCTTATAAATAAATGAGGCCCTACCAAAAGTGTAATCTTTAAAAGAGATATGCTAAAATTGAGGCAGTAGGATTCAAACATTTGATCTTAAGTAGGAAATACAATAAATTTGCATTTTTACCAGTACTCCATTTAGAATCTTTTAATATTGATTGCAAACTTTTTATTTTTTAATGTCTTAACTAGCTAAGTAAAAATTAAATATTGGGCCCTCAAAAATTTGGGGTCCTGTGCTGTAGCCCAGCTTGCACAGCCCAAAATCCGGCCCTGACTTCACTGAGCTCTTCCTTGTGCAACATCTGCAGCAAATTGAAATCCAATTTGGCAAAGCGGAGCAACTCATCATTCCTGGACGAGTCCTCTTCCTCTTGGTACACCGAAATGAAAAATCGGGTTTCGATTCTTGGCATGCCGGTGTGCAATGGCTGATCTAGGGCATGCGTCACCATCTTTTTTAAAGTGCTGTTGGGTTCTGATCTAGAAGTGGCGCTGCAGATCGGAGACGAGTCGCTGCAAAAGAGACCACGCCTTCTAGAATGTCGTCACTACGTGTTCTCGCGTGCGCAGCTTCGTATAAGCTCAGAAGACCCTTCACATCAGAGGTGTCTTTCAACTTACCATTGCCGTCAACAAAGTTACTAAAAATATCTGCATGCATAGCATGATATATCGGAGACTTATTACTTAATTTAATTTGATGGCATGGGCTTATAATTATAATTATAATTATAATTATATTATATTAATTACCAGTAGAAATGTTGTAACCATGTTGCCTAATCAATCGAAACTGAAGAGCAACAGTTTCCAAATCATTTAAGCTCAAGTGGTGGGCCGCATAAATATGCTGGAGTTGATCATCAATCTCTTTCTCAAAGTGATATGCTATTCCAAGACGCTCTAACAAGTCGATGAATTTTAATTTCTCGGCCACACCACTGCTTCCGGAAGCAATGGTGTGCAGGGTAGCCCTTGTTTGTTCCTTCAAAATCTCAATCTCTTTCGCATATGCTTCTGCAACCTGCATGCATGCCGCAGAAACTTAAGTGCCCCATTTTAAAACTTTAGGCGCGTGGTTTGTGTTATATATTAAGGTGCTTTGTTTGTGTGCTAAAAGTGCGTGATTTGTGTATTGAAGATCATCATTTAAAAACTTAAAATTTTAAAAATCCTTTAAAGAAGCCAAAGGGGTTAAATAAAGCTTAAAGAAGAATGGCTTAAAACCCAAGATAAGCTACCTGCTAGTTAAGGTAACCCTACTTGAAAAAAGCTATTTGTGAAGGGTTACCTTTGCCCACTCAAACGTCGAGGGCTTAGCACAAAGGCAGCGGGGAAGGAACGTTACCCCCCTTAATCCCCCTCGGGGGAAGGCCATTCGGACTTCTTACAGAAGCCTTCCTTTTAACCCATTGCTACGCTTTGCTTTGCTAGCTTTCCCCAAGGGGAAGAGGAACTTGGTCACGGTTCCGTGCATTTTAGGTCTCTTTCTAACAAGACTTCCAACGGAAGCCTTAACTCGTTACCCCCTTGCTATGCTTCGCTACGCTTTCCCCTCGGGGGAATAGTTTAACTCACTCTTAGGGGGAAGGGCCTTCTCTCACCATGGGCGTGATTTGTGTTCTTAAGGTATTTTATGTTTGTGTGTTTAAGGTATGTGCTTTGTGTACTTAAGGTACACCATTTTAATGCATAAGGTGTGTAACCGCACAAGAAGCTATACTTGCACCTGAATCATTCCCTATATGTGTGTGTCAGTGTGTGTAGTTGTGTTAACTTGCAAACTTCTTTAGTAATGTACGGTAAATTCTACATAATGTACAATAACTACTCACAGCTTTCAAAACGGGTTAATCCGGCCCATCCCATATGGGTTTGTCTAGAAACAGTCGGGCCGGGCAATTTTTTACACGGGTTGAGATTTTTCCAACCAACTCGTGATTAGACATGCTGGCGTGCTAAACGGACCAGTCAGTTTGTTTACCACGGGTTAAACAGATCAAACCTAAGTAATTTCCGTGTATTCATGTAGTAATAATTTTAGTGCATTATAGGGTGCATTCGTATAGTAATCGCGAACGAAAGTAGCATAGATGTTATGCACTCTTGTAATACATATCGCGCATTACTATAATTCACAGGTTTACACCTAAACAATATGTATATATATATAGAATGAATTGAAGTAGGTAGTTACCTGATTGTGAATGGAGAATGAATGGAAGCAATAATGAGCCCATAAAGTAGGAGGGAATTGAAGTCATCGACAGGGCGTGGGAGATGGTTTTCAAAGTTGATTGCCATAGCGGGATATATATGAAGTGAAGTGAAGTCGCTTTATTAATTAGTGAGTTGCGATATGATATGATGAAGAAATGAAGGCACCATCCACTACTTATATCCTTGTATACCGACAATACACGCGTGATAAAGTCTGTCAAAATAATTAAGATAGCCGCCCGGCGTCCCAAGATATTCAATATATAATCTCAATTAAGAAAGGAAAGTAGAAGGCAAAGGAGTATAATAATATTCGTCGGCACTTTACTATTTACAGCACACATTCACATGTTTATTATTTTTTTTTGAAAAACATGTTTATTAATTTGGTTTGCATGTATTTATTTTTTACTTAGGTGCAATAATATAAGGGAAGATTATATTTGCCCTGAGTATTTTAATTTCTAAAGTTTTCCTTTAAGTATTATTATTATAATAATAATAATATAGAGGTATTTATTATTGGAAAAAGTGTCAAATAGGCCACTGAATTTATCGCTTTTGTGCAATTGGGCCATTGAACTTAAAAAGTGTGCAATTCAACAATCAAATAAGCAAAATTTATGCAATTGGACCATTTTTTACAAAAATTTTCTGGTAAAATCCAATTATATATATTACTAACATATATATATATATAAGCTAGTTGTACATAAGTGACTTTGCAATCTATACACATACAAAACATTCAATATAATGCAAATTGTTCATTATATCTAGACTGCACAAATAATAATAATAATAATAATAATAATAATAATAATATTTTGTGTCAATCTAATTGGTAGTTGTTGGTGGGCCGTTTAGAGAGCCGAGCCGAGTCAAACATAACGCTAACAAGTATAAGAAAATTAAGTTACACATTCGCTATTAGTTATAACTTTCGGTGTAGTGATAAAGTTGACAGTATCTAGTATGGAATTAGTGATACGATTGTGGCATAGAATAAGACGTGGATTGTGTAAGCTCAACAATGCATTTGCATTTGGTGAGATCTAAGACTGGATCGAATGCGTTTAACTGATACAATGGCATAGTTGGCGGGGATGAAAAGTGCCAACTTGCAGTGGCGTAGTTGGCGGGGAAACAAGACAGAAATCTCCGATATGATCCATAGTTGATGGAGAAAGCTGCCAGCATCAGCGCAAGCTTAGCACTGCACGCAACTAGCGTTGAAACGCCTTGAATTGATATCGTGAAGCATGCAGATTGGCATAAACGTACCATATTGAGGATGTTGTCCACGATATCTTCAACACAATATAATTAATTGGCATTGAAATCTCTGCCATCATATATGCATGGCTGTAAGTTGAGAAAACTGGATGGACGTTCCAATAACAAAACTCTCATCAATATGTAAGCTTGCAAGCTTATATATTTGTGAATTGAAGAAAAAAGAGGCTTATTTAGCTTGTTTGTCATAAGGACAATATAATTGTATGATGATTTGATGAGTCCATGGATTCACTACTTATGCGCTATAGCTTATATATATATATATATATATAGTTGAAAAAGACAAGAATTAGCTACGATACCTTCCTTCAATCTGATGAGCTGAGCAAGACGCTTTTACAGGGTAACACAGAATCACATGTAAAAAATGAAAAAGAAAAATTAAAGCAGGAACCAACTAATTTGCTTCAAACGTAAGACATAAGATTTAAGAAAAATATATGGAAGCCATTCAAACCACTCTGCACAGCTCGCTCTGCAATTCAATAATCTGCTTTAATTTTGTAGCTTTAATTCCTATAAACTTTTACTTTTCCGATCCTGTTCTTAAAGGCTTAAAAGCAATTATGGAGACAAGCCACCCTTGAGCTGAGACACTCATATGGCAAAACCTTTTTCAAAAAAACAAAATACAACCTTCAGATAATATATAGATTATGCTAGGAAATTTATTAATCATGCACCAAAGTAAAGACTAGAATTAGTTACTGAGAGGAAGAGGACATAATATATAATTGCCCTAGCCCCTAGCACAGCTCAAGAGAAGTTGCTCATCATATGACATTTTTTAATGCTCTTAATACTTTTTTTTTTTTTTGAGCTTATGCTCTTAATACTTAGTACAATTTAACACAATTATTGTATTAAATATTGAATCTCTAACATCAAAGGTAATTATGACGTCTATGACTCCGCATATCGTTACGGTAGCTTCAAGAATTTTAGGATTTTGTATTAACGAACCAATCAAATACTTGCTCATCAGTTGACTTCAACTCTTAGCAAGCTAGATATTGCGGATAGCAAATAGTAAGTTTAACTTGTTAAGCATATAATATTTAAATATAAATGAGTAATTTAACTATCAGTTTAAACTTTTAGTTGAAACAAAATTAAATACATCATTCAATTTGATAGGAAGGCTCACCCATACACAAATTTAACTACTATACATACTTTTTTCATTGCATATTTGAACAACATATATATTACCTTCCTTCTTTTCAGAGATTCTTGTGCTCATAAAAAAAAAAAAAAAAAAAAAAAAAGTTTAGCCCGCAGAGCTTTAATTTTTTTTTTTTTTAAATATTTTGCTAGTAGTTAAGTTGTATTTTAGCCCAACTCATTTTCGAATAGTTTGCGAGGAATTGTTATACAATGGACTAGGGTTCATATTGCATTGTGAATTTTGATACAAAATTTTGTACCTTCGGTTAATACATTATGTACCTACAGTTAACAATTTCTGTACATGTAAACAAATAACTTGATAATTGCGAGCACATAATATGACAGTTACAAGTACAGAAACGGTCAACTGCAGGTACAGAATGTGTCAACTACAGATACATAATTTGAAGGTTATTTTACCACAGTCTATAATGCAAGATTGATCCTGATCTATGGTATAATTTGCCGTTTGCTAGTAGTTAAATTGTATTTTAGCCAAATTCAAATAATATTGTGTCCAATATATTTGTTTCAATATTAAAATAATAATCCTATCAAGATATATGTTTTTTAAAAATTAGGTGAACATACTTTATAAAATTCGAAGTGTGTGTATTTATTTATTTATAGAGTTTACTACATTTTCATTAATAAGATTTTATATAAAAAAAATATATAAATTTTTACGATTTGAATTGGGAAATCTAAGTATGTACTTCAATATATACTTTAATTTTGTTGACCTTCAGAATAATCTGCTTTTGTAGCATCCTATGTACTTTAACTTTTCCTGTCATTAAAGGCTTCACAAACAAGACAATTATATACTACGTATTTAATATATATATATATATATATAGACAACCCATCCGACCTTGGGACACACATATTGCATAAAATAAAGTACATGTATGTACCCTTGAGATCAGATAAAAGATGCTAAAACAAATTTATTAATCACCAAATTAAAGTTCTGACTTCTGATCTTCATAAATACACAATGATGAACATATATATAATAACTGCCCTACACAACTCAAGAAGAGTTGCTCATAGGACATTTTAATAAATTAAATACACAATATGATTAAGATTTAACTAGCTAGTATAGAGTGGTATAAGATTCACCAATAATGCAATAATGTGAGAATTCATAACTTTTTCATAATGATA
This sequence comes from Ipomoea trifida, assembly GCA_003576665.1. Classification (NCBI taxonomy): domain Eukaryota; kingdom Viridiplantae; phylum Streptophyta; class Magnoliopsida; order Solanales; family Convolvulaceae; genus Ipomoea; species Ipomoea trifida. The sequence goes on along the minus strand of CP025658.1, from coordinate 21,995,862 downwards.
TCTTGGTTGTGTTGGTATGCGGCAAAAATAATATGAGCAAGATTCACAATGCGTAAACAAATCTCTACGAGAACAAGTGTTGATTTAATAAGTCCATTCAAATCCTTAAGGCCAAGTTCAACCAGTTTTTGAAACTTTTCAATTGTCTTTTCTTGTGGTACACAATACTCGTTCATATAGCATTCAATGCCTCTTGTAACTTGCCCTCGATATTTCTCAGCCTAACAAAATAGGATCAATAATAATAATAATAATAATAATAATAATAATAATAATAATAATAATAATAATAATAACTTACACTTTATTTCCTTATTTATAGACCACCATCACATTGTTCGAGACACGCTAAGTGCTGACTTGGTCTTTTTATCCTTTACACAGGCTTCCGCCCAAAAATCCCCAGCCACCATGTGCTAGACTCGGCCCTGCACCAACCAATTTAAAATGGCTCTGATACCACTTGTTAGAATTAAACGCTTACCACTTACGCCTTAAGTTATAACTGGTAGCGAATGCGCAATTTTATTTTTACCGGCCTTCGCCCAACAATCCCCACAGCCACTTGACCCTTTACAAGCCTCCGCACAATAACATATAAAGAAATTTAATTTGTTTGATCTATCTTACAAATACAGACATAATTTATGTGTTAGAATAATGTATTTATGAGTTAGAATAATATATAATGTACTTTATGTGTTAGAATAATAAAATTTCTAGAGTAAATAATATCATTTACGAGTTAAAATAATGTACTTTATATATTAGAATAATGTATTTTATGAGTTAAAATAATGTACTTTATTTGTTTTTGGACCACAGTGGCAGAAATCACATATTGCGTTAGCATCCGCAGGGACCATTGCAATACTTTGTTTTAATTAAATAGTCGAATTCCCTTTGTTCATACTGGAGAGGATGGGAGTCCTATTGTGCCCGGACCCTGTCACACCACGAGGCGCCGTCTACGAGTCGGGTTGTTTGAGAATGCAGCCCCAATCGGTCCACATAGCCCACGCAATAATGTCTTAGCTCTATATTGAGCATATATAGCCCATTGGGCGGAGAGCAATTAATCGTCCAATCCATTAGGGGTGTTGCCCAACGTAAGGAATGATTCTTAAACATTTGAATTGTGGACTAGGAACATTATCTTCCAAAATTGGAATCCAACCCCAATACATATTCAACGTTAAAAGTGGAAAGCGAAATATAGAACATGCAGCCATGGCCGAGTATATTGCATCACAGCTTTTCTGCACTATCATATCAACTCTTATCTGCGCTGCATGCGGCCTAAGCTAACAGTTACTTGTCTCATCAACACCATAGAATATCTTCCTAAACCCACCCAGCCGTCGAATATAAACCCGCCCGTCAACAACCCGGATCCTTAATTAATGAACCAACCTAATTTAAGGCTTCAAATCCCACTGAACGATGATGTTTTTTTGAGATAAAGAGTGTTACATTAATATTCATTATCGATGGGCAAGCTTTTATTTGACTGGGAATGAATGAATGAATGAATGTGAGTCATACATAATATAATATAATATGCTATTTCTCTGGAAGAAATTAATTTATTTTTGGCGTACGGATTGGGTCCGCAGTCCGCTCGATCGTTAATTTGTGTACCAGGAAGAGGGCTTTTGTGTACTGTGTTAGTGACGACTGAATCTGATGCTTAACTTACTACTTTAATGTTGGTTTAGTATTGAATCTGATGCTTTTCTTGAAATTTCATGATCCGCTTGTTTCATGTGAATTGTAACTTGCATTCTATGGGTTTTGAACTATAAATATGTGTTCCATTGCATGGTTTTTAAGCAGTATATTACGGAGGAGTATTATATTGTTTAAGGATTAAGGTTTGGGTGTTTGTTTTCTGATACTTTGAGTTTGAGGTGAAAATATAATGGCTAATCAACAGCAGCCGCGTCCCCTGTTCCGATTTGCTTCCATGTTTCGCCCTACGGCGCCGGCGCCGGCACCGGCACCGGCACCACAGCCAACTCGCCCGCCTGCACCTGCCACAGCTACGGCACCACAACAGCCAGTTCGCCCGCCGCTGGCCGCCGCCTCATTTAGGCCCCCGGCGCCGACTACTACGGTTCGGCCAACTCAACCTCAAGAACCCACCCCTTCACCGCCGTCACCGCCACTTCCACCGCCACAACCTGTCGTTGCGACGTCGTCTCCTGTTAAACCGTCACCGCCGTCCCCATCGCCACCAATCACACGTTCTCCTCTTCAACGTTTCTCTGCTCCTGCTTCCCCGACAAGGTCCCCTGTTCCGGCTCCTTCTCCGCCGCCGCCGCAACCAAAACCCGCCGTTACACTGTCGCCGCCGCCGCCGTCACCAACTCCCACACGTTCCCCAATTATGGGTTTCGGTCAGCGCTCCCCTGCCTCAGTTAAACCGCCGCCACCAATGTCTCCTCCTCCACCACCGGCAGCTTCACCGCGAATACTCTCTCCGGCCTATTCTCCGGCAGTTAAGCAATCGCCGCCGCCGCCGCCAGCCGCTTTTCCGACTAGAATTACTTCATCGGTTCCAACCTCTCCGGTTCAAAAGCCAATTACTGAGTTCACTTCCTATTCTCCAAAACCCAAAGTTCAGAGTCCCCCTAAACCATTCCAGGATTATAATCCTCAACCCAAACCAGCTTCTCCGGTGAGAGCTCCACCGCCATCCCCAAAAACTTTTGAGAAAACACCTCAAATGTCCCCTCTAAAACTCCCCAAACCGGCCCAAACAATGTCCGACTCGGATTCGGAACCCAAAATCCCGATTGATCAGAAAAAAATGGTGGTTCAAGAAACCACCCAACGAAGCAGAGGGTACATTCCCCCAATTAGGCACCATCCCCATGAGAACAAACAGAACGAAGCAGATGAGTATGGGATGAGCGTTCTGACCCTGGCAGGGGAGAATAAAGGCGCCATTATGGACCTCAGCCCAGCTCGCAAGAAGTACAACGGATTCAATGGCACCCCACAGAAGCTTCAGAGCGATGCAGAGAAATCTGGGAGCGGAAGTGACAGCGAAAGTCGGGCTAAATATCCCAATGGAACGGGAAGGGGAAGGGGAAGGAGATCATCACTGCCCATGACAGCCTTCATGAACAGCAATGTGCAGTCAATAAATAACTCAATTCTGCACAACACTACTTGCAATCACCATGATCCTGGAATTCATCTCATTTTCTCCGGGAAAGAAGGCTTCAAGCCTCATTATCCCAAGGGAAGCCCAAACACCAGATAAATTCCAACTCATTGCTGCGTCTCTTTCCGGGAAGAATCTTTAAAACAAAGGATTGAGTAATGCAGAATGAATCATCATTCCCCATATATAAATATATATAGCTGTAATCCACTTTCTAGTGGAGAGTAATATAAGTAAAATAAACATGGATGCCATTGGAGCATAGATAGAGGAGGATCGAATATTGTATCTGTTGCATTTACTGATGGAATATTGTGTAAGTATTAATACGTACTGTTTTATGGAAGCTAAATCATTGAGGTTTGTGTTTTAAGTTTAAACGTGATATACATTTTACTCTAACTGGTAAAAAACTATAATGAAGTCACATAAATCAATTTAAGTTCTTCATGGCAATACTTAATAAGTAATTTTACTGGAGTGAAAATTGTAATCTATGATCTTACCATTAGTCATTGTACTAGATTCCAACAATGTAATTTGTGTATGTTGATTTTATTGGAATCACCGCAACATAAACAACCTTGAAATAGTACAAAAATAAGGTTTTTTTTTTTAATATTTTTTTAATGCGAAGATTAATGATGTAAAAACATTCCTTAGATACAACTTGGTAATTTCTCAAGGCAAAAAAGTAAATATAATATATGACGCTTATATGCTTAATTTCTATATATATACGTAATTATTTTTTAAAAATAATTACAAAATATAGTATACCGCGGTTAATTGAAAACCAACGTACTACTTGGTTGGTTGGTTGGTTGGAAATGTGCATCAATGTATAGTCACCTTCACCTCATCCAACAATATGATGTGTTTTAGTGAGGTATCCATTTCATGGAAGCATATGCCAGCAAAATACATACATATCTATTATTTATTCTCAACACTATGTACTTAACTAACCAAACTTTTTTTAGCAAAAGATAGAGAAGTCCACCATCCTTTCGGCTAGGGGTGGGCATCAATTCGATTCAGGTGATATTTGGATTTTATTTTGGATATCTAAAAAGTTCAGGTGATATTTTTGGCACTCCATATCTTAATCAAATTTAATTTGGACATGTTCGGTTCGAGTGAAATTATTTTGATTTTATTTCGGGTTAGTTTAGATATACGTAAAATTTTATTTTATCGATTTTAAGTTTTCTTTTTAATGATTTTATTATTTTTTTCATATACTATCAAAATAAAAATAAAACAAAATACTAATAATTAATTAAGAGACTTTTGAAAATTAATATATTACTCCTATTAATTATGAAATACATTTAAAACTAAATATATAATTTATATTATTATATTTATAATACAGTTTTGGTTAATTCGGGTTTCGAGTTTTGTGTATGAATAAAATTTTAACACAGCCAAAAGCCTTGTGGTCAAGCGGCATCCGGTGTACACTCTCATGTGGAAGGGAGTGGGTTCGAGCCTCAGTGGAGGCATCTGTTGACTCTTACTACATTATAACCGAGTCAGTAGAACTCAAAAAAAAAAAAAAATTTTAACACAAAATATGTAAATCATATTTATATTTGGATATATCAAAATTTAAAATGCCTGAACCTATAACTATTTGGGTTCACCTGAAATTTAAAATTCAGTTCAGATTTTGAGTGTTAGTTTGGATAATCCAAATAAATCATTGGGCTTTGGTAACTTGAAAAGATAACATTGATAGTCTAATAATCATCAGAAATGAGAAATACAATTTAATAGTGCTCTTCACATACATAATTAAGGAGTATATTTATATATATATGGCGAGACATTTATATATAATAATTAATTAAACCTGCCTTTTTATGGATCGGAAGTAATTAACGATATGATAGGGACGCCCGGCCCTTAGATGATATTATCTCAAGGATTTGTGAATGCCTCATTATTATCCTGAGCCGCAGTGAGCTGAGAAACACGGAATTCGACATCCTCAAGCATGAAGGAGAGGTCATTGAGTTTCCTGGTGAGAACCTCAGCGAAAGCGGTATCCACATCTCCAATAGCAACGCGACACGCCTCAACGGACACCATGGCGCCGTCTATGTGGCCCTTGAGCGGCGGCGAGGTGGCCATGAGGGTGGCCGCCTTTTTGAGGTGCTTCAGCCTGTAGAGAGTGCCGGTGAGCTTGCCCAGATGGTGGGCCACGGCGTTGGAGCAATACCCTAGCCCTGACGCGTTCTCCGATAACTGCTGGAGGCTTTTCAGCCTCACCACCCTGTTCACGAACCGCTTTAGCACCTTGGTTTCTTCGATGCTCAGAACGATGGCGTCGTGCGCTAGGAGGGTCGCCTCTGCCACGTTGCGGACGCAATCCTGCGTAGAACATTGGACCCCACCGCACATGAGTGAAACCAAGTAGGCCACCAGAACCACAATCGCTAGGTTTTGGTTTGCCATCATCTGATCTCTATCTAGTTTATTTGAGACTTTCAATTCGGGTACGGTACGGTGATTATTGATATATCTGTAATGTCTATATATAGGTTTGGGAAGTGATGAAGAAACTGAAGTGGAGATGAGAGCAATTAAGGTGAATATACTAGGTAGGTAGATGATACGAGGTGCGGTATGTTTTGTGTGTTTGTGAAGTTGTTGAGACTAACTGCATGCATGCGTAGCTAATGGAACAACGGAACTCATAGATTGGGAATTAATTAACTCGGTAATAAACTATAAGGTTACAAATTTGACTTTGGGTGAGAGGTTTATTATTAGTCATTTTCATTTGAATTGGTCAGCTATATGCAATCTAAAATGATTTATTTCCTTGTAATTTTTTGCTAGTTAAGATCACAAGACGGACTTTAATTTACCTAAAATAATGTGCATTCGAATAGCGCAGCAACTACGAATTTTCGACAAATAAAAGAAAGTAAATTAATTTGTTTGTTTTTGGGTGACGAGGGAAACCAATGAAAAACCTTATGCGACATGTTTGATTGAAATGATGGTGGCAAAAATTAATACCGTCTTTATCTGAGTATGAGAATCATATTTCACTCACTAGCCAACTATTCCAGAGAAAATTTAATTTGTTTTTAAATCATGAATTCATGTAGTCTTTTGATTTTACTACATTAAAATATATCTCTGGTTGAATCTAGCTTGCAAATTGTACACTTGATATGACATACATTGTATTAATGTTGTTGTGATGTTGAACTTTGGTGCAATTTTATTACATAAATGTTCTTTTGAGACGGTAAAGAAATGATACAACGAAAATAGAAAATAGTAAGTGTTAAATACGACATTTTTACTTACAGTGTTATAATATTTCCACAGACATTATTATTCAATTGATATGTATAGCTACAACAACGTAACGATTCTAATTATTTATATTTATTTGTTAAAATTATAGATTTTTTAAAAATTAAATTTTCTAACAAAATGAGAAATAATACTTCAACAACCAATATATACCCCCCCCCCCCCTCCCCCAAAAAAAAAAATGGTTCTGGAATTCCCCAACCCCCACGGCAAAATAAGACTTTTAATTATATGATTAATTTAGGTGCATGGAGTAGAGTGGAGCATTATTTTGATGACCGAAATTTCGAATTAATTACTTGCGCGAGAGTGTCGCATATTTTGGGTTGGGAACTTTATTAAGTCTGTATTCATAATTTTATATTTTGCGGGAAAAATTAATATAGTTTTTTAGACCACAGCCAGTCTTAACGGTAGGAGGCACTACTTAATATGGGATGTGAGTTTTTTTTTTTTTTTGAATACAACTGACCCTATTACATTGTAGTATCTGTTCATCTATACTTTTCTTAACCTGTTGAAGCACAAAGAGTCAATTTCGAGATCTCCTCCACTGAGACTCGAACTCATGACCTCCCATCTGAGGGTGGTCACTACATGCCAATTGAGCACAATGTGCTTGGCATATGGGATGTGAGTTAATTATATTTTTTGTCATAGATTTATAATTGACATTTCACTTTAAGTCCTCTAATCTTTTATCAGAACATTCACTTTTAGTCATAGTATTATTGTGACATGACCCTTCTTGATCCTTTATCAACAAAAACATTTAAATATCGTTAAATACAAGGACATTTCGATATTCAGTTATGAATTTTTTTTAAATAAACATAAAAAAATATATAGCGAGTCAACCTACATTGTATAAAAAAGATCGAAATGTCTTTATTTAACGATATTTCAACGATTTTGTTGACAGATGATTTAAAACGGTCATGTATGACACAATAATACTAGGACCAAATAAGGATGTTCTAATACAAAATGATTAAAAGCGAACTGTCACTTATATTCTAGGATAAAAAATAGAATTAAATACAATGACATCTTGATCTTTTTTTTTTTTTTTTTTTTTTTACAAAGTAGGTTGACCCGCTATATTTTTATTTTTATTTTTCTGAAAAATCACTATTTGAAAACCGAAATGCCCTTGTATTTAAGGGTATTTAAACGATTTTGTTGATAAAGGACAAAAAATGGTCGTGCCACAATAGTACTAGGACCAAAAGAGAATGTTCTAAAAAAATGACTAAAAATAAAATGACACCTATAACTCTATGACAAAAAATGGAATTAACTCATTTTAAAATAAAGAAAGTGGCCAGACTGAGCTGATTTGAAATATAAACTGACAAAATTAATAAAATGTCTGTAATCAATAATGGTAAAATTTCCAAAGTCTGTCTCTCGGATCCTTGGATCGATTTTTATCATATTACAATTTTTCTCTTATGTATTACATTTTTTTTTTCTTATAAGTAACTCTTTAACTTTTAATATTACATTTTAATTTAAAATATTACATTTTTTCTCAAAAGTATTACACTAAGTAACAAATAATTTATCTACATTTATATATTAACTCAATCCATCTCACATATAGAGATTCTTGAGATGGGTCTTGCGGGAGACCCACCCTTAATTGATCAATTATTAGTAAGGATATCATGTGGTATGTTTGAAATACATGTTACACATACAATTCTTATCTCTATTTTATTGCATCATTGCATGTTTTACATGTCATTTATAAAAAGTGATTGCTAAAATACTTAAATAAATCATTCATGTAAATTTAAAATCGTATTTTAAAAAAATCATTATAATTACATTACATGTTCATATGTAAACAAAAATACAGAGAAAAAACCATTTTTCTTATTAAAAGATTATTATCCACCTTCAATTCCAAACCAGCCTAGCTTCCCTGTGAAAGCTTCACCTCCATTTCCAAACTAAACTCTATTAGGGCTGGGCAGGGGTCAAATTTGAATTGGGTATTACCTTAATTTGGTCTTACATGGCTTGTTGAGGGTACCTATCTAGACAATCGAGCCAAGGATTAAACCTCGAAAGATTCCCAGCTTCTTGCAGTGCTACCCACACGGCACTGTTGCACTTAAACCCCGACCCCAAGGCTAGTTGCCATATGCGATTTCCAGGTTTCACTCTCCCCTTCGCCTCCAAATACGCGAGCTCGTACCAAATGCTGCTGCTAGAAGTGTTCCCAAAGCGATGCAATGTCGCCCGGGACGCCTCCATGTTCTGCTCGCTCAACCTCAGGTTCCTCTTTAGCTCATCCAGCAGCATCTTGCTCCCTGCGTTTATGCAGAAGTGTTCGAAAGCGATGGTGTAATCCGGGATGTAAGGCTTGGTTTTAGCTCCGAATAGCTTTCTCCTAATTAGGGTTTGGAAGAAGTAGAACTGCTCCGTTAAAGGGAGGACTAGTGGCCCTAATGTTGTGATGTTTGCCTTGAGAGCTTCTCCTCCTACTTCTACCAAATCTTTGCTGATTTTCAATCCCTTTATGCGTTCATCATCTTCTTCTTGGTAGATAGACCTGCACAATATACGCATGCATAATTAGGTTTGGATGTGCAGTTTAACTATCAGTACTGTTGGACGATAGACGATGAAGAGTTATGTTCAGTAATTGGTGGCTAGAGTAGTTGTTGGGCGGAGATCAGTGAAGGACTAAGTTCAACTGTGTCCTATATCTCAAAAATGTGACAGCTATATAAAAAGAAATAAAGTTGTGATTTCACTGTGAGCTATAATTTTTAGTGTACTAGTAATGGAAAAGCTGCTAGTTAAGACTAGCAAAACGCAGACCAGGAGTGTTGGAGGTATTTCTTTTAAATATATACTGCTCAGTCTCCTGGTCCATACCTGCTACTCTGCTAGTCTTAATTACACATTTTTTCTTTTTAATTATCAGTACGTTAAAACTATAGCTCACCGCAAAAGCACATTAATTAGCTGGGAGGGGTGGTAGGTAGGTGAAGAAACAAACCTAAAAGCACGGTGTTTTGCGCCTTGATGAGTACGGACAATATGTTCAAGGCGGTACTTTGCGCGGCGGTAGTCGCGGCGGCGGTTAGAGAGGAGGACGGCGGAGCAGCCGGTTCGGAGGAAGCAATTAGGGATGAGCATGGAGCGGTGGTTGCCGGAGTACCAGGTGGCACTCACTATTTCGGTACTAACGACCAAAGCGTAGCGGTTGGGATTCGCTCGGAGGATGTCACGTGCCAAGTCCAAGGCGATAATCCCGGCGCTACAACCCATCCCGCCCAGATTCGTACTTAGAATGTTTCTCCTCATCTTGTAGTGGTTTATGATCATGGCCGACAGCGACGGTGTCGGGTTAAACGTGTTACAATTCACGACCAAGATTCCTATGTCTCTCGCCCTTATTTTTGTCTTCGCCAACACTTTGTCGATGGCCTCGAAAATAAGCTGCGATGCCTCGGCTCGAATGTTGTTCAACTTCTTAATCTTTTCTGGATTTCCAATGGACTTGGGGATATACGTCTCCTCTCCAATTCCCGATGATTCCAGCATTCTCTTTAGATATTCTAAGCTTTTTTCCTCAAATGTTCCTGATTTTCGTGCAATGTCTATGAATTGTTCCTTTGTCACCTGCCACACAATATAATAATGTAAAACAAACCATATATAAATAAGCTAAGAAAACTATTACAAATGGACAGTATAATCAAATGTGATGCACGTAATTAGTACTACCTCCGTCCCATTTTGTTTGTCTGGTTCGTTTAACGAGGCTTGACTGAAGTTATTTTTAATCCAATTTTTCATAATATTAAGTTTAGCATTAATATATAAAATTTATATATTCAGAAACTACATTAAAAGTACTATTAAACACAAAAAATTAAATTTAAAAATAATAAAAAATTACTAAAGAAAATAAGCAATGAAGAAAGAGTTGGTTTGACCAGTGAATAGTAAATAGGACAGGTAAAATGGGACAGAGGGAGTATAAGATATTTTTCTTAATAAATGAAATATAGAAGGTATAGTAATTAATATAGTGATGTTGGCCTACCTTAAGATCATCACTTGGTTTGCAGCATGCAAAGTCAAGAAGGTAAATAGGCATTGGCTTAGCCATGAAGTAAATGAAGAGAGTAAAACCAAGCAAACCCAAAAGGGAGATGACAACACCAAAATCAGGGCGTCCACTATTTTCCCATATCTTTCCCCACACCTTTTCACTCCCCACCTCCACGCCGAACACCACCGTGAGGAGCGGCACCGTGGCGGCCAAGCACAGCCAGTTCTTTATGACGTAATAATACCCTAATTTTACGTACTTTAATTTCACCGACTGTGCGAAATCGGGCAGCCGCCGGCGAACCCTCACCGAGAATGTTAGGGCGCCGGCGTCCGGCCCCGACGCCTCAATGCCACGGTTCACGATCTCGGTTGAAAGAAGGTGGTGTTCTTCTCTACTACTGCCCATGTTTATTTTTGAGGTTTTCTGATCTTTGGAACGAAGTTTTAATGTTAGATGTAAAATAACATTAAAACTATTTAGTGAGGTATTTATTGGTAAAGAAGTTATTTATTTTATGCCAAGAAAATGAGGAGTTGAGTCCGTAAGAAATTAACAAGCTAGCTAAGTGCGGTTATGAGGTACTTTTTGTGTGTGTTGAGTAAGATGTAGAGTGTAGGGAAGAATAAGGTTGGATTGTCAATTTATTTTGTACAAATTGGTTTGTTTTATGTGATTTTTCATCAATAAAGTGAATTTCACTCAAAGTAAGCATGCAACTTTTTTATAAGCCAAAGAAAAAAAAATTATTGAATGAAAGTAGTCAGGCCAAATTTATAAAATTTGTGCTTGAAAACATCATATCATACGCATTATTCATGTGAATAATTATATACTTAGCTTGCAGAACCAATGATATCAATGTTAACAATATAATTTTATAGATTAATAGGACTATGTTTAATATACGTAGAATAGCCCCCAAGTTAAACTTGTATATGTATTTAGAGAGTATATAACATAATTAATTGTAATCTTAGAGCATCTACATCAGTGAATTATTTATGATTTTTAAGAAAAAAATACCACATTGAAGGAGAGAAGGGAAGAAATCATCCTGCAAGTGAATGGATTATTATGACATTTGAGACCCACACCAAATTTATATCACACGTGACAGCCATGCGTGCTTGTTACACTTACGCCCAACAAGAACGTACAGTACACACGCCCGACAAAATCTTTACTTTTTATTTTTTTTAATCAAACTTGTTTTGTTTTTTTTTTTTTTCCTCCCTTCTCATTTTTCCTTTCCTAATTACACTTACGAAACCTTCTCAAAAATCGCTACTACTAAAGATGCTCTTACAAATAGTCTTACTAAAGGATTGTTTCTCCATGATTGTATGTGGTCTTTGGGTTTTGACACGCTCTCCTTTTTTTTCTTTGGTAAATTCACCAGGTGCACGGAAGCTGGTCCAAGAAGAATTGCCACGAGAGCTCACTTGCCAGTTGAACTACTCCATTGAGTATTTCCTTCAATTCATATGTATAAAAAATAATATTAAAATATTTTCTTTAGTGGAAGTCAAATAAAAATTATTTAATATTCTTCAACAATATTTGGGAATTGGGACATGTAAAAATGTGCATATACGGTTGAGGTGCGCACATTCGCAGGGACAGGGTATATCCTGTGCGTATAGTATTGTTGTGTTGTGTAGCTTCTCCTCTCTGAGCCACAATCGAAATGACTTCACTGTCACTTCGTTTTCTCTTGCTTGTCTTTGCTCAAAATCCTTACATCCTATTCGCCTTTTCTATCTAACTCGACTCCAATGGATAAACCCAGTTAGTTATATTTCCTGGAAAGTATAGAGCATTTTCCCCAGTAACCAAACCAAATTATGTGGCTTTCATCTGTGTCTCCTCAAGAGACCACGAACCCAATTGGGATTGTCTCAAAATTGGCCACTTTTGTGCTTGATCACTCTTCCAAACTCAACTCTTCCAACTTTGCTTCCGATAATTTCGTGTCTAACCACCTCTGCGTTCATGGCTATGCGGCCCAGAAGAAACTGTGTTTGAGTGCTAGGGGCCAAACTTCTTCTTCGACCTTTAGGAGAGTCCTCACTCAGTTCAACACAGCAATTAGGCTTCATTGTGAGAAAATCCCTCTTGGCTTCGCCTCGATTCGGGTCGGGTCTGTAGAGAGTAAGGGGTCGAATGAGGATGGGAATGGCGTATTGGAGAATGAGGGGATGCCTAGTAACGGGGCTGGGACGGATTCTCCAAAAAATGTGCTGATCTTGATGAGTGATACTGGCGGGGGGCACAGGGCCTCTGCTGAGGCCATTAAGGCAGCTTTTCATGAAGAATTTGGAGACAAGTATCAGGTCAATTTGATTTGCAAAGTTTTTTTTTTTTTTTTATGTTGTGATGATATCATGATACTATTTTTTGCAGCTTGGGAAAGATTATTGATTTATTGGTTATAGATTGTACAACAATTTTAAAGCTCATTTAGCCTATTGCCCATTTTGTTTGTAGAGTTGAGTGGAATGGGATTGCTTGAGACTTCTCATATGGAGTCTTAGGCATATATTGCTAGAACTATAAGGTCCTTGGTTAACCTATAATCAATAACTTAACTTTGAGTTGATATTATTGATTATTCACTGTCCACATATTCATAATCTCTAGGTATGTGCTTTACCAAATAGGGGTATGGGGCATATGCTTGGCTCTCTTTGGAGAAGCATAGTGATCCATAATTCAGATCGAAATAGTGTTTTGTTGCAGGTGTTTATTACTGACTTGTGGACAGATCATACTCCCTGGCCTTTTAACCAATTGCCAAGGAGTTACAACTTCTTGGTGAAACATGGTACTTTGTGGAAAATGACATATTATGCCTCTGCTCCTCGTGTCATTCATCAATCAAATTTTGCTGCAACTTCAACATTTATTGCTAGGTCAGATGAATTTCTATATTTTTCTTATTTTTGTTACATATAAAATAGTTAAATACTGAATGACAGGCGTGTCAGCCAAGGAGAACTGTTATAAATATCTGTTAATATCATCTTACTGATCTTAGTTTAGTTTCAGAACAAGAGCTGATGTTCTTTGTTAATTAGCTGATGTTCTTTGTTAATTAGTTAGTTTTTTCCTTGTTTTTATTTTTTGGGCAGGAGTACAGTTTATTGGGTAATTGCATCTGCTGGTTTGATGATTTGCATTATAAGTGATTGTGACACTGAATTTATAATTTTCCAAAGTATGATAAATTTGTGTATAGAGTTGCTCCGTTTTAATTGGGTTTATTCCCTCTGAGCAAAGAAAATATGGACATTTCCTGTAGAACATTCTTGAAGAGTTGGATATCAATGAAACTTTCTAGTTTGGTGTATAATGTTTTGTGGCCTGTGTTCCATTCAAACTTGGTTTATGATCAAACTAAGGTTGAGAACTGAAATGGCTTATTTAGTCAATGGTCTTAACTGGACCATTTTTCACATTCTATGATTCTATCATTTACATGAGGAAAATGTTGTTAATAATGAAAAGAATTGAAACAGTCGTGAAAGAAAAAAAGGTACATGAGTTTTCACGTGGGAAACTCTACAACTAGAGGAAAGCCCATGGCTGCAATGAGTTTGGGACTTTGGGTATATTTTTCACATTGCAAGTACAAGAGAGGCTAGCACTATAGTTATAGTATAGATTTGAGCAATTTCAGAGGCAAAAGACATCACTTTCTTGACATATGCTACAGGCTATACTGTAACAATAACCATTGCTACACCAAAGGAGTTTGTGCTGGACTTGTCACTTCATTCAATTGTTTGGAACTGTTTTCTTCTGTGATTGTTTAAACAATTGATTTACATCTCATGCCATTGGTCTTTCACTTTAAATGGACTGTAAAATATATTTTTAAAAACTTCCAAGTACTATAGTTCCCATACATTAACTATTTGTTCATCTTATTACTGTTGCTCTTTTTTTTTTTCCTCACAAATTGCTAATTGTTTATGATGTTCCGTTATGGTCTTAATCGATTATGTTTTATTGCACCCTAAGTATAGCTTGTTATCCACTATAAAACGTTTGTCTCTTGCACTTTTGTAGAGAGGTTGCCAAAGGTCTTATGAAATACCAACCAGATATTATTATCAGTGTGCATCCGCTAATGCAACATGTGCCACTCCGCATCTTGCGATCTAAGGGTCTGTTGAAGAAGATTGTATTTACAACTGTTGTAACAGATTTATGCACTTGTCATCCAACATGGTATGTACAATGGTCAGTCATCAAGCATACTATTTTTTGTAAATCGCTGATCTTGTATGCCATTCTGTTTGTAGGTTTCACAAGTTAGTAACAAGGTGCTATTGCCCTTCAGAAGAGAATGCAAGGCGAGCATTGAAAGCAGGTCTAAAACAATCTCAGATAAAAGTTTATGGGCTTCCATTGAGACCATCCTTTATAAAACCTGTTCGGCCCAAGGTTAGTTCAAATTGTATTATCTTCCTCTCCATTGTTCAGTAGTTTACTACAGTACTGTTTGTTTTGCAAAGTTTTCTATATTTTTTTAAAGCGGGGCCTTTTAGATTATAGTGTGTAAAACCGAATTGCATATTACTATCCCAGATTTGAGCAAAATGCTCCATCTTTTACTTTATTAATACGTCTTTCTCCTTTCCTTTCATTTTTGCAATATCTATTGTATTTCCTGTGTCCCAAAAAAGTTGGCTTGTTTACTGGAGATACAAATTTTAAGGAAAGTGGGGAAAAAGTACCTGCCTTTCCTATTGTGCCCTTGAAAAGTGGATAAGTTTTTGACTTTATTGCTTTTATTAGAAGGGTAATGTAGGAAATTAAGATTATTTGATGATGTTTATTTTATCAAAGTTGACAATATTTTGGAAATGCAGACAGCTTTTGTGGGATTGGGGGCAGAACTTTGATCGATTTGAACTGTGGAGATTTTGAATAACTACCCTCCTGAGTCCTGACCCCCTCATGGGGTCGTTACTGCACCACTGCCTAAACTTGCCAACTAGAGTTCAGCAGTAATTATATTTTTTTAGCTATGGCAAAATATATCAAACCTCTCAATCACATATATGCTATTGTAGGGCCCTTAAAATAGTTGAAGCTAACATAATTGAATTCAACCAAGTAAAGCAGACTTGCATTTTTGAGAAGAAAAGTACAATGGTTTGTAAGAAAGAGATTCATGAGTTCTTTAAGCTAGAACTTTTACCTGTTTTCCCATTTACCATAACCAAATATCTCTAAAACTCATCACTGGATGCCTTTTATTATGAAGTACCTTTCAGCAGATTTTGAATGTAGCTTAGTGGCAATTTATACCATGGACCATGGTCTACTTGCAAGGTGGACCACTTTGTTTTTAGTATACTGAATGCTCATTTTTAATGTTCTAGATATTCATTTTTGGTAATACACTAAAAATGAACCTTTAAAAAATGAACCCGTAGTACACACTAAAAATGAATTTTTAGTATATTAAAAATGAACTTGTCTGTTAGTGGTCGATCTTACAATTTGGACCATAGTCCATGATATAATGATTGTAGCGTAGTGGTAAGCTATACCCTTTTCTACAATAGGCCTGGGTTCAAATCCCACCTCCCTTGTCCCCCCATAAGATGTACCGAAAAATGAAGTACCTCTCAGCAAAGCAAATTCATGCACTTTGACCCATGAAATTGTAGTGTGCCATTCATGCTGCCACCATCAAGATGTAATTGTGACATTGTGGATTTATACCTTAGTTCGCATGATCACATCTGTTATTGTTTCTTTCCTTGCCCTGTTTTCACTAATTATATTTTTAATTTTACCTGCATTTGCTTATTTGCTCCAGCATTGTTGTTAGGTTTTATTGGTATGTTTGATATACAATATTTCGTCCTAAAAATAATTTTTAGGTTGAATTGCGAATTGAGCTTGGAATGGATGAACATCTTCCTGCAGTTCTCCTAATGGGTGGTGGAGAAGGTATGGGTCCCATTGAAGCCACTGCCCGGGCACTTGAAGATGCACTTTATGATGAAAGGCGCGGGGGGCCAATAGGGCAAATCCTCATAATATGTGGCCGCAATAAGAAGCTTGCCAACAAATTGCTTTCAGTTGACTGGAAGATTCCTGTTCAGGTATACATTTTCTAGAACTTCATCATAGGTTTTGATGAATTTATATATATATATTCTCTTTTCTTCCCCCAAATTTATCCTGCAAACATGAACGTATTACTAGCCAAACTGCTTTTAGTACATGTTAGATGACTCATCTATATCTTTTTCTCTGCCTTGCATGACTTCCGTGGTGTTTTGTTTTCAGTATGCTGATTGCTACATTGCATTGTATTTGTGTTTTTTGGGTTCTACATGGTTTTGTACTAATTTAATTATATACTTGAGTGTTCAAGATATTTTACCACAAGTGAATTTGAGCAATTGCGTGTATTTTAGGTGAAGGGATTTGTTACTAAAATGGAGGAATGTATGGGAGCTTGTGATTGCATTATAACAAAGGTAAATCTCAATGCTGTGGCTACTCTTTTTCTCCTCACCTTAAACAAAAAATGAAATCATGATAATCAACACCTTCTCTTCACCTTGTGAATGAAGATAAATTCATAGAATGTATTTTTTTTTGGTTGTTTCTGTAGGCTGGGCCGGGAACTATTGCAGAAGCCATGACTCGAGGACTACCTATAATTCTAAATGGTTACATTGCTGGACAGGTGATTCATTTATCCACTTTGGAGTTTTTATCTACTGATAGACTATTAATTTAATCTGATTTGTTTTTCATCATCATTGCAAAAGTTTCCTTGTGTTTTTGTTTAATTAATCCACATATGAATTTCCTCCATTGCATTTTCTTTGGACAAATGGGATTTATGAATTGAAGACAACCTCGTGAATGTGTAGTTCCCTCAAGCTTGCTATTATAAGACTGAGTTTTTGAACCTGTATTTAAGTAACTTGCAGTTTTGTAATCTTTTTGCACTCAATCCTAGTTATATTTTTGAGACCTTTTTCTTACCTTATCTCTGCGTATAAATGCATCTATCTCTAATATTTTAAATTTACAGCTCAATTAATTAGTTAACTTTGTCCGGAATTTATTTTGTCCTATAACAAATTTACCTGTTTTAAGCTACAAAACTAGCAGCCTTCGTCTCCATTCTACAATTGTTATACCATGGTCAGGGTCCATCTTGCACTGCATTGTGGACCCTGATCCAAGAATTATGTATCAGCAGTTAACATATTATGTGTCTTTAGTTAATAAATTATGTGCCTGTAAATAAATTGAAGGCACATTATTTGTTAATTGCAAGCACATAATATGTTAACTGCATATTATGTGCATGCAATTAAAATATTATGTGTCTGTTGTTAACCTATTATGTGTCTTTAATTTATTTACAGGTACATAATTTGAATGTTATTTTGGACCAGGGTCCATTCTATATAACATTAACCTGTTTGGTCCTTTAGTTAATGCCAGCATTAAATCCCAACAGAAGGCATACACCTACACTTGTGGCCATATTGGTGCACGACTCCCCCTCTTGAAAATTTTGATCTTTTCACACTATCCACACAGATCACAAATTAGCAATCCTACTTTGTTGCCTTAGATTCGCTAAATCTGACTGAATTTTGGATGCTTTGTTTTTCTACATTTTCAGTGTGAGTGCAGAACTGGTATGAGATGAACATCATGTGATTAGAGCATAACGCAAAAACTAAATCTGGTTGAAGTATCTATGCATCTGTTAGTGACATAATTGGGTGTCTGTGTGCCTAAATTGTCTATATGTTTCAGGAAGCGGGAAACGTGCCATATGTGGTAGAGAACGGATTCGGAAAATTCTCCAAGTCACCGAAGGAGATTGCTGACATAGTTGGTCGTTGGTTCGGTCCAAGACAGGATGAACTCAAAGCAATGTCACAAAATGCTCTTAGGCTGGCGAGGCCAGATGCTGTATTTAAGATAGTTCAGGATCTGGACGAGCTGGTGAGACAGAGAAGTTTTGTAACCCAATATTACCCGGCTTGAATAATCGCATTGCATTAATTCAATTTTGATTTGAGAGCTCTAATCTCAGTATAATGCTACACCATTATATTGTGGAAACCAGGCTTCCTTAAACTTTTGTTTTGTGTTCTGTCTCTCACCCTCTGCTGTCTCCTGTGTTTTGAATCCTTTGATAGCTGAGATTCAAGTACCTGTGCCATTTTTTTTTTAATTACAAAAGTTGAAGGACTATGGCTCACTTTGGATAAATATTTTAGAATAAGCTGTTTTTAATAAAATCAAAATAACTTATAAGGTTCTCCAACTGATAGTTGTTAGGCTTGTAAAGGAATACTCATGTTAAAGAGGTTTTTACTAGATTTTTTTCAATTTAAAAGTTAAGCTCTGCAAGCAGAACGATGAATTCGTATCAGTCCTATAGTTGTAAGGTACAATAATAATTAGTTTTTCATTAGTTGTTACTATATCGGTTCAAACTCATAATATATTTCACGAAGAAATGGCTTATAGAGATGGGGTAGACTAGCTAGGAGTTTAATGGCTTATAGAGATGGGGTAAACTAGGAGTTTAATAGGTAGTTTGCAACATTATATTATATTATATTATTAGTGAAATTGTGAATAATACTGTAATATATAAAATTGTTAGTAAGTAGAAGATATAGAAAGATGTGATATGAAATGAGCAGCAATTAAGCAAAAGGGTCCCATAGCAAAAAGATAAAAATATAATGTGCGTGGCCTAGCTAGGTGAATTCAAAAGAGAATTGAAGTGTTGGTTAAAGCTATAAGGGCATATATATATGCATGCATGAACTCTTAAAAGAGAGATTCAAAGGCAAATCTTTTTGATGCACTGAGGATTGGGATAAAAGCTTTGTTATTTTTGCCATCATTGACCATTACAGTGCTTATTAAACCTGTGAAAGTGTGCTCGCTTAAAACCCATTGCTTTGCTTTGGGACCATCTGACACTTAACTTCATCATTAAAGTTGACCGGCCATATTATTCTCTCTACAAGGGTAGTGCTGAATGCTGATGATGGGTATATATTTGCCTGTGGGACTTAGGACTTGTACTCATGTCTTCATGAAATTAAGAGCTTTGGTATCATACACATATAATTTCTTCAAATCATCATATATTAACTTTCACTTTCATATTCATATATTAAACATACACTCAATTTTCATTTGGTCCACCAAATTATTGATGCTTGTATTCATCATTAACCTATATATTCACTTTAATTTGCACTGCATGCATGCACTATTTTGAAACTGGTTATTATTTGTTTTTTTTTTTTTTTCTTTTACATGTATCATCTCATATTCTCATCACCACTACAAGACTAATACGGTTTGACTCATCAAATAGCGCCTCCGAAGTTTGAGCAAACTGCTCATACTTGGTGGCTTTAATTTGTCTATTTCATTTTAACTAACCAAATGTTAACATATGGAACTTCAATCTTCAGTAGATTGAAAAATAGTGTTAAAGCTAAATTATTGTGTACATAAGTTGTAAATAATTTGGCCAGTCCCCTACCACTTAGTGTGCTGACAGTTGGGACGGAGGTTAGTCTTCTAGCGGTCGGCTGGAGGATACCTTGGGCAAAAACCCAAAAAAAAAAAGTAAACAAAACAAGTTTAGATGTTACTATGTAATTCTTAACCACTTAAAATTATTATTGGTTGTATTCAACATATTAAATTATATTTGTAGTACATACTAATTAAAATGACTATCCGTATAAGTTGTTTATTTAAATCAAACATAAATCAATTATTTCTTTTTTATAGTGTTGACATAAATGGTCTAGGAACTGACTATACAATACACATATATACAAGACACTAGAGTAAATAGATCAAATTAGAGTGATCTTATAGATGAAATGCCTTAGTAGACCGTGCGATTACAAGCAAATGGGGTTTGAAGCCTGGCTGGGGTTAGGAAGTATATCATGGTGTTTGGTCCCAAAAGTCCTCTCTACCGTCATGAAGGAAGAGTGTATATGTGGAGATCTTGTCACACAAGAGTGACGTGGTGCTGGGCAATGTACAGTCAGTCAGATCAATCACGACACATGTATGTCAATTTTGATGTGACTTGGGTTGAATTGACGGCTAAATAAACGTTCTGGAGCTCATGATCGGGATGGTCAACCTTCCCCATCTAAGAGCTTGAGAAGCATGCAAAATAGGTCAGACGATCGAGTCAATATATATATATATATATATATATACCCATCACATAGGTAGTTAGCAAAAAGTAGCCGAAAAAATTAAAATGAAAAGAAAATATCCAATATAATTGCGCATTCAATTGATTCATGTTTACATCAAAGTGAAATGACAGTGAATGAGGGGTGTGGTACTTGAATTGATTGTCTAAAATTAAAACACCACATGAGGGAACGTAAAGCCTGCTTAAAGGGAAGCAAGAATCTTGCTAAAAGCTAAATAATGGAGTGTAGTAGCAGACAATTGAATGTGTGTTTACTTTTTGACCACTTATATCTATGCATGCATATATGTATGTCGTCCTACCTTGTTATTACTTTAACATGCCCACAAGGTCAATGAGATGAACTCATAAAAAGAGGGCACCACAAAACCTTTGGAATCCTATGTCAAATATATATTAAATATGCTCATTAGTATCACCTTTTTCATTGCAACCTCACTAAATTAATTCCACCAAGTACCAATCCTCTTATCTAGCTTTTTAGAAAATGAAATTATGTTATGGGGTCATCACCAAGGGAATATAATGTAACATACATGATTCTTATATTTGAATTTCTCAAGTCTGTCACACAATTTTTCTAGTATAATTTACCTCTCATATGTGGTTTGCGCATTATTACACAAAAATAAGATTTATCAGCTGATTTGACCAGTATACACTTTCAAGTGATGACTACGAATTTTCTTGCAAAAAAGAAGATAGAGATAATATTTGCAACTTTTTTTTTTCATGGAAGCTAAGATAAATGCTTGCTAACTTACTTTTCGCTTGCAATATAGCAATGCAACAAGTGGATGGATAAATAGGATGGGCAACACGCAAAGCTAGGTTCATGCTAAGCTAATTATTAGGTATGTCACATCGGAGATATGTATATACAATGGGTTGGTTTTAGGTGAGAACTTGTTTCGATATGAACCTGTGAATTTCTATCTATCGTACGTTTAGATGAGAGATAAAAAGTCGGATTGAGATGTATAGAGTGGTGTAGTGGTACAATAGTAAAAAAATATAAATCACAAGATCATGTTGCACAATGATACACAGTTTCACATGTTATTAACAAAGATTTTCATTTGGAACTAAACCTCTATACAATAATAAAATAGTTTTTAAATGACAACATTGAAATTTTTATAGTCAAATCTAATTCATTACATTTTTTTTTACTATATTATTTGTGTTGGCAATGAATTGAAATTGTTTCAATCACCAGGTAGCGTATGGTTGAATTAAATTAAAAAATCATTTCAAGTAAAAAAAAAGTTTAAAAAACATTAATTAGACATACCACTCGAATAAACATAGTATTTAATTAATATTAAAATATTGCAAAATTTGACATTTAATCTCAATTTTTCGCAGTAGCCTTTTGCTAAAATGAATATTGATGATAGTGTTAAGGGTAGAGTTTTTTTATGAAAATGGCCCTCAATTGTTACTCATTCTCGATTTTCAATTGTACCAAAAATGGACCCTCGACTTTCAAAAACTCACCCAATTTCGTCATCCGTTAGGATTTCTATTTACTCAGCGTTAAATTGGAGGGCATTTTGGTCCGTTCACCTATTTTCTGCCTAATACAATCAACAATAGTTGAGGGACCATTTTGAAAAAAAAAAACTATTTTGTTTATTTTATTTTTGTTTATTTTCATTTTTGTTTTTAGACTCTATCAAATTAAAATTTAGATTTTCTCATGATTATAAATTTGATATTTCTGGTAGCAAGAGAATTTGTGCTCTTGATCTTCCTTCGGATGGCCTTAGACCTCTTTTGACTGCTAACTAGCTAGGTTATTGGTGTGATAATTCTTTGAGGGAATGCAAAAGAAAAAAAAAATCAACATCCGAAACATCTTTGCATAGTTGTGGCCAAGCTGTTGTCTCATAGTTTTTGCTTTGCTTTTTTGTCCACGTACGATATACATATATATGAGTTGTGTGTATATATATATTCATTTAATTTATTCAATAAGTTTATCATTTCGAGTAAACAAAAATTCACCCAATAAACGTAAGTGAAATATAGACTCAAAACTTCTATATAATAAATTTGGGCAAACAAATTAAAATTAAGAATTGACTCTAATATAATCTTAAAAGGTTGTTTTACACCCTTAACAATCATTATACTTATAAACCATACTTAGTATTGAATATGTGAGAATATGGAGAATTAATCTTGAAATCTAAGTGTTAATCCGTGATTACAAGCTCTAAAATATGTTGGCTTATACTCTTCACATGCATATTATAAATATATTTACTCCGGTCCTCACGTACAATTATTTAGCAAAGAATCATTTTTTTTTCTACAATAAATTATTTTTCTGTTTTTGTATGGAAATGCATAAATGTGATTCAAATTATAAGGTGGCAAGATCCATGAAGACATGTATTGCTAAGTGTACCAAAAGCCATTCCACTTGTGGTCCACGTACGAATAAAAGCATTAAGATGTTATGCGTTTTAATCATGCAGTACAGTGTTCACGTCGTACTCTTCTTTTTTCATTTTATATTATCTAATTTCGAAAATTTTAAGATTCGCAAAGCAATAATATCATTACAATAAAATACTAGGAATATATATATATATATATTATATTAAACTCGATTTATATATCCATAACACACATTGATATTAAATAGATTGAAACAAGCAGATGAGATCGAAGTACAAGGCTATGTCTAACATTACTTAAAGCTCACAAAATGAAGAGTCCAACTCCTCACACGATCGAACATAATTTTTTTTTTCTTGAGATAATTAAATCTAATGCTGCCTAGAAAATAAAAATAAAAATAAAAATTAAAATTTAGCGGGCAAAAAAGAAAAAAGAAAAACAAAGTTGGTGCATGATAGTGGCAAAAAAGCATGAGCTTCATTCGATACTATCTTCTTGACTGGATCGTCTTTCTTGATTCTCTCTTAGACTGTGAAACCTGAATTCAAAAGTTAAAGCACCAAAAATGTTCACTTTATTTATTTTCTTATTTTAATAATAATACTTTAAAAAACTAATTAAAGATATTTGGTTATTACCCAAAAATGGAGAATCGACGTTGAATTCAGTAAGAATACTTGTTGCCGGAGTCCCGGGGCGCACTGCATCGGAAACACTCCATCCGGCTAGCAAAGTTGTGCTCGTTGCACCCCGACCTGCATATATCATTTTTATACACACAAATTAAACCTATGTTATATGTTTTCAAATTTATTAGCTTATTTTATTATCTCATGAAATAATAATAGTTGAAAAATAATTTCCTTTCAAAGTAATATCTGTTTTATAAAAACTAATATTTAGACCGCTCATTTAAAATGGTAATAATACCTAGTACAAATCCAGTCGCCGGACTTCCAACCGGTGCGGCTGCCACCGCCACTCCCGCTGCCGAAGCCGTAGCCGGGTCGGGACCTCGAGACATGGTCGGCGTCGAAGCCGGCGGCTGAGGAGTCATCCTTGAAAGCGCCGCATTTAAAGCAGCTTGAGCGGCTAGCGAAGTTGTGGGCGCCGCAATGGCCGACGGCGCAGTACCAGTCGCCGGGACGGACATCGGGGCCGGTGAGGCCTCCAAAGGAGGAGCCGCCGCCGCCTCTCATTCCGCCGAAGCTCCCATAGTCGCCTCCCCTATCGCCGCCGGGTCTGGGCTCTCCACACCTTTGGCAACTGTCTCTCCTTTGGAAGTTCAAGTGTTGGCATGACCGGCAGTTCCAGTCTCCTGGCCTATTCATCTTTTCTTATCTGCATGATATGCCCAACAACATATTATATTACAAAACAACAACAAAAAAATGGAAATTTATAATTTTTGCATGAAGAAATAAATTGAAGAACAAATTAAAGCCTAGCTAACCTCAGTACAAGGAACACAAAAAAAGCTAAGGTTGTTTTATTTGAAGAATATTATATAATGAAGCAGGATAGGATAGGATAGGATAGAATAGGTAGCTAGGCTAAGGAGGGGATTGAAATGGTTGTGAATAATTTGTAGTGGTTGGAGAGGTTTATATAGTAGCAAGTTCCTCGGAATTTGCGAGTATCAAGTATCAAGGTGGTGGCCGGAGGGCTAAGGTTAGTTGTTCTTTTTTCATATATATTCTTCAACAATTGAATGGAATGGAATCACAAACAATAATAAAAGTAATTATGGAAAAGGGATAATTAAATAAAATATAAGAGATCTGAGGATTCCAAACATAGAAATTATAATTAGGTGTTGTGAAATTTGATAAAGTTATTAGCTGTTACAGAGCTTACCTTCTTTTTAGGCGGCTTCTAGAGGGTTGGGATATGTCTGCAGTAGTGATCTGAGTAGCCATGCATCCATATGATTTAATGATGTGCATGTGCCCCTTCAATTTTGGTTGCTTAGCTTGCAACAAATTTAATTTCTTTAAGTGTTCTTGCTCAACAAAAATACTAGTTGCATTGGAAGTTCCATTTTAAGAGTATGAATCAATTCAACTTTTTAACAAGAGGTAACAAGTCTGACTTATATAATATTGTCTCGTTTCACTTCGTGAAAATTAATTAAACAATACTAGATCAGAGAGTGCAAAAGGTACTGCTTGTACCTATTGCTTGACCAGTCACTTCTTGAGATTGATGGCACGATTTGATATGCTTTGCTTGACATGTGTCTCTCATTCAAATAAGTTAGAGTTATTTTGCCTTGTTGAAATGAAATAATTTGAGTTTTAGAGATTTAGAATATTCTAACCATCAACTTGGATGGCCAAATCATCAAGTTATTATGACTAAATAATCATGCAAGCCTAATATATAGTCTCAATTTCAACTACAATATCAGAAGTTAATGTTTAATCCTTGGTACCCACAAAGTTTCAAGTTTGATTCCATGTGAAAGATTTCTATTGATATTTTTAGTCTAATCAATTATGTGCAATGTATACTAATTTACCTTGCCAATTAAGGTCATAAGTTGAGTTCCACCAAGAGTACACAGTTGAGTAATGACTACAGGTTCTCTTGTAAATCAAAGAAGTGAATGTTGTTGCAAACATTTTAATGATATCATTATTAATGTTTGTAAGCATTATTGTTTTGGTTTGTAAAATATAACCTCATTATTATAAACACTATTTGTCATTTTATAATATAAATATGTCAAACAAAGTATAGTGTGATGTAGGGTGTAATTCACTAAAGCGTACGTGACCAAATTTGTGTTGGATAACATAGTTAACATTATATGTAAAAGGAAGAGAAAAGCAAATTTAAAGAGTTCATTTATTTTTATATTCATTTTTTATTAATCAATATATACACACACACAGGATACATCCATGTAATAAAATAAACTTGTTTTTAAATTAAAGAGTTAATTCCACTAAAAATTCATCGACCTATTAATTTTTTTTTTCACATTTGACCATTAATTTTTAAAACAACCTTATCTAGTCCTTAATTACTAAGAATGTAACTTATTTAACTCTACATTACCAAATTTTTTGGTTGATTTTAAAATTCAAGAGTCAAGGTAGTATCAGTTCGATCTATAGTTATTCAATATATTTCAGCCCAAAAAATCAATGCTCTCATCACGGGGTTCGATCCTATAACTACTCATTTAAAATAGTAACAGATGTATCATTACACTACATAGTAATTGGCAATGGCTGACACACTGTATTAGAATTTAGTTTAAATTAAATTAAATATCTGTTAATTAGAATCATGAGGTGTATATATAATAATGCCACTTGGAAATAGGTGCTTGCTTGGTTGCTGAATATTGGATAAGAAGGAACAGCAGAATAAGGGGTCCACAGAAGTGCCACGGTGCATATATAGGTTCTGCTTTAGGATGTTTAATGTATGTATATATGTGTATTGGATAAGAAGGAACGCAACAAAAATGTTACATGAATATACCTAAACGACCCCACTCACTATTATTCACTATTCCATATATGGCCCATTCTGTAAATAATTCTACTTTTATCTATCCTAATGCAGTAAAATTGAAATTTAATTATATATTAGTAAATAAATAACATAATTGTGCACTTAAAATACAATTTATGCATGTTAAATAACAAACGTCAAATAAATTCGTTGAGAAATCCCACAACGACAGTGTAAGGGTTTGATTCATGCCTCAAACATTAAGGTTTGAATTTAAATTAAATTTCTCACGTGTAAAAGTATACAATTTGATGTGCGTCTAGAGAACCAGTTCGTGAAGTTTACAATAATCGAAAATCGGATTATAAAAAAAATAAAAAAAATAGAGAGTATATTTTTTGGGAGCGGTAGGAGGGAGGATGTACACTCGTGTGTGTCAGATATCGTAAAATGGACGTATCTCTGAAGCTGAAATCGAAGCTAAAGTTAAAGTTGCATGGCTACAACTCCTATGTACGTTGCTTCTCATTCTTTACTTAATTTATTTTTATTATTTTAATTAAATAATAATTTGTCTAATAAATAATTTTTAAGAAAAAAAAAAAGTTGCTGTGCAATTGTGGTACTGACAATACACTTTATAAAATACGTAATTTCACTTTTAATATAATACTATATAATTTAATTACTAAATACTGTCAAAACGCATCTAATGACTTCTAGGTCAGGTAAGCGTTCAAGTTTTACTAAATAGAATTATATATTTATGTTTAGTAGTTATCAGCATTCTTAATGTATTAATTATTGGAAAAATGATGCTTTTGATTTTTAATTATAAGAGTATAGTGAACTTCGTTCCCTGATTATATACACCTCTAATTTTGATACATCAATTATTAATGTATTGGCGTTTTTTCTTATATTAAAATGCAATTGTATGTGACAACTAATTTCAATTCTAAAACTTAAATATTTCATAACTAAACTTATAAATTCACCCTAGTCTTCTCATTCCCTCACATATTTTCCTACTCTCCACATCGAGAAAAATTATGCATTCAATTTATCTAGGTCAAAATCACATATTCGGAAGAAAGTTAGGTGTTTCATCTCAATAGTTTGTCTATGGCAGGGAAATAATGAGAGGGAAAGATTTTTTAAGGTAAATTTACAAGTTCAATCTTGAACAATGATTTTTTAAGACATAAAATTAACCATTTCCAACCCCTTCATTTTCAATGGAAAAAACACATACCGCTATGTTAATAATTGTATGACCAAAACTGAAAGTGATTCTATATTTTCTGAATATTTTTGAGTCCAAAGAATTCATGCCTCACTATATATCCACAAAGGTGTCATCACACTACATAGTAATTGGCTCTTACTTATTTATATGTTCATGTAGTTATAATATATTTAAAATATTGTATAAAAATAAAAGGGCACGGAGGACGATGTGGGTGGAATAATAAGTCGTGGGTTTGGTTTGGTGGTTTTATAAGGTTGGTTTAGGATGAAATAAGGTATGTATGTAGTGGAAGTGATGATAATAGGGCAAAGGAAAAATGGTTCAAAAAAAGAAGAAAGAATAATGGTAGAGTTTCGATAAAGATAGTCGAAGCTGATGATGGAAGAGGAAGTCTTCGAGGTCCAATTTGACCATCTTTTCTTTTTTAGTATATATATCTTTTCTTTTTCCCTTACCCCTTCCCTACCTTTTTTGCTGTCATTTTTCTTTTTTCCCTTAGCTTCAATTCTTCATTTTATTTTTTCAACATCTCCCTCTATAGGTGTAAAGAACAACACACCATTTCCTGTATTATCAACCTCCATCACTAAAGCTTTAATTTAGAGTCTCCATCAATTTTATTCAAAGGGCATATATCCTTTTTTTTTTTCTTTTTTTTTTTTACCAGTGATTAATGCCATACCCTATATGGTAGACCGAACATTTTGTTTGAAGACAATAAATATATATAAAGTAGAGTGAATCTTATCCTTATTTTTAGACCACTAATCTTAGTCAAACTCATTATAGTATTATAATTTATTTTAAAAGTTGAATATATATAAAGTCTTATAGATATTATTACCCATCAATAAAGTAAACTCTATACTTAACTTACGTGTCAATATTTGCTTGCACATAAACCAAGTCAATTTTTGGAGGTATAAATTCCATGCTTCATTATGATGTATACTTAACATGATGGCAATGAATATTAATAAGTTTAAAAAAAAAAGAAAAAAAAAAGAAGGGGAATTAAATTAAGGAAAAAAAAAAAAGAAAAAGAAAAGCATTACTCTTAAGATATGATGATCACAACCCACCATTTTCTTGGGTAATGGTAAAAAAGCAGCAAAAAGAAAGAAAGGGAAGGGGACTGATTCGATTCTCTCTTCGGGAAATGCTTCAATTCATTTCAATTCACTTCTATATATATATATATATATATATATATATATATATATATATATATATATATATATATATATATATATATTAACGTACACATGCTTGATTCTACTTTCTCCTATATATTTTTCTTGTTTTTTCATCTCAACCAATCATCACTCCATTCCAATAATTCCTCACTATATATAGGGGCATAGTTAGTTTAATTATTACTCAAAAGAATAAATCCGAGGCTATATTTGTGCACTATATCTTATCGTTTATACCTAGACGTACAAGATAATAATAATTGAAGACCTATCGATATAAGATAATAATTCTTTTAGATAAAAGTGAATACAACTAAAGAATTATTAATAAAGATAGATAAAGTTGAATATTCTATGTTGGAATTGGTTAATAAGAGTATTTGGTGGTGCAATAATTTATATATGTTGATGATATTGATGGTGCCCTTATACATACTACTTTAAATTTATTCAAAATCAAAATGGTCTGACTAAGGCCCTTTCTGTTGGTTTTGAAGTCTTTTAAGTGGTCCTCTTCTTACAATTCTGGCAAATCTTTAATCACATGAGGCAAGAGATTTATAGAAAGCAATTTCCTATTAGGGTATAGTGGGTATTCCAAATGATGATCAACTATGTACCTACATTCATCATCAACAATCAACAAATTAATCAAAAACTGTTTTTTTTTTCGTCTAAAGTAAATGCATGTTGCATGCCTGCAATAAAATTACGCCACAAATACTAAAAATAAAATAACAATGCCATATTTTTTATTTTTTTTTTGAAAACATGCTCTAATCATATAGTTTGTACATGATTGGGAATTTGGGTTCCTGTGATTTTCAACCATCCATTAGTGCTAAAAGATTGAAGGTTTTTCATCCAAAACATAACAATATTTATTATTATTATTATTATTATTATTTTATAAAAGTCTTTAAAATTTTATAAAAGTCATGATTGAATACACCCCTAAAACTGATCTCTCCGAAAATGTCATTTTTCTCATTAAAAATTGAGAGAATTCACATATCAAACAAATTATCTTTAACAAAAAAGATGGGCCAAAAATATCAATTATATTGGGCCGGATGGATAAGTCCATTTCCCCAATGTAAGAGATTTAGCCCTTAAAATATAATGGCCCTTTATCAGACACCAAACGTTGAAGGTGTTCCTTAACTTTGTGGCCCAACGGCGTATAACCTTAACCTTAAATAATGACTACGAATTTCTCTCATCCCGATATACATAATAACTATGAATTTCTCTCGTCCCAACTTTATAAGACTATATTCTGAATCCACCGTGCTGTTGGAAGCAAGACTAAACGTTTATTAATTGATCACTTGAACGTTACAATGTCTGATATTGTGGTTGAAACAAAGATTCAAGGAGTCAAAGCTGTGTAATGAAATTAAAGAGATTAATGGCAGGAGAGTATTATTAGATTGATCTCCTGAACCGACCTGACCTAATGTCAAAAGGACTTGACAATTAACGTCAACATTGGCCAATCAAACCCAACATAGCTAGCTATTGAACTAATGCGAGAAAATCTGGGGCAAGTCTTCCCAGGAAGGGAATATGTACACCTTCAATACAGGTTTATCAGCTGGGGAATCCTTGACCAACTCAAAAACACAAACATTTCCAGCTACTAGTTTTTTGTGCTGAACAAAAAGTCGCCACCCATACGACAAATGACTCACCCTCCTCGACCTGAATCTACACTTGACTATCCATCTCTTCCCATTTTCATCCTCAAGATATATAGATCTAGGTTTACCCGGCAGAAGACTTCTTACAAAGTCCGCTGCCACGTACTGCATCATCATCATCATCATCATCATCAAATAATCAAATTAAAAAAAGATATAGGAAAACATCTATATGTTGTGCATCCATGAACAATTCCAACTAACACATATTCTGATAGGACTCACCATACTTATACGTAATACATTGGATTCTGTCAGCCTGACTGCGACATGAGGGTTCTGAAACACAACATTCCCTTCTATTTTCTCCCTTTTAGGAATGTTATGTTTGTTTGCATCTGCAATTCATTAAAATAGCATAAAATTTTGCACATGTCTGAGTTACAGTCAGAATAATACTTAATTGGACTATGGGATATGATTAGATTGGGAGTGGACTAACAATTTCCTCCATTTATATATTACAGTAATAACCAATTACAATGACTCTAAGGAGAGTCTAAAACTGCATCACCAAAACATTTTGGGTTAGGGCCCTTAGCTTGAAGCCCTCAAGATTTTGAAGTTTGACTTTAAAATGTCTCAAAACAGTCTAACATGTCAGTTTTAACGCCAATATTGTTAACAAGGTTAGTCTTACTGTCATCAAAATTCAAGCATAAAAACAAATTTGATAGTAAACAAAATTTTCACGTACTTGTATCACTAGAATACTTACCATCACTCCCTTCTAAAATCACACTCCTCTCCTTCACTTTTCTCACCTTGCTTTCATAAGAGTGATACATTCTTTGCTCTTTAAGTGAAGTTGTTCTCTGTCGTTTCATGCCAGAGCCAAAGATAGACTGATCAATCCTATCATCTCCGCTGCTGCAATCCCCACCACCACCCAGGATCCCCTTCACGGAGTCACATCTCTTCTGAGCACCATGAGAGTTACATGGATAATCAATTTCTGTCGCACTCAGGTCAAAAATATGGACATTAAATCGCGAGTCTTTTGTATATTTGAAGAGCAACAAGTAGTTGATGCCAATAGAGTTATCCTCCATGAAGCTCTCAAAACCATCATCAAACCATGCCATTTTCTTATTCTTCTTAAAGTGCACGACCCATTCACCGCCACTAGGGAGACAGAACTTGACAATGTCAGAGAGTTCATCCTTGTATTTCTGAATCAATTCCCCTGGGATCCTCTGCATGTGTATTGCAAAGACATGAAATCCACACTCACACTATTTTAGTGGTGAAATATATTTATTGGAAGCGAATTTCTACATTAGATGAGCAGAAGAACACATAGTCCTACCCAAAATACAACAAAATATATATTAAGTGTATCTTAACACGTATTAACAATGCATTATTAAACTGAAGGTTCACAATGTGCAACACCATCACTAAAATGCTCACTCACGCTGAACTGTTTTTGCTATCACAAGGATAAATTACCTAAGTAGCAATTCATACAATTCACAAATATGTCTCTACAACTAATCAACTATCAACAAAACATTCAAATTAAACATTACAACCGCTTAATAAGTACTCCCCTACACACCAAATAAACCTATATACATGGTTGAAAAAATCGAAGCGCCTAGCCGGCAATTAATCGGCACCTAGTTGCGTGTGTATTTTTTATTTATTTATTTTTTAAAAAAACTGGTTTAAATTTTTGTAGACTTGATAATTATAAACAATTTAATACTTTAATAGTTAATTCTAAAATATTAAATATACACTTGAAAAACATCTAGAGTTTGAACAATTTGGTTATTATGCTCAAAACAATATCATTTTGAGTGAAATAACCTATTTAAATAAAGAAGTGAACAATAGCTAATCAGCACTAGGCAACCTAGTCGGCGCCTAGGCGACGCTTAGGTGGCCTAGTCAGTTGCCTAGCCAGCCAACTGCCTAGACCACGCTTATGTGGCCTAGTCGGTTGCCTAGCCAGCCAAACGCCTAGACTACTAATTATGGTAATACGCTAGGCGGCCAACGCGATTTTTTGCAACACTACCTACATACAACACCCAACACCAGCACCCATACAATCTATGAGGCGGAACTCAGACCTAAGAATGCAACACAGACAAATATCCAGGTGCCAACTCGATCACTTAGGCTCATTTACATATAACTAATACCAATTGCAAGTTGATAACAATTAAGCTTCGTTTTGCATGCAATAATCAGATGGGGTTATAGCGTAGGTCTGTCCCAACTTGTAATTATTCACACATTATAGGCAGTAGAATTGAATAGATCACATCATCATAAGATTCTATTTCTCATAAATGCTAACAATAATGACGATAATCGATCTCTAAACCTCGCCTTCAAGTCATAAATGAGAGAAGAAGTAAGAGGGATTAATTAATTATGAGTACTTACAAGTCGTTTCCGATCGATGACGGACTGCCGGACTATTGCGAAGAAGGAATTGCAGATCTCCATGCTCTTGTCTACGCTACTCAACTGCTAAACCTTATAACCGTAAATTTATAGTGTATATATAAAAGCGGTGGGGTGGGCCCCCTTCAAACTTGGACCTTGGACAAGGGCCCAATTTAATTGATTTTGCCTACTGATGGCCCTGATAGGATCGAGGAGAAAACTTAAGCGTTTCTTTCCTTTTCTTAATTTTATCTTGATTAAATATTGTATTTATTTGTTGTATTTGCCTATTTCATATTTACATACTCTTCAAATATTATAATTTAACCCCTTAAAATAGTTGTGTCCAAAATGTATTGTTGATGTTTGTAATTTGTAACCAAATCCCATGCATATATGGTTTAAGTGCGCACATGGACAAATCCTAAACCCTAAAGCTAAGCCACAACAATTAACAAAAATAATTTTAAAAAAAAAAAAAAACAAAAAAGAATATTGAACCCTCAAAGTTTCCATCTCAATGCATTCATCAACTATCTCATTATCTTCCTCCCCAAAGTCCTCATGCTCCTTTTCATTTTTATATGACCTTCATTTGGAAAGGACAACTCTTGGTATGGAGGCACTACAGGGTCTAGAATTCGTTCATCATATTAGTAATTGGGATCAAAGATGAAACAATTTTCCGCCTCATGAGGTCCTCCACATAATTAATTTAGGCCTTTAATCACGAGCATCTACAATAGAAATCGCAATTGCAACACAAGTATAAAACACAAATATAAAACATATCATTGAAACATGAAGAACAAGGCACAATAGATTCATAAACAACTTTCACCCAAAAACCCCAAAGGAAACCTTAGCCAATCATGGCTAACATAGTATCAACAAATATATATACAATAAAGCTTAAAAGAGAAAAGATAGGAAGATATTCTCCCAAATGATGCCTCTAAGCTCTTCTCTTTGACCTCTCTTCTCCAAGATGTGATGACTTTTCCTTTTGAGCTCTTGAGAAGATGAGAGCTTCCTTTCCTTCCTCCCTTTTGTCCAAAATCCGCAGCCCAGCTCCTAGGGTTGAGAGGAAATGATGCTTTTATAGTGGGGTGAAGAATGGGGGTAAAACAAAAATTTCAACGCAGTAAAATTTTCAGATCTACGACTTCTCAACGCGTCATATATTATAGAACCCAAAAACTTGACATTCTGCCAACTCTCGATGCGTCGAGAATAATTCTCGACGCGTTGAGCATCCTCCTGCAACATTGTTCTGACTTGTAGGCTGATTTTGACCCTTTTCCCTTCCGATTTACACTTTGATGTCTTCATAAGAGTTGTGCCCTTGAAGTCTTCTTTCCAATGGATCAAGAATCATCTCATTTGGATATTCCTATGCTGAGATATGGTCAAATTACCGAGGTGTCACCATGTTTAGCGGGAATTAAAACTCTTTGGTCTTTTACTCCACTTTTCCTTTGTTTTGCTCTTGTGATCAAATCCATTGAAAGTGCCACTCTTTGGCTCCTTTGCTCCCATTCACGCGAGATTCATTCAAAATTATTGAGGATATCCAAGAGTAAATTATCCCTGCACTTAAATTGGACACCAAAAAGACTTAAATTTAAAATTACTAATAAATCATCCCTGTACTTAACACCCTTTTGACGAATTAACAAACAGAGGACAATATTGAGCAATAATATAAAAGTCTGGGACTACATCATGACACCAAAATCATTTAGGATGAAATTAAGAAAAATCACTCACAATTTTGAGTATTAACTCATTATCTTTAATACCATCTGAATACAACTATCAGTCTCTAGTTTCACATGGGGATGTGGAATGTCCTAGCGTCCTAGGCGGCGGCGGCCATTTTTAATGCCAGAAATCCCAAGCACATATATATATTTAAAATATTAGAATTAGTATATATTGCATACTATTTTATTTTAATAATGACAATTTTTTATAATTACTATCTAAAAATGTGTATTGAATAAATTTCATTTAGATTATTCAGTTAACCAATTTGAATACAAAAGGCTAATTAACAACATTCATTGAGAGTCGAACTTATAACCTTATTAAATTGTACATGATTACCAAATGAACTGTCTAACCAACTTTGTTGTGGTTAATTGCCTCTATATTGCATACTTTTTTTTTGAGTGCATGATGAGAGAAACTCGCAACCACTATCCGTGGGTGTGCATTGAGTAAACCCACATTGTTACCTAATCTGGTAAAAGACCAAAATGAGATAAACTAGTTTAAGTTGTCTATAGTTGATCGACTTAAACAAAAAATGCTAATAAGTTGCTACTACTGGGAGTTGAACTTGTAGCATTATGATACTAAAATGTAATACTCTTTATAAGTTTATAGAAAAGTATTACATTCTACCTAAAAAGTATTGCGTGCTTCACACAATACTTCTTATTTATGATTATATGAAAAATAAAACTAACACACACTGACACACACAAAGAATTGACGAAAATTACTCTCTGTCTTATTTTACTTGTCCATGTTTACTAATTGTTGGCTTACACAATTATTATTATTATTATTATTATTATTATTATTATTATTATTATTATTATTATTATTATTATTTTAATTCTCTTTAGTATTTTCTTTTTATTTTTTAATTTAATTTTTAATAGTACATTTAATATAGTTTTTAAATGTATAAATTTTATATATTAGCATTAAACTTAATTAACATTATGAAAATATAATTATAAGTAACGTCAATAAAATCTCATTAATCAAATTAGATATATAAAATAACACGAATAGAATACATTAAACGCATCATATCAAAATATTCTTATTATATGACATCAAGGGAAAGGTAGGCACTAGTAGTGAAAAGCGGCCGATTGACGAGGTCCATTGTAGCAAACTTGCAAGTGGAACAAATTTTTATGAATCAATAAGTTATCATAGATAATTTGTATTAGAAAGACTCTTATTGTCTCTTGTAATAAATTTAATTGAAAAAGTATTGATAATAATCAAATTTGTGATTGTTTAGATACAAAAGTCATGTTATTCTTCCGATCCCATGTATATATGTTTGTACATTGAATAACAAATGAAAATAATAATAATAATAATAACAACAACAACAACAACAACAACAACAACAACAACAACAATAATAATAATAATAATAATAATAATAATGGCTAATTTATCAATACAATCTTTTTTTTTTTTTAAATCGTGAAAGGAGGGGGGACCCCGGGGGAGTTGCCTTAGCTGGACTCCACCACTCTACGGACACACGTAACGTGCGCCAAGTCGTCAAAGAAGACATCCCTGCAATTCACTGGGTAGTCAAGAAATGTCGCTGTCGCATCTCGGTACATTGCACCACTCGACGCCAGACAATCAGCCACTCTGTTTTGCTCTCGATAGATCACTTGGAATGATATCTTCCAGTCTCTTGTAGTCCAACCTCTTATCGCGTTGATATGCTCCCAGACCGGTCCTTGCCCCGGCACGCCGCTCTGAATCCACCGCACCACGTTCTTAGCATCGGTTTGGATCTCTATGTCACGAAAACCTTGCTGCCATGTCCATCTAAGTCCTTCAGCAATGGCTTCCGCTTCAACCCATGAGGGATCACTATACGATGTTCCCCGCATGAAACCCGCAATCCACTCGCCCTTCCTGTTCCTCAAGACACCTCCCATACCAGCCCTATTAAGCCCAGGTTTGACACTCCCATCAGTGTTTAACGTAACCTGGTGAGTCGTGGACGCTATCCACCTTAGTCTGACCTTTTTGTGTCGTTCGCCTCTGTTCGTATTTCCATTCGGATGAGCAAACGCCCGGTCGATTTCTTTCTCTGCTTCTCTGATCCAATTACTCTTGCGGTGAAAGTCCATCTCTTGTTCTTTGAAGACTCTCTCGCATCTCAATACAATCTTTTTTACTTTTCCATATGTTATAAAATTCCAATTTCATAAGATAAGAATTTCAATTCTATAATTAGAGGGAATTTTAATTTCATAAAATTGCAATTTTTTTCAATCAAACAACGAAAATTGTATATATTTAAAAATAAAATACATACAAAAAAAAAAAAAATTCAATTCTTGCGTATCAAACGGGCCATGAAGTGGCCTGGTACTGTGGTATACTGCAGAGCGTCGCAACAGAGACTATTATATGACCTGAAATAGTCCACGAAAGCAGCTTCACAAAACACTAGTCAAATTTTATTATCAAAAAAACACTAGTCAAATAAATTTTCTTTCATTTCCTTAAATAGTTAAATATCACCTGAATATAATTTTCACTGTATCAGTCTTTAATGTACTAGCGTCCTAGGCGGCGGCTGCCATATACTAGTGTCAGTACTATATTTGCATACTTTGTCTGTTTGTCATCATGAGAGGTGGGCTAACATGTTAATATTGCATTTTCTATTACTTTTATTACAAGTAGGGAGAACAGTTACACGTTTTGTTTATTATTAATAAATATTATTATTATTTTTAAATTTCAGATGGTCGTCATACATGTTATTCAGCCCGCCAATTGTTTTTTTTTTTTTTTGAGAATAAGCCCGCCAATTGTTGTGTCATTATAATCCAATTTTACATACACCTCACAGACATTTTTATAATATATAGAACATGCTATGAAGGAACGTCCATTTTTTTAATGAAATAATTGTGCTGATAA
This sequence comes from Ipomoea trifida, assembly GCA_003576665.1. Taxonomy (NCBI): domain Eukaryota; kingdom Viridiplantae; phylum Streptophyta; class Magnoliopsida; order Solanales; family Convolvulaceae; genus Ipomoea; species Ipomoea trifida. The sequence continues at coordinate 21,957,853 of CP025658.1, read as the reverse complement.
TAAAATAATATGGTGGTACCAAATCAATTTTTTATTGAGAAATTTTAAAATTATGTTTTAAGAAATGAAATTTTTTGATTATATTAATCATGCTTGGAAAAATAAGACAAAAATGCATTATTGGAGTAAAAATTAAAGTGTTATTTTTTTTTGGGCATACTGAGAAAAACAAAAAAAAAATTCAAAAACTAGGAAAAACAAGACCATGTAAATATTATAAAATCCATGACCAATGACAAATACTACCCCTAACAGGGGTCTGAAAACAAATACAAACACACCAAACTCGAAATCTTTAGTAAAAGAGGTCAGATCATTCAATCAACAAAAAAATTAAAAAGTAACGTAACTTCTTTTGTAGATTGGATACTAACCAGACAACATTTTCACTCCTAATGCTGCTTTATGCATGCGCGATTTCAATTTATCCCATTCATGTTCTTATTAATCAATACTTGCAAATAGTTCTACTCCTTGTAATGAGAAGATGGATGCATAAATGATATAATTTAATCATTGAGAACATTATCTTAAGCTATCAGTATCCTTGCAATCTTCTCCCACGTCACATCACTAAATTTGCAATTAATCACTCTTAATTCTCCATTCATGCAATTCTCTCTCTTCTTTCAAAAGTGATCCACCCTCAAATCACCTTATTAGTTTTTTTTTTTTTTTTTTATCAATAGAATACTAATAATAATAATTAAAATAATGATAAAAAAATGAAAAACTGGCTGTTGAATGGTGTTGCAATTCGACAATACCAAAATTGCAACAGAACATGCAAGTAAAAAAACATAAAAATAAAAAGAAATGCAAACTAGGCTTTGCAATTGTTAAAATACCAAGAGTACGTAGCTGATAGCCTTAGAAACATTTGTTTAAAACTCAATTTATGATAAAAAGAATTGAAGCTGAGGTTAAAAAAAAAAAAAAAAAAAAAAAAGGGAATGGGAGTACATGATAGAAAGAAGCTAAGCTAATAAGCATGGAGTGAAAGATGAAAATATATAACTAAGAAAGAGATGGAATGGAAGGAATGAGTATAAGATCATTCTTCCTTGCCACAGCCAATCCAAGCATTTCTGTCATATCCAAACTCTCCTCTGTAACTCCCTCCGGCAGTTTCCAGTCAAAGTTGTAGAGCAAATGCGCTAAAGGAGAAACAGTATTGGCAAAACCAAACGCAAGCCCGGGACAAATTCTCCTACCAGCTCCAAAAGGCACATATTGAAAATGACTTCCATTGAAATCAACCGAATTGTCCTCAAATCTCTCTGGTATAAACTTCTCCGGCTCCTCCCAGTACTGCGGGTCCGTGGCTAAGGCGTAGGCGTTGACCATCACTTTGGTTTTCAGCGGTATGGTGTAGCCGCCGTTGATCACCGTCTCTTCCCGGCACTCCCTCGTGGCTATCAATGGCGTCGGAGGATGACACCTCAGCGTTTCTTTAACCACCGTTTTCAGGTATGGCAGTTGCTCCACGTCACTCTCCTCCAACATCTCTTTCCCTTTGAATACTTCCCTCACTTCCGCTTGTGCCTTCGCCAACACCCTCGGATTCTTCATCATTTCCGACATCGCCCACATCGTTGTCGTCGTTGACGTTTCACTTCCAGCTCCAAACATATCCTGCACATATATATATATATATATATATGTGTGTTAGATTAAATGCTTATAATTTATAAGAGGTTGGATGTTGAATTTGACCATTTAAATCTTTCCCAACAATCTCCAGCCAGAGTACTAGACTTGGCCACTAAAGATATGATTGGATTGGAGAAATAATTAAAGATATTATATTATGAAACAAGGAATTGAGGCATACTATGATGATGGCTTTGATGTTGTCATGGGTGATGGGAACTTGAAGGCTGCCGCTGTCCATGAGTTTGAGGAGGACATCGATGATGCAATCCTCAGCGCTACCGCTTTCCAATTTGTTTCTGTGATCTTTAATGATGTTTTCTATGATTGAATCTGTTTTAAGATGAGTTTTGAGGATCTCGCTCTTGTTTCCGAAGAGGGGATGGAGAGCCTTCCAGGACGGGAACATATCCGCAAAATCAAAGCTGCCAGTCAACACTGATATATCCTTTGCTTGCTGAATGAACTGCTCTCTTCCCGTGAACACCTCACCTATTATTATTATTATTATTATTATTATTAATATGGTTAGGATCAAATATTTATCACTGTACCAAAAGATAAATTTGACTCTTTATCAGTCACTACTCAATAATTCCCTATCCACCAATTGATGGACTTGGTCCTTTATCAGGTTTCACCCAAAGAGTGACTCAAATACCACTTGTTAGGAAGCACAATTTTATTTGCTTATAGACCGTCATCACATTTTCTAGAGGCAAAGTGTTGGATTTAGCTCTTTAGAGCCGCAGCCCGACAATCCCCTAGCTACCAATTAATAGACTTGACCCTTACCCCGCTTCGCCCAACAAGTGACTCTGATACTACTTGTTAGGAGACACAACTTTAAACTGTTATCACATTTTTAAGAGACAGGATGTTTACTTGGCCTTTTACGACCTCAGCCCAACAATCTCTAGCCTCCAATTAAGACCCTTTAGTGGCATCGACTCAACAATTATTATAAAAAAAAAAGAATATTATATATATTAAAATAATGTTTTTGCATGTCGGATCGGGACAATTAGCTAACGTCAATACTTGTTCATGATTATTAATATAAAAATATATAGGAATAAAAAAGCATATCATCTATGTCTCTTACCGAATGCGGCTCGACATATAATGGAGCTGGTAAATAAAAAGATTCTCTCGGAGACGTTGAAGGGGCGGCCGGCAGATGAACGGACGTCGGCCAATAGACGGTGGATCTCATCGTGGCGGATGGAGCTGAAAGATTTGACGAGTCGAGGGTTAAGGAGCTCAGTGATGCATATTTTTCTCATTTGTCTCCAGTAATCCCCGTACGGCCCAAGTACGATGTCGGAGTTATTGTACAAAAGTATGCTTCCGGCCAGGGTTTCCGCCCTGGTCGCGAAAGCCAGGTCGTGAGTTCTTAGGAACTCTTTGGCCATGTCGGGTGACGACACCACCACCGCCGAAATTTCTCCGATTTGAAGGCTCATCAGGCCGCCGTATTTTCTCGCCAAATCTCTCAGGGCACGGTGGGGGAGCACCGGACCTGTTATGTGGAGCAAGTTTCCGATGATCGGAAGCTTCATGGGGCCCGGCGGCATTTTCCCTCGCCTTTGCTTCTTCCATTGTATGTACACTAAAATGAGGAAAGAAAGAAAGAGAGCAAAGGAAACAAAGTTCTCCATTATTAAGATCAAGAAAGTTAAGCTCGGTGGATATGTATGTAAGTATGTGTGCTTGTTCATGCCTTTATATAGGAGAAATTCCAATAATTCAAATTCATGATTTATCTTAATTAAATGGTGGGCCAATAAAAGTAAATAGTAAAAATATATATAGTTTATTCGATCAATTCTTAAGAGTCATATATGTCCATCTGCCCGCCAACTTTTGCTTCATCCCATCCCATTTTATATTCTTCCTCACGTGCATGACCATTTAGCCCACCATCACCCAAACACGTCAGTGCAGTGCAGTGCAACCATTCAATTTCGCCTTGAAAAGATGGTTGGATAAATTGTGTTACGTAATTTACGTTTGGAGTGCTTTACTATTATCATTATAAAAATTTGTTAATAAAAGAAGTAAAGTCCAATAAAAATAGTATTGATGAGTATCAATTCTTATTACTATTTTTATGTGTATATTTGACATCAAATTCCTATGATTTTGTATTAATTGGAAGCTAAGTATGTGTTTATTTGACCCCTTTGTATCATTAAGATGATTTGGATTCATTGATTGTAAAATCATGTAAATTGGTACTCAATTGGATGCGTTTTGAAGTCATGCATGCATCTTGGCACAAATATATATTCTGAGAGTCTGAGAGGTCAAGAAAATAAAAAGAGCGAGTCGGGAGTATCATATCATGGAATGATCCGGGGACCCTAATGAACAAAGAAAAGAAGAAAAGTGCAATTTGGGGTGAAGATCATGACTCACGACCGTGAGTGTAGTCTGACACATAATGCTTGCTCTGTTTTTCTGTTAGAGAATGTCTAAGGATTTTAATCATATCTTAGCGTAAGAATATCCAAATAAAGTTATTCAAATGACATTGGAAAGATAATTGAAAGAGATACAACTTTCATGAAGACCATAAAGTCTAATTCATACGTCTACAAGGTAAAAAAAAAATGACCTAGAAACTAAAATTGTTGCACAGAGTAAATTAAGATTCCCGACCTTGAGGTCATCATGAGTTTTGGAACCTGCGAGCTACGGTTAAAACTCACGATGGAACTCATGGGCATAAGGTCAGTCATGAGAAGGCTTTCACAATGCTTCAAATCCATTCGTTTTGGGGCATCTATCTTGGACATATAAATAGGCCTTGACGATTATTTTTAGGTGACGTATTTTTGATATTTTTCACTCTCAAAACGTCTCTATAGCTTCTTTCCACTTAGAATAGTGTTAGATTAGCTTAGATTAAATTTGAATTCAAGATTGCAATTTTAATTCCAACTTGAAATCAAGTTTGTATCTTCAATCTACATTTAACCAAAGCTACTAGCTAATTAAGTTAAGTTTTTTTAACATACATTTCAATTACTTTCATTTTAACTGTGCTTTTGATACATGCAATTCCATTGTGTTTTTACATTTCAATACAAATCATGAATAGCTAGATTTTCTATTGGGATTTGAATTGAGGTTTCTCGAGCTTATTATAAATGCTTATGTGAATTCAATTGCATAAAGGATGATGCATGCATTGAATTAACTAGCTAGGGCTTGTGTTGTGAGTTATTAAGTGTTTTATATGAACTCGTATGTGCATGCATGATTAGGGCCTAATTATATTTGAGGAGTTTGGAGGTGTGTTGTTATGAGTAGGACATCACTATAGCCACACTACTCACGTTTCTAATCTTGCTTTGAGAAATTAAAAGGAGGTTGGAAGAAGATGTGAACATTATATATATATGAGTTTGATAAATTGCTCAAATTAGATTAAATTGTCATGAGAATGGGATTCAATACTAATGGGTAGTCTAATAGCCATGAGAATGACATTGGGACTTGATAACATTTTCCTTGATCTTGCTAAGTCTTTGCATGATCCCAACCCCAAGATATATATCTGATCCCATAGCATCTATATGCAAGGGTTGACCTAGTCCAAACCCTACTTTTACCTATTGTTTATACTTGTATTGTTCATTACTTGCTATTTGAGTGTTCTTATGCAATTCTCCAACCAAATTGTTAGAACTAGATTTCAAACACTGGACATATTTTGTGCTTAACCAACTTACTGTTATACTATCTCATACAAATTTTCTCATTAAAATTCAACTTTTCAAATATATATGCATGATTAAAGTGGTTATGAATCATTATAATCTCTGACTCAATCTAATTGTTTCAATACTGTACTACCGTACTCTTAAGTAGAAATATTGTATCAACTAATAATTAATGGTATATATGGAACCAAAATTGTTATTCAATGATTTCTTTATCAGTTTGAGATAATGCTCATCCACAGTACTGATCTGTAAAGCATAATACAAATTAAAACAGACCTATCATGTATTGCCATATCATTAAACTGTATAGTTTCCAAGAGGAAAATTTTCATTCTTTTAAAACTGATCTGATGGAATGACAAATACTTTAACAGTTGATGGAGTAAAGCATCGATAGATCCAAATCCACAGTTCATTTAAAAAACCATATTATATTAATTGCTACCCACTGCCACTCCTGGGGTCAAGCCGTCATCATTTACTACGAGCTACGTTAAACAATATTTTATGTACTTGAATAATTTGGAATAAGAATATTTTATTCTGCAATATAATGTTTTAAAATCAATAAACAATGAATAAGTTCAACATCGGACAACCTATGTATATACTCGATCGGTACAATTAACATAAATCATCATAATCTGCATTTACTTTAATTTGGTCTCCAGTCTTCCTTTTCCAAATTTATCCTCCAAACAAGTATGTATATATCAGCTATCAGCTATCAGTAAAAATTTGTGCTCACATGTGAATATACATTTTGCAACATTAACAATTGCATTCGATGATAATATGTAAAATAAATTCAAGATATTTGTACTTGTACATATCATAGAATACACTTGGGAATTGGTAGTATTGCAGAGTATACTCAAAATTTGAAATATAATTATAAAATTGTCATTGCATTTTTTCTTTCTTTCAGAACCATTAATTTTACCAAATTGATTGTTAGGGTAGGTTTTTACTTTACACACACATATTCTTTCAGAACCATTAATTTTACCAAATTGATTGTTAGGGTAGGTTTTTACTTTACACACACATACATATAGAGGAATGATTAAATGAGAATATTGACATCTTGTAAAAAGTAAGGATTGATCTCTAATGTCAATTAGGGTTCATCAATAGTTGAAGTTTTAGTAAAAAAAAAAACACGATGATAATTTTATAATTATTGAAAACTTTTAAGAGCGAGATTCATTCTATAATTATAAGTTCCTAACTTTTGATTTTCAAAATGAATCGTATGAATGTGTTTACACTTTTTACAAGGAATGTGTTTTCACTTCAACACTCATATAAAATTCTAGAAATAAATATTTTAATTGATTATCAATTATTACTCCCTAAAAAATATAATATGTAAAGTTCAATAAATGAAATATATATATATATATATATATATGGTTCTTAATCAGGTGAGATTGTGAGAACCATGTCCCAGGTGAGAACGTAAGAATAAATCCAAACCATTGATCTAGTAGATCTAACGGTTGAAATAAACAAAATTTTATAATATTTATGAAAATGACTCCGCTCATTTTAAAAGTTTATAATATTTATGAAAATGATCCCGCTCATTTTTTACTTGATTTCTCATCCATGTGGTCGTGCGGTCTAATCTACGTCGTCCGACATCATTAATCCATCTGCAATTCGCGTATGTTTAAGTAGGGTTATTATGGTAATCTAATTAGTATCTATATTACGTGAATTGAATTGGTGCATTTTAGTACATAGTGTGGTACGTTTGAATACATGCTTTGGTGTGTTTTATTACGTATATTGGTGCATTAACTGTGTTGTGGAATGGCGTGTTTTAATCTATCCGCTGGTGCATTTTCATACGTAGAATGATGTGTAACTGTGTTGTGAAATTGTGTGTTTTAATATGTCATTTGATGCATTTTAATACGTAGAATGGTGTGTATTTTAACACATGTGTTTCTAACACACACACACACACACACACACACACACACACACACACACACACACACACACACACACACACACACACATATATATATATATATATATATATATATATATATATATATATATATATATATATATATATATATATATATATATATGATCTAATGACTGAAAATAGGTCGCACGGTTACACCTAATGACCAGGCCGCACATTAACGCCCATATATATAACTACTACTAGGTTAGATAGTTGCATTGAGATTAAAAACAACGAAAGAAAGATTTTAAAAAGTAAAAGATATCTACCCAAAATAAACCTAACGTATGTCTTGTTTGAGTTAATACCAATTTAGTCAGTTATTGATTATAGTGATTTTTTTTATTTAACCTAAACATTTTTTTTAATGCTTAATTAAGTCTTCGACTTTGATGGTTTTATTCAATTGAGTCATGGACTATTTAAATCAAAGACTAAATAAAAAAATTACTATAGTCAAGGACTAAATTAGATAAAACCACTATAGTCGGTGAAGACTAATTTCGGTAAAACTGCTATAATCGAGAACAAAATTATTAGGTATTAATAGAGGTGAAATTACTAAGCTAACCTATCTTAACAGAGGACTCAAATAGATAAAATATCAAAGTCAAAGACCTAAATAATCACAAAAAGTCATTTAGAACTAAATCGAAAAAAATCAATATAGTTGAGGCTAAATTAAGTATTAACTCTTTCTCTTTTTTTCTTTTTTTTTTTTTGAAAATACTCTTTCTCTTTTCTTGTTTTAGTTAAAAATGAATATTTTCATTCACTTATATTTTGTCCATCCACGTGGGTCAAGAAAAAAATGTATTGAAACTTCAAACCTTTTCCTCAAATCCATCTAAAAATGTCACTTCCTAGTTCCCTTTGGAACTCTGTTTGGCTTACGGTCCATTTTCTTTCTTCATTAGTCGTTTGTGATGGCCAGTACAGTGAACAGAAACGAGGCAAATTATGGTCCACGCAGTTGTGTGGTACATTATTTTTGTACTGTAGGTACATTATTTGATAGTATATACGGAGTATCAAATAATGTACCTTCAGTACAAAAATAATATATACCCTAAAATAATGTATCACAATACAAAAATAATGTACCATCAGTACAAAAATAATGTACTTTTTATTTTTAGTCCACACAACTGTGTGGACCATGGTCTATGCAATAATGATTGCAAAAACGAGGGATAGAACTGAAATATATCTTTTCTAGTATTATTTCATAAATTAAAATATGAGAAAATAGAATATAAAAATTAGAGTAATTTGGACTTTCATTCTTTCAAGTCAAAAAAATTCAGCTTGGGATAACCCCAAAACAAAAACCATGGGCTTGGCTGGGAAGTTTCTGGATTTGTGAGCTAAAAGATTGCACTGTGAAGTTGACCTTAAAAAATGTAACAATAGGCTTTTTTTTTTTTTTTTTTTGCAAACAATTGTAACTTGTAACTAAAGATGCCTGATTTTGTAAACAACTTTTACTAGGCTTATTTATTACCACAGTAAAAACGTCTATTATTATTATTATTATTATTATTATTATTATTATTATTATTATTATTATTATTTTTATTTTAAACAATGCGTCTTTACTATCTTTAATTTTATGTTAGATTTCAATTCAAGATTGCAATTCAATTTCAATTTTAAACTAAGTTTGTATCTTTAATCTACATTGAATCAAAGCTAAGTTTTCTTTACCTACATACATTTCAATTACTTCCATTTCAATTGTGCTTTTAATACATGTAATTACATTGTGCTTTCATTTTTCAATACAAATAATGAATAGTTAGATTTCCTATTGAGATTTAGATTGAATATTTTTTGTTATAGATTATTGTGTGACTTCCATTGCATAAAAAGACGTATAAAATTAGATAATGTTCTTGTTGCGAGTTAAGTGTTTTGTATAGACTTTTGTATGATTAGGACCCAATTATACTCAAGGATATTGGAAGTGTGTTGTTGCTATGAGAATATGACATCACTATAGCTATGCTACTCATATTTCCAATATTGCTTTGGGAAAACAAGAGTGAAAGAAGAATTGAATGTTAATTGTTTGAAAAAAAGGTCAAATTAGGAATGAATTGCCATGAGAATGGGATTCAATGCTAATTGGTAATTCAATAATGGCCATGAGAAAGACATTGACCCTATTTGGTAACATAGTTAGCTTAGCAACCAATTTTAGATTGTTTAGCCACCATTAGCTGTTTGACTTGCTTAAACAATCAATGAGTGTTTGGTTAATCAATTTTTTGTAACAACTTATTGCTCTAAAATGCTAAAATTTAAAAAGCTATTCAATTTTTTGAAAAAAAAAATCTTAAAAATGTCATTTTGCATGTAATAAGTTATTACTTTGTTTTTGAATACTACTAACTCTATTAGAATGCAGTATCTGTTCATAACTACATTTTCAACCTATTGAAGCACAAAAGTTAGTATTGACTACACTAAAGCTCGAACCTACCACATCTCGTATAAAGGGAAGGGTATGATGCCACTGGACCACAACGTCCTTAAGATCTACTTACAACTAACTAGCTAATGATATCAGCTAGTCAAACTTGCTAATCCAATTGACTAACAAGTATCAACTATTTGCCAAACACTCCCATTGTAAAGTTGTTACATCTTAATCCTTGCTAAGTCTTTGCATGATCTTAATCCCAAGAAATCTCATTGCATCTATGCGAGGGATAGTCTAGTTCAACACTAGTACAAAATTGACCATATAAGCATCACTTTACACTGCACCTGTTTAAACATGTGTAGTGTATTGCACCTGTTTAAACATGTGTAGTGTATTATCAAAAATAAAAATAAAAATTAAATTAAAAGATGGATCCCAAACTTTATGCGACACCCAAAGAGACCAGGTGTCGCGCAAAGTATTTGTTTATATATATTAAAAAAAAGAAAATTATATGCTTTCCGCGGAAAGCCTTAATTTCCTTTTAGCGTTAGTAGCATAGGCTACACCTGTAGAGGTGTAGCGAAAACACTTTTGCAGGTGTAATTTGTACTAGTGCAAACTTCTTTCTTTACCTAATGACTCTGTTACAATGGCTCGAACCCACTCCCGCACATAGAGTCAACAGTCTCTACTTTCTCAACCTAACCTAATGAAAGCACAAAAGCACATAGAGTCAACACTGTTCATAGCTACTTTCTCAACCTAATGAAGGGTTAGCTCGAACCCACTCCCTTCAAGCACATAGAGTCAATAGTTGCCTCTACTGAGGCTCAAACCCACTCCCATCATCCATGTGAGAGTGTTAATTGGGACACTGGATGCCACTGGACCACAAGGTCTTTGGCTCAAACACTTGACATATTTTGTCATTAACAAACATACTTTTTGACACAATTTTGAGATAATATCCGGTGTGAGGATACTTTCTTACACATAACAAGAAATATGTTGCTACAAACAACAGCAAAATTTTGTTGTTGTTTGGAGCAATAAGTTTTTGCTATGAAGTATGAACACAACTTGTTCGTAGCAAAAGAAACGGATAACTTTTATTTTTTATTTTATAAATGTATATATGATCGCACTTCGAAAAAAATGTATATATGATCGAATTAAAATTGGGTAAGAATAAATGAAAAATTTGTTTGATGGAGTCTCTATAAAGTTCATAACTTTTTGTATATAAAGAAATTATTATTTTAGAGAGAAAAGAGAATTACACTCACTTTGATTGCAGGCTTAATTATGGCCCAGTGGGCTACCGTGTCGAATTAGTCTAATTTAGACTAAGAATGATTTCGGGCAGGCCACAGAAATTATTTTGGAGAGAAAATTACTCACTTCGATTGCGGGCTTAATTATTGTCCAGTGGGCTACCGTGTCAAATTAGTTTAATTTATCATAAGAATGATTGGGTGGGCCGCGGTAAAAAACGCCGTCTGTGGGGATCGAACCCACGACCACGTGGTTAAAAGCCACGCGCTCTACCACTGAGCTAAGACGGCAACTGATTGTTTATACTACATATTATTTATTATCTACAAAATCAAGTCAAAATTGAGAGACAACATAATTAATAAAAATCATGGTTGAAAAAATTGTTAGGCAATGATTAATCGGTGCCTAGGCGCTCGTGTACTTTTTATTTTAATTTTTATTTTTTTAAAATTTGTTTAAAATTTTTAAAGACTAATAATTATACTAATATATTTAAAACTTTAATAGTTAATACTAAAATATTAAATAGTAACCTAAAAAAATCTAGAGTATGAACAATTTAGAGTTATTTACTCAAAATAATGTCGTTTTGAGTAAAATAACTCATAAAAAAAAAAAGAACAATAGCTAATCGGCCGACTAGGCGGCCTAGTCGGTGCCTAGGCAGTCAGCACCAAAGTGGCCTAGACGGTGCTTGGGCGGCCTAGTCGGGTCTTAGGCGGTCGCCTAGCCGGTTGGCTGCCTAGACCACTGGTTATGGTGTTACGCTACGCGGGTGGACGGCGCCTAACGCGTAGGCGCGCCGATTAATCAGTGCCTTAGCGGGATTTTTGCAACACTAATAAAAACTATAAATAATTATGAGTTTAAACCATAGTGTGACCTTTGAAACTAATATTATTATTTTTAAAAATAATTTCTTGCCCAAAAAAGGTGAAATTTTCTCTCCTAAAAGCTCCACATTTTTTTACTTGACAAAATAGTAGAGGATGAGTAATTAAGATAACTTAAGTGATAGTAATTAAGATAACTTAAGCGATTTCTTAAGTGATAGTAAGTTTTTAAAAAAATCATAAATCTTTTAATTATATAAGTTGTACTTATATGGGAAAAGTTTCTCATTAATCTTCTTTTTTTTTAATTTTTTTTTTTTACATTCTTCAAATGTCTATTTCCATTCTAAAAAAGTGAGTCCCACATATAAAAAAAAAGTTGTTTACTATAAAAAGACTAACCAAGGGGTATGGTTCATTAGTGTTTTCCAAATGTAATAGTTTTTTTTTTTTCATTTAAAAAATAAACGAGAATAAATCACTTAAAAAATTAACACTAATTTTTATAGTCTAATTCACTTTAATTCCCTTTTACTAAATCAGGATTTTTAATTAGTCTAATTCATTATAATGTGATATGTAGCAAGTGTAAATCCACTTTATAGTGATTGCGCGAATAGTCTAATGCCTAACGTGTATTTTTAAATTAGTGTTTTAGAATTTATCAAAGTATCATTCAGTATTCTTCATATATCAATGGAAGAATATCAATTTTTTTTATAAAAGTAAAAATTTCAAGAATGCATAACTATGACATGTGGATCGGAAGAAATGTTAGATTAACTGGTGCAATGGTAATTTTAGAGGGAAGCACCCTTAGTGGATAGTATCTAAGAATAATTTTTGCAACACAAAATTCTATTAATTGGCGTGATGTATCATTCCTCTTGTTGTCACTTCCGTCAGAAATGAATTCTTGATTTGATATAGTCCCTGATGTGCTTCACTGCAATTTTAGTGCATCTGCGCAATGCACATTCAAAAACAGAACCAAATCCTCCTTTCCCAAAAAGACAATGATCTAATAGGCATAGTTTCTTATGTGTTGAATATATACTGTAAATTAGGTGTATAATTACATCAATGCCAATGAGTGATTCTAATTAATTGACCAAAGTTCATGTTAAATTTTATATTGTATTTTTTAATACACCCTAACATATTCATTGTATTTGTTTAATAAATCCATATAAATTAGTGTTGAGTATAAAAACGAGATTAACCTCCGATTTAGTCAAATCATTGCAAATAAAACTAACGGTACGGTTCAATTCGGAGGCCAATATACGAGCAAAAAGTTCACATAGAAATTTATTTAGTCAACATTATTGATTCGGTTTTTCAAAGTGTGAAATGTGTGTGCTTAATTCGTGAAGGATACTATGACACGTATAGTATCCTAAAACCACTCACAATTTAAATTAACATTTTAAATGTGACATTTCATAATTAATGGCAATGGCATTGCTTCAACATACTTTAATTAAGACATCTACTCGCATGAATCGTCATATATTTTAGATTAGGAATATAATAAGCATAATGTTATATAATAAAGTATGAAAGAAGACAAGAATAAAAAGAAGAAAAAATCATATCTTATTATTCATCATTTAATTAAATATTTACAAAATATATAACGTTTTAATCAATTTATAAATTTAAAAATAATGAAGAGATATTCACAATAAAAGTCATCTAGTAATGTCCACATTTATTTATTTGTGGTTACAAGTTCCCATCTATATTAGAAAATTGTGATTACATATTTTATTTAAAAGACTTTCTTAAATTGATAACAAATTTATTTTGTGCACCCGAATGAGAATGTTAACATTAAAATTTTGAGGGGGAAAAATAAAAGTTGAGAATAAAATTTGATAATAGTAGTATTTTCCCAATTTGCCAAGCCAATAGAAGGTTTTTTACTATTTATTTTTTTTAAAGAAATAAAGTCCAAGTAAGTTATCATGGTAAAACAACTAAAGTGAAATTTTCTCAGATCTTTTAGAATTTTAGTTTTTGAACTTTATTTTTGAGGTGCATTTGTAAGTACAGAGTATCATAATAAAATGCACTTTGTACCTTTATGTGGTACACTTTAAAATTCATACATTTGCACCTAATCCTATCCCTATATGTGTGTGTATATATGGGTACATTCAAGTAAGAATAATGTTTCTGATTAAAAAAATGCAAAATAATCATTCTTATATATATCCCAATGACCAACGGTTCAAAAATAAGAGAAAATGATCAGAAAAATACAATAACATTTTCGTAATTATTATAGATTTATAATTATTCTTGATATATAAACAGAAAGAAGTTGTAGTTTTAATTTAATTATTACATGACAGAAAGTGCATTATTCTGGATGTTATAATACATCAATATGAGCCTGAAATATGCATACGAGTAAACAATGATAGTTAAACAGCAGCAAGAGGGGCAGGAGCAGCAATCAATAAAAGGTCATTCTTTGGCTTTATGACAATTCCAGGTTTTTCAGCAATTTCCAGTCCATCAGGTGTTATTCCATGAGGGAATTTCCAATCAAAGTGATAGAGCAAATATGCCAAAGGAGTCTGAACATTTGCTAACCCAAATGAAATGCCTGGGCATATCCTCCTTCCTGCCCCAAATGGCATATATTCCAATTGGCTTCCATTGTAATCCATGGGATTATCCTCGAATCTCTCTGGTTTAAAGCTCTCCGGATCTTCCCAGTACTCGGAATCTCTGCTCATCGCCCAAGCGTTGATGATTAATCTCGTTTTGGGTGGGATAGTGTATCCGCGGACCAGAGTTTCTTTCTTGCACTCCCTCAAAATCATGGAACCCGTGGGGTGAAGCCTCAACGTTTCTTTGATGACTGAACTCAAGTATGGCAACTTTTCCACATCATTCTCGTCTAACAACAACGTTTGTTTCCCTTTGAACGCTTGTCTCACCTCGGCTTGTGCTTTGGCCAACACCCTCGGATTCTTCACCATTTCCACCATGGCGCACGCTGTTGTTGTCGTTGACGTATCCACTCCTCCACCAAACATATCCTGCATCATATCATCACGTACCACAATAATTACAAGCAAAAGCAAATATATTTTTTCAAGATTACATCACGAGATGCTCTAAGTAAACCCTAACTATAGGATGCACCTTTAAATTTGTACCATACTTATACTAATCTTGCTCAGCTCGTACCAGGTTGGTCTAATTAAGGGGCAAAGTCTGACCAAACTGGTTAAAACATATTGGGTAGAGGGCTGGTAAATGTTAGGCCCATCAATTACTGACTAAGAGACTATTAGACGGAGGCTGATGAAGGCAACTAAAAGATGTGATGATAATATAATATAAGGAAATAAAATTGGGTCTTTGGTATGCTTTTGACGTAGCAGTAAGCTCTTGATCCTAACAATCAAATGGGGTCTAGCACAAAGCTGTTGGGGAGTGGTAAGCACACTTGATATTAACAAAACAAATTAAATAAATTGTTTAAAAGTATGTATAGTAAGAGATGACGTACGAGAATTACACATTTGATGTTGTCGTCTGTGATGGACACAGGAAGGGTGTTGCTATCCTTGAGCTTTATGAGGACATCAACTATGTCCTCGGCACCTGACTCACCACTCCCCGTTTTGCCGCAATCCAAGTTGTTTCTATGCTCGTTTATGATGTTCCCCATGATTTCGTCAGCTTTGCGCCGAACTTTCACCATCCTACTCTTTTCTCCGGCAAGCAAGTGAAGTATTTTCCAAGAAGGAAACATATCGGCAATGCAAAAGCTACTCCCCAGGGTCAATATTTCGTCTATAACCTTAAGCAACTCTTTTGCCTTGTTCAGTGTCTTACCTGCATTAATTATAAAATGATATTTTTACAGATAACATTAAAAAAAATTGACTTTAAGTTGCATATCATATCATTGGACATTATATTATATTGGTCTTACCAAACGCAGCTCTACAAATTATGGAGGTGGTAAAAATGGACATTTCCTCAAATATATTGATTGGGCTGTGGGACGATGAACGGACACGATCCAATAGACGATGGATCTCATCCTGCCTGATGTGGCTGAAGGAACGTACGGTTCTGGCACTGAGGAGTTCCGTCATAAAATACAAACTTTGCGCATTTGCTTCCAGTAATCACCGTATGGACTGAAAAACAGGTCAGATCTGTTGTAAAAGATTTCGTCGCCGGCGACAACTCTGGGTCTATCGGCGAAGTCGAGGTCGTGAGTTTTGAGGAACAGTTTGGCTACCTCGGCCGACGAGACCACCACGGCTGAAACTTGTCCAAGTTGAAGGTGCATGAGGTCCTTGCCGTATTTTTTGGACATGTCTCTAAGGGCAACGTGTGGGATTGCACCCACTAAATGGTGCATGTTTCCGATCAGTGGAAGCTTCCACGGTCCGGGAGGCAACTTCCCAGTATTCCGCCTCGTCCATTGTCGTCTGAGGATTAAAGTGATGAAGGAAAGAAAGAGGCAGAAGGAAAAGAGATTGAATGGAAGTTGGAGCTCCATTATAATATAGAATGATCTCTACTGAACAAACAAAATATTATTATGTTTTTCTGTCAGTTGGAAGTAGTGCTTTGATTACAGAAATGGGCACACGGGTTTTATAACCATAAAAGATAAAAGCCGAAAATCTAGGGTCGGTTACGGCTGAACACCCTCGGATAGTGTCTCTAGACTAGTTTAATTAATTTTCTTTGTCACTTCTTGTATCCGTGATGCCCAACACTATAGTGCCCCTCATCACCTTCTCATCTAGCATCTAGAAACACCTAACAAGTCTAAATAATATAATGTTCAATCTTGTCATTAGTAACGGCTAGAGACCTCCACTATAATCTAAGTCATGAACCTATACCACGTTCGCAATTTCCTGTTTCTTCAACTATGGGCAGTCTCTTTTCATATCCCCAATCTAGTTACATGTGTAGCCCCGAATTTTCTTGATATTTCTGAACATAGACCTAGAGTTTCTCCTCCTAGAATTATCTTGCACTAGCTTCTTTTCCTCTGATCCCCTTAACATACAAATTGTCACCAATATAATAGAGCCCTTACCTACATACGCTTATTTTGAGCTAGGACTGCAGAGATCTCATTATATTTAATTGTATCTTTCTCGTATGTAAAAGTAGTCACTAGATGTTCAAAGAAATGAGGTAGTCAACATAGTAAGATCATCGCCTTGTTTTCATCTCCCATCTTAACATCAAACCTGGCCAGGTGTTGGAATGGATGTCAAAAAGTTCCAAGCACGCCATATACATCTTTTTACTTACTCCGAAGGCGGAGCGAGTTTAATTAACAGCATCCAGAATGTCGGCCTGTCAGAGGGTTGGGCGGAAGTGCGTTAATACGTTTTCACACCATTCTGTCCATTTGAACAAAACATGTGCATCAAGCCTGGCCAGATATGAAATTATCTTACTAAAGACACTAATATCATATAAAGCAACTAAGTCTAAACCATGCCTTTTCTTTAGATACAATTTGTTCGTTAGAGATTTTTTCATTAATTGTGTTTTTAATTTGTATTTCCAATATCGACCCCGTCTGGGACGATCCGTTTCACGGTTAAAGACCATTGAAACAATCTCACACATTTGTGTGAATTCAACTTATATTTGAAATGAGTTAATATCCAATGTAGTCCTCAACTATAGTGGTTTTACTCAATTTAGTCCTAAATGACTTTTTGTACTCAATTTAGTCCTCGACTTTGATGGTTTTACCCAATTTAGTCCTTTGTTAAAAAATTTGTTAGTTGACGCTTAGAAATAAGGTCATAATGGTAATTTCTCATCCTTCGTCTCATTTGCTTCTTTCCCTTATTAAGATCCACGCAGAAATTTAAATCCTTATACCCAAATATTTATTTACTTTGTATTTATTTATTTAGGGTTGAAGTTGATTTGGAATGAAAATTTGTATTTTTGCGTTGATCTTAATAAGGGGAAGAATAAGGAATCATCCCAAATGGGATGAATGATGAGAAATTACCATTATGACCCTATTTCTAACAGTCAACTAACAGAATTTTTAACAAGAGGACTAAATTGTGTAAAACCATCAAAGTCGAGGACTAAATTAAGCACAAAAAGTCATTTAGGACTAAATTGAGTAAAACCAGTATAGTCGAGGACTATATTGGGTATTAACTCTATTTGAAATAGAAAATTTATAATTATTGCATTTTAACTATAATTCTAGAAAGGAGAAGAAAAAACTAGTTCAATTCGGTCATGGGGAACTGTTCTTTTATGGCAATTTTCGTTGCATGTCTTGGAAAATTGAACTTCCTATATCATTTTCCTTTCTCAGTAATCTTAATTTTATGCAGCGAAAATTAAAACATCTAGAAATAGAAGGAAATTATATTACAATTAAAGTTATTTATTTAAAGAAATATTAGAAGTCAAAGTACATTGCGAGAAAGAAATGAGGACTACCATCTAGGATAGGACTCTGTTTGTGGACAAAATTTATCGAGTGAAAAGGAAGTCAAACAAAAAATGTGAATAGGACTTCTGACAAGCGTGAGTTTGAGAGGTAATCCGCTCAAGTTAGACAAGTCTACTACGGGGACTACGGAGATATCAAAGTATACGCCGTTTAGTTCAATTTGCCGGAAAACTAGAAAACTAATTAAGTACTACTTAAGTTCGAACTCACTTCATTCCATGTGGGAGTGTAAACCAGATACCACTAGACCATAAGAACTTTGTCACACCCAAACTATTTAATTGGATTTTGTTAATCCATAACAAGTCAAGAGCAACAACAATAAAAGGTATAAATAAGATATTAGTTAATTAATTGATATTATAATTGTAAATTCATTGTTTCAATAAAAAAAATTAATATAAGAAATACATGGAGATCAGATAATAATTCAAGTAGAAGAAAATGGGGATACAAAAAAAAAAAAAGAATTTAAAGGTGAATGAAGATAATTAATTAAGCAATATGAGGTGTGGCAATCAAGCAAAGATCAGTGTTTCTTCCCACAGATAACCCTGATTTCTACGTCATGTTAAAAGAATCAACAGTAACTCCATTAGGGAGCTTCCAATCAAAGTGAAAGAGCAAGTGCGCTAAAGGAGACATGGAATTGGCAAAACCAAATGCATGTCGTAGACACATTCTCCTTCCAACACCAAACGACAAATATTGAAAGTGATTTCCAGTGAAATCAATTGAACTCTCCTCAAATATTTCGGATATGAAGCTTTCTGGATTTTTCCAGTACTCGGGATCTCTCCCTAGTGCCCAAGCGTTAATCATTACTTTTGTTTTGAGCGGTATGGTGTAAGCATTCACAATGCTTTCCTCCCTGCACTCCGATCCCTTGGAGAAAACACAGGAAATGGGGGGTGGCACCTCAATGTTTCTTTCACCACTAGCTTCAAATATGGTAGTTGTTCCATAATGTCTTTCTCGTCCAACGTTTCTTTCCCTTTAAACACTTCTCTCACTGCACCTCTGTTTGTGCTTTTGTCATCACCCTAGGATTCTTCATCATTTCCGACATAGCCCACACTGTTGTTGCTGTTGATGTCTCACTCCCTCCTGCAAACATATCCTGCTCCACCCCATGCATGCAACAACCATTTAATTAGCATTGCTTTAATTATTTGCATGTTATTATATGATTATTTAATTTAGAGTTAATACCAATTTTTGTCATCGAATATAGTGTTTTTTTTCCAAATTTAGTTCTAAATGCCTTTTTTTCCTACTTAATTGGGTTCTGAACATGATAATTTTACTTAACTGAGTCATTTGTTATGCCTTCAGTTTATTAGCTGTTAGAATAATGATAGATGGACAATTTCATCTCTATTAATTAATATATAATTTAGTTATCCACTATAGTGATTTTATCTAATTTAGTCACTATTGTTGTTTTTCTTGACTTAATCCTTGATTCTAACTGCAAATAGACTACAGAAGGCTTAACAAATGACTCAATTAAGTAAAGTCATAGAAATTCAAGAATCAATTAAACACAAAATAGACATTTAGGATTAAATTGATGACTAAATTAAGTATTAACTAGGGAAATAAGGATAGATCATTTATAATAGTAATAGTATTAGTTGTTATATTATAGGCAAAATCAAGTTAAAGCTGCCCATTCAGTATGTAAAGAGTGAACATTCGGTATGTAATAGTGATGTAATTTTTATACTAAGCGTTCACAATTAAATGTTCATAATCTACATAATGAATTTTTACAATTTGAATTGTAAACATTCAGTATGTAAATAGTGAACATTCAATATGTAAATTGTGATAGATCTACCTTGCAAGATGGACTCGGATCAATGATATTACTATTAGTTTATGGCTGCACAATGTTATTAAAAACTAATATTGGCCCATGCTGGCTCCGTCCATTTGCACACCAGATTCTCTCACTTAATGGGTAGCTGGTTCGTAATATTTTAAGATTAAACGACTAAATTGGCATGATTGAGACAAAAAAGGTGGAATTGTAGCACATCCCCACACCCCAATCTGACAGGTTGTCACATCCTTGCCACATAATTTGTGGGGAATAAATCATGATAAATAGTGATTATACTTTTTCTTACTGCACACAAGGAGCCCTAGGTTGTGGGGTGTGACTCTTAGTTTCTTGTGACAAATTTCACCTAAGTGACTAGTTGAGTTAACGGTGTGGGCGAGTAAATTGGCATGACTGGTCTTACCAAATGCAGCTCTACAAATTACGGAGGTCATAAATGTGGTGATTTCATCAACTATATTGATTGGCCTGCCATCGCTAGATGATGAAAGGACACAATCCAACAGACGATGGCTCTCATCTTGCCTGATATAGCTGAAGGAACGTACGGTTCTGGCACTGAGTAGTTCCGTCCTGCAAACTTTACGCATTTGCCTCCAGTATTCACCATAAGGACTAAAAACGATGTTAGATCTATCGTAAAAGATCTCACCTTGCCGTATTGTTTGGACAAGTCTCTAAGGACAACGTACGTGTGGGATTGGGCCTACTAAATTGTGCATGTTTCCGATGATGAGTGGCAGCTTTGTCGGTCCGGGAGGCAAATTCCGGCCGCTTTTTGGCTTCATCCATTGTCTCATCAGGACGAAACTGATGAAGGAAAGAAAGAGGCAGAAAGAAATGAGGTTGACCATTATATTATAGCAACAAAATTAGCTAGCTTAGCTTAAGCTTAGTTGGAGATATTTCATTAGACTGAGAGCTAGGGGTTTTAATGTTTTATAGCCACAAAAGCGAAGAAATAATAAATTACAAGATCTTTAATTTCAAGGTTGGCTAAAATTTTGAAAATTTTAAAAACATTTAATTGACGTACTGTATTAGGTTGGTTAGGTTGATTTATTTGTTGCAGTGCAATTTGCATTCCTAATGTGGTATGTTAAATATAATTGACAAATTTAAACCATATTGGAGGATGCGATGGGATATGTACTTTGCTTAAATTTACGGACAATCATCCATATAAACAAAAGTACATTTTCTTAATGTATACATTTTAAAATATCAATTTTTTATTTTAATATCAAAATGATGAATTGAATTCTATTAAATTAAAGTAATAGAAATAACTTGCTTAAACCTTCACTATTACCACGCCATAAATTGAAACAACTCGTTACTCGCCTCAGATGCCCATAATGCATAATTTTCATTAACTTTAATTTTACATTTACTCATTTCTGGATGAACATCTCCCATTTATAATTACTATAAAATAAATACAAATCTCTAAAAAAATCAACTTAACAGAAATACATATGTTAATAATTAATCCACATACAATTATATAAAACTAGCATTGTATCCGTGCGATGCATGGTTTACAAATTATATTTTAATTTAAAATGTTATTGTAACTTGTAATAAACAAACCAATTGAATATATGATAATAAGCTACACGCGCGCGCGCGCACACACACATATATATATGACATTGTAATAGGTTATTAAAAAATATTGACTTCAAAAATTAGCATTTTATTTACAAATTATTAAAAACTTCCTGATAAACAACATTAATTAGTAGTTAAGGTACAACTCTTATTAAAATCATTACAAATTAAAATTTAATTTTTAGATCTTTAAAATTGCTAATCCTAGAGGCATACAAAGACTGATTTCTTCAATAACAATTCAACATGAGATAGTATCTGATGTTGACTTTAATGAAAAAAGACGATATATAAAATAATATGCAAACTGACATCATTTCTTATATATTTTTTATGAATGGTAAATCGGAATCCTTAATCATAACATTTAATAATTCCATTTAATTCAATAAATGTAATTCAATGACCAATACGGCACATAACATTTATATGACCAATAACAATAAAGGTTGTAGTATCTAAATTTTCTATACAAAAACAAATAATTGAGTACCAGTTGTAAATAAGTATGGTCAATCATAATATTTTGTATCATAAAAAAAAATTTGTTTCAACCACACAACAACAATTACAACATATATTTCATACATTTATTTATTTATATACCATTCTAAATAAGAAAAAAGGAAAGAAAATATACAAAAAGGGAAGAGGTTATAATTTAAACTTTTTATTTAATTAATATAATTTTATATAATTGTATGTTGATTAATTATATACATATGTATTTGTGTTAAGCTAAATTTTTTGAGAGATTTGTATTTATTTTATATTAATTATAAATGGGAGATGTTCATTATCAAGAAATGAGTAAATGTAAAACTAAAATTAATGAAAATTATGCATTATGGGCACTGCTTGAGGTGAGTAACCAGTTGTTACAATTTATGGTGGAGGTTTAAGCAAGTTATTTCTATTATTTTAATTTAATGGAATTCATCATTTTGATATTAAAACAAAAAAATTGATATTTTAAAATGTATACATTAAGAAAATGAACTTTTATTTATATCGATGATTGTCCGTAAATTTAAGCAAAGTACATATTCCATCGCATCCTCCAATATCGTTTAAATTTGTCAATTATATTTAACAACATGCCACATTACGAATAACCAACATCGTTGGCGTGGTGATTCAGCACATTGTCCCTTAAGCATGAAGTTGACAGTTGGGACAAATAAATCAACCTAACAAACCTTATAAAGTACGTCAATTATATGTTTTTAAAATTTTCAAAATTTTAGCCAACCTTGAAATTAAAGGTCATGTAATTTATTATTTCTTCGGTTTTGTGGCTATAAAACCCCTAGCTCTGTAATGAAATATCTCCATCTAAGCAAAGCTAAGCTAATTTTCTTGGTATAATATAATGGTCAGCCTCATTTCTTTCTGCCTCTTTCTTTCCTTCATCAGTTTCGTCCTGATGAGACAATGGATGAAGCCGAAAAGCGGCCGGAATTTGCCTCCCGGACCAAGGAAACTGCCACTCATCGGAAACATGCACAATTTAGTAGGCAAAGTCCCACACGTTGCCCTTAGAGACTTGTCCAAACAGTACGGCAAGGAGCTGATGCACCTTCAACTCGGAGAAGTTTGTGTTGTGGTGGTCTCGTCAGCCGAGGTAGCCAAACTGTTCCTCAAAACTCACGACCTCGACTTCCCCAGTAGACCCAGAATTCTAGCCGGCGACGAGATCTTTTACGATAGATCTGACCTCGTTTTTACTCCTTACGGTGAGTACTGGAGACAAATGCGTAAAGTTTGCATGACGAAACTCCTCAGTGCCAGAACCGTACGTTCCTTCAGCTACATCAGGCAAGATGAGAGTCATCGGCTATTGGATCGTGTCCGTTCATCATCCGGCGTTGGCAGGCCAATCAATATAGTTGATGAAATCACCACATTTATGACCTCCGTAATTTGTAGAGCTGCATTTGGTAAGACCAATCATGCCAATTTAGTCGCCCCATAGTTAACTCAACTAGGTGAAATTTGCCACGTCTCCCCAGTGGTAGTGTGAGGACAACCTTTCAAAATCAGGGCTCATAGGGTAGGTGTGTGGCGCCTAGGGTGGACAATTCTACCTTTTTGTCACAATCTTGCCACTTTAGTCTTTTAATCCTAAAATATTGTGAACTAGTTACCCATTAAGTGGGAGCATTGGATGCTCACAAGAAGTTCATCACATTGATGAGAGTAAATTTAATAGTTGTCAGGACTTGATTTTGTGTCCTTGCTTATGGAACCAGTTAAATTGTCATGCTGACTATTTTACATTATTATTATTATTATTGGTAACTTTTTACTCCATCAATCAATTGGACTTGCAGGTAAGACGTTGAAAATGACAGAAGACTTAGTTAAGGTTTTGAATGAAATAATGATCCTGGCGAGTAGCTTTTGCGTGGCTGATACATTTCCCTCTCGGAAAATCCTTCACTTTCTGACCGGAGAAAAGAGAAGGATGGTGAAAGTTCGGCAAAAGACAGATGAAATCTTGGGAGACATCATAAAGGAGCATAGAAACAACTTAGGCAGTGGGAAAACGGGGAGTGGAGAATCAGGTAGTGAGGACATAGTTGATGTCCTCATAAAGCTAAAGGATAGCGACAGTCTTCCAATGTCTATCACAGACGACAACATCAAAGCTGTTATTATCGTATGTTCTCTCTTCCTTTTTTGTTATATTTAATTTAATGCCCTTGGTTAATTATCTCGTCACAAAAAGTCTGGGAGGACTAATTACTCAACTAATGCAACCGAAGTAAAGCTTTTACTACTTCTATGACCAGTTGAACTGTCCATGTTGTTCCTTAATTAATTATCTGATAGGGTGGGTGGGAATGTATGTAGGACATGTTTGGAGGAGCAGTGGACACATCAATGACAACCACCGTGTGCGCCATGGTGGAAATGGTGAAGAATCCGAGGGTGTTGGCCAAAGCACAAGCCGAAGTGAGGGAAGTGTTCAAAGGGAAAGAAAGGGTAGAAGAGAGCGACGTGGAAAAGCTGGCTTACTTGAATCTAGTGATCAAAGAAACTTTGAGGCTTCATCCCCCAGGTTTTCTGTTATTCAGGGAGAACAACAAAGAAAGTGTGGTTTGTGGATACACCATTCCGCCCAGAACAAGAGTTCTCATCAATGCCTGGGCCATCAGCAGGGATCCCCAATACTGGGAAGACCCGGAGAGCTTTAAACCAGAGAGATTTAAGGATGACCCCATGGATTTCACTGGAAGTGAGTTCAAATATATGCCATTTGGGGGTGGAAGAAGGATATGCCCTGGCATTTCATTTGGTTTAGCAAATGTTTACACTCCTTTGGCACACTTGCTTAACCATTTTGATTGGGAATTCCCTCATGGAACCACACCTCATACCTTGAAGCTCACAGAGTTGCCTGGATTAGTCATGGGAGTGAAGAATGACATTTTCTTCATTGCTGCTCCTCCTCCTGCTGCTGCTGCTTAACTATCTTTAAAGAAATAAAATTAATTATATATATATATATATATATATATATATATATATATATATATATATATATATATATATATATATGGAAGATGATATACCAAGGAATAAATTGAACTTTAAATGTACCCTTGATAGGCTTTTTAGTCCATCCCGCCAAAATGACAGGCTTTGGCGGGCCGACAGAAGCCTTTTTTATTATTTGGCGATACAACTACAAGCAAATATATATAGGTGAATAAAACTTATATAAAGGTTAATTGATATGCGCAATCAATTATTTAATTACAAAAAACAGTAGACAAATATTTGGGAGAACAAAAATATTTTCTTTAATTCCCCTTATTATTTTGCAAACATGTTCACAGAAGATGAATGATATCGATCATTCACATGATTTCACGGGAAAATTGATCATTCTGGTGCAAACATAATCATTATCCTCCAAAGATAATAGAGCATGCACATGATTTCACGGTCAATTTGATAATACTCTTTTTGCAAAAAAAAAGGGTTGAAGATTTCAATTCATACTCGAATGCAACAAAGTCATAGATTCCAAAATAAAATGCACAAGAAAAGATATCAAAGCATACACCGTTTATCACCAGAGATTACGATAGAGACTCATGCTGATAACACCTTATAATTTTGGCCTTCTTTAGTTCAATCTACCGGGATGATTCAATAGTAATGGTATGCCAAGAATATAGTAAATAGAAGAGAGAAGAGTAAAAGTAAAGGAAAACTAGAAAGTGTAATAACTCATCAACCTATTTTTTCCATTGATCAAAGTCTTCATATATACATACAAAGTGATAACCTACAACATATAACATTAATAGGGAAAATGAAGGGATTGAAGAGCATGTATTCTAGAGATGTCAATTAGCTAGAAATGACAAAAGATGAATATTGTTGTGGGCTCCAGCTAAGGAAGAAGAACGGTTGGGTGATCGAAGTAAAGGTCGGAGTGTGGTGGTGCAAAGTCTCGCCACTCCAAGGATGGAGATAAGAGTTAGACGCCACTTAGGAGGGAAAGTCCCAAGATAAGTCAAAATACTCCTCAAGAACTCAAGGAGAAGAAATTGTCAAAGCAATATTCTTGAATTTACTACAATCAAAATTGTCTGTCTAACACAAATAAAAGCAGGGCTATTTATACACTTTAGCTAGTCCCTACATCAGGGCATTTAAGTTCAAAAAGTGCTATTCTAATGCTAAACTAGCAAAAAGATGTAACTAGCCACAAGAATAGGATAACTAAGTCAAATAAGTTTATAAAAAACTAAATTCTAATTGAATAATTTAGGATTTATAAGCTTAATTTGGACTTTACAAATTGAATAACATAAATACGGACCAAAATAATCTCAAACTTTTATTTGCATGAAAAAATACTCCAAGTGTTGATTTATAAGGTATAAATCCCCACTCGATTTTATTCTTCAAATTGTGTGAATCAGGTGGACCACCTTCAACTCATCTCCATCTTCATATTTTTTATTAGCTTGACTTATTCCTTTAATAAGGCCACTCATAGCTTCATGAAATATCTGCGCCTTTGCTCTCGTCATTGGACCCTCCAAGATCAAAGGACTATTTTCTTTGTCATCCTCATAGTTGTCCTCAACAAATATTCTACTCTCCTACTAAATTTACACCCGAACTATTGAATTGGATTTTGTTAATAATCCATAACAAGTCAAGAGCAAGAACAATTAAAGGTATAAATAAGATATTAGTTAATTAATTGATATTGTAATTGTAAATTCATTGTTTCAATAAAAAAAAAAAAAGAAATACATGGAGATAATAATTCAAGTAGATGAAAATGGGGGTACATGACGACCAAAAAAAAAAAAAAGAAAAGAGTTTAAAGATGAATGAAGATAATTAAGCAATATGAGGTGTTGCAATCAAGCAAAGATCAGCGTTTCTTCCCACAGATAATCCTGGTTTCTCCGTCATGTCAAAAGAATCAACAGTAACTCCATTAGGGAGCTTCCAATCAAAGTGGAATAGCAAGTGCGCTAAAGGAGACATGGAATTGGCAAAACCAAATGCATGTCCTGGACACATTCTCCTTCCAGCACCAAACGGCAAATATTGGAAGTGATTTCCAGTGAAATCAATTGAACTCTCCTCAAATCTTTCGGGTATAAAGCTGTCTGGATCTTTCCAGTACTCAGGATCCCTCCCTATTGCCCAAGCGTTAATCATTACTTTTGTTTTGAGCGGTATGGTGTAACCATTCACAATGCTTTCCTCCCTGCACTCCCTTGGAGAAAACACAGGAAATGGGGGATGGCACCTCAAGGTTTCTTTCACCACTAGCTTCAAATATGGTAGTTGTTCCATAATGTGTTTCTCGTCCAACGTTTCTTTCCCTTTAAACACTTCTCTCACCTCTGTTTGTGCTTTTGCCATCACCCTCGGATTCTTCATCATTTCCGACATAGCCCACACTGTTGTTGCTGTTGATGTCTCACTCCCTCCTGCAAACATATCCTGCATGCATGCAACAATCCATTTAATCAGCATTGCTTTATTTGCATGTTATTATGATTATTTTGGAGTTAATACCTAATTTTGTTCGGGATTATAATGTTTTTTCTCGATTTAGTTCTAAGTGTCCTTTTTCCTGCTAATTGGGTTTGGATATGATGATTTTACTTAATTGAGTCATCTATTATGCCTTCAGTTTATTATCTGTTAGAATAATGATAGATGAATTTCATCTTTATTAATATCGAATTTAGTTATATATCACTGTAGTGATTATTTGACCTAATTTAGTTATTCACTATATTAATTTTTTTCTAGACTTTGTCATTGATTATAACCATCAATAGACGGAGGCCTAACAAATGACTCGATTAAGTAAAATCATAGAAATTCAAGAGTCAATTAAATACAATATAGATATTTAGGACTAAATTGATGACTAAATTAAGTATTAACTAGATTATTCCGGGATGGGAAATAAGGATATATCATATATATAATAGTATTAGTTATTAGTACGTACGATGATTATGGCTTTGATGTTGTCGTGAGTGATGGGAACTCGAAGGTCACCGCTATCCATCTGTCTTATGAGGACATCAATTAAACAATCACCCCCTTTCTCACTGCCATTTTCCAACTTCTCTCTGTGCTCTTTTATGATGTTTTCGATGATTGCGTCTACTTTGCGGTGAGCTTTGATGATCCTATTCTTGTTTCCGCCGCAGAGACCGTGAAGAATCCTCCAGGATGGAAACACATCGGCAAAATCAAAGCTGCCCAACAATTCCGACATTTCCTTAAGTTGCTCCATGAACTCTTCTCTCCCGGTGAACACCTTGCCTGTTTTTATAATAATTGTACAATGAATCATTTGTATATATTTAATTAAACTAATATATATGTGTTGGACAAAGGGCATAAAAGACTAAGCTAGTAATTGAGGATTAGGAGACAATAGTTATATCATGGTCTCGGTCCACTTTGTAAAGTGGACTTGCATGTGTTCATTTACATATTGAATATTTACAATTTGAATTGTGATTCAGTATATAAATTGTGAGCATTTAGTATGTAAATTGTGTATTTTGAACTCGAGTCCACGACATAATTTGCCATTAAGGAACTGTAGGGTTGAAGCTGGTAAATGGATCAAATCCAACAATTAATGATTAGGGGATTGTTGGGCGCATTAAAGAGCCAAATCTAACAATTACTGACTAGAAATTGTTGGGCTGAACCCTGTAAAGGGCCAAGTATACTACCCTACTTTGAAAAAATGTGGTAGCCGAAATAAAATTGTGTTTTCACTGTGAGCTATCCCTTTTGAGGGGTGATAAACATTTGATTCTAACAAGTGATATCAAAATCAGATCACCATACTTTTGATGTGATGATGATAAGCCCTTAATCTTAACAATATGGATGCATGCATGCAAGAAGGAATTGAAAATGCTGACACTATAGCTACTAATCTTACCGAATGCGGATCTACATATAATGGAGGTCATGAGTAAGAACATTCTCTCCGGGAAATTGACGAGCTGGCCATGGCCAGAAGTGGAACGAACATAGGCCAATAAACTATGAATTTCATCGTGCCTGATGGAGCTGAAGGATCGGACATTTTTGCCGTTGAGGAGCTCCATCACGCATATCTTCCGCATTTGTCTCCAGTAATCACCGTACGGACAAAACGCAATGTCGGAACAATTGTAGAAGATAATTTTGTTGGTAACCATCTCCGGCTTGGTCGCGAAAGCGAGGTCGTGAGTTTTTAGGAATTCTTTCCCCATTGCCGGCGACGACACGACAACAGCAGAAATTTCTCCGATTTGAAGGCGCATAATGCCCTGGGAGCAACCGTATTTCTTTGCCAACTCTCCAAGAACGCGGTGGGTGGGCAGTACCGAATTTGACAACTGGTGCAAGTTTCCGATGATCGGCAACTTCCACGGGCCCGGCGGCAATTTGCCACTGGTTTTTGACTTATTCTTCCATTGTGCGTGAATTAGAATGATAAAAGAAAGAAAGAGAACAAAAGAGATGAAGTTGAATGCTACTGCCTCCATTAATTATTAGCGAAAAAGCAAGCTAATTAATTAGAATGGATTTATGATTCTGTTTCTGGAGAAAGCTAAGGAGTAGATTTCCATTTTATAGGAGAAATTCTTACGTCACAACTTGTTAAGATTCATGCATTGAAGAGGAAAATGACACAAATGAATCATATTATATAGTATATAACTGTCCTAATGTATCAATAAGGTATTAATTAAGAATACAACACAGTAAATTCTAAAGTTCATCAAATTTGAAAAACCAAATATGACCAGAATATTGACTACAAAATATTGTTTTACGTTAATTTTTTGATTGTATATTTTGCTTCAGAAGTTTCGGTGTTTTGATTCGAATGTTGGTACTATGTTTGTTGTTTTATAAATTAAAATATAAGCAGTACAGTAGTTGGCTGCATGCACGAAGCAGCCCACATGGCACAGGCTGCTTTAGTTACTACTCCGTGTCTCCGTAGTTAGCAGCCCATTACGGCATTACGTAGGTTTGTGGAATTGTGGCTAGCCAATTATTCTGTCGACCAAGATTCATTTGTAAGGTCCGGTTGCCCGTGGCGACTGATTTTGTTTGTTCAGCTTTCTGGGGCGTTGCCCTTCCCTTTGTTAAAAAAAAAAAAAAAAAGATTCATTTGTAAGGTGAATTCAAATCCAAAATACATAATTTATATATTAAATATTTACAATTTTATACATTGAATGTTCATAATTTATCTAGCAAATGTTCTCATCAATTTAAATTGTGAAAATTCAGTATGTAATTGTGAACATTCAATATGTAAATTGTGATGGGTTCACCTTGCAAGTAGACCTGGATCTATGGTATAACTATTAGTTTATGGTTGCACAATATTATTATAAACGAATATATGCCCAATGTTATTTTTCTAAATGACCGAAAAGGTTCTAATATCATATTATAAATTAAGATGGATTAGAATCAATCTTTTAGTGTGATTTGACTCATATTATAAGCTACTAAGATTGGCTCAATGCCACTTTTTCTGGACGCTCAAACAAGTTATGATACCACATTATAAGTTAAGCAATTATATCATGGACCAGAGTTTATATTGCATTGTGAATCCGATTACAAAAATTATGTATCTTCAATTAACACATTTTGTACCTACCGTTAACAGTTTCTGTAGATGTAAACAAATAACTTGATAATTGGTGACACATAATATGATAACTACAGATACATAAATTGTCAACTGCAGGTACATAATGTGTCAATTATTAGGTATGTATAGAATCTGAATATTATTTTTGGACCAGGGTCTACAATGCACGGTATATCATGGTTCATGGTATAATTTGCCTAAATTAAGACATTAAAAATTAAGAGTGGCCAATATTATTGGGCTATAATGTACCTGGATCAAATTACACCGAAAGATTGAATCTAATCAATTAATTAGTCTAACACATGACCGAAACAAATATCATGCGAATACCATTTAGGTTTGGATAACCTCATTATGCTTAGAAGTGTATAATTTAATATTGAATTTCGAAATTATATTGAGTGAATTTATATTTTTATGAGTATAGAAACAAATTTATAGAGTTAAAAATATATAATCTGATAAAATAAAAAAAAATAAAATTTAAAACATTACTAAACAAAGCTTATAACTTATTAGTACCTTAAAATAAGGTATAAATTCATACACTTTCTACATTATTATTATTATTATTATTATTATTATTATTATTATTTTTTAGTGATGATGCACGTACTGTGCACCAAATAAAACACCTCACCAATAAATCCTGCGAAAACCTTCTAGTAGATGCTTCATCTCTAGAATCTCGTTGAACTGGACAAGTGGACATCATTCAAACTTGGTTTTCCCCATATTTTTATAAGACTAGTATTTGTCTTTAAAAAAATTAAAAATTGGATTTCCATGCCATATTAATAATATATCATTAAGATATAAGTAAAATAGTAATTCTTGAATGGATATAGCATCATTCTTGTTTTTGAATGGTACGAATTTGATTCTTGTTAATACACTAATCGTCGAGCTAACACTCTCTCGATCGAACTCGTCGCAAGTTTTTCTAGTATAATTTATTTTTCTTTTCTGTGATATATATATATATATATATATATATATATATATATATATATATATATATATATATATATATATATTTATTTAGTATATTGAAATTTTATGTTTAATACATTGAATGTTCATTTCTTGAATTTTTAATTTTTTGTGTACTAAAGATTCTTTATTTGTAACACTACATAAAAGTAATCTTTTTATATATTAAAAATAAACATTCATTATACTAAAAATGAGCATTTATCTGCCATTCATATTATAATAATGTTGACTATGATTCATAATATAATTTTCCAATTAACTAAGGGCAAACAAGAATTGGCTAGGGTCAATCAGGGGCCAAAACTTTTGGATTGAGCCAAGAAAAACTTGAATAAGATCGATATTAATCACTTAAGAAAAAAAAAAAAAAAAGAAGATCGATATTTATCATATTATATTGAGCATTATTTGAGCCTTTCGATATCACATCAGTTGATATAAAAACAAATCCATTGATCACATATACGAGTAGTGAGCCAAACTCTTTACATTAAATAACATCTTTATTATTAAATTATGAGTCATTTCCATTTTTGGTCCTATTGTTATTGGGACATTGCCAATTTTAGTCCACCTCATTAATTTTTGCCACATTGCGGCCAGTCTTATTTAGTCCTTACCATTTTTGTCCACCGTTAAAATTTTCGTCAAATAGCTGTCCTAAACATGGGTATTTTTTGACTTTTCATACTTTGGTCATCTCTTTGACCCTTTGCAGTGATTTTTGTTACACATTTTCATCCAATGAAAAGGTCTAACGAAAGCCATGTGAGCCACATTACAAAGACATGGCTTTCGCCAAACCTCTTCATTGGATGAAAATGTGTAAGGAAAACTACTGCAAAGGGTTAGGAGATGATCAAAGTATGAAAAGGCCAAAAATACCCTTGTTTTGGACGGTTATTTGACAAAAATTTTAACGGTGGACTAAAAGTGGCAATGACTAAATAAGACTGGCCGCAATGTGACAAAAATTAATGAAGTGAACTAAAATTGACAATGCCCTAATAAGAGTAGGACCAAAAATGAAAATGACTCTTAAATTATAGTCATCTCTTAAAGGAGTTAATGAAATATCGTCAGGTGAAACTCTTCAGTGCAACTTATACATTATTCTAGCTTTCTACTAAGAAGAAACAACTCAAAAAGTAGGTTCAGCAAAAAAAGCTATGAACAAATACTACATTGTATCTTTGCCTATTGCCCAGGCGTGCACACCCGTACACTCACTATATTGCGTGCCATAATCTCCAATCCCCTAAGAACGACATTTTACGCCTGTACACTCATCACTATCACTCATTTTTACTACACCAGTCTATTTAACCCCCTTCCTCCTTTTAGACTTTTACTTGAATTGCACCGAGACGAACATATATGCGCGTGAGGTGAAATATCTAATGGATATGAACCAATTATTATTAAAAAAAAAATTACGGTAGCATTTTTGTAAATAAATCAAATTTTAAAGTACAATCAACCACACACCTAAAGACTAAAGCTTTAGATCAACATATTTAAGTTTTAAACAACTAACGCACCTTAAGCCACACAGTACAAAAATCACACACCTTAAGCACAAAAATCACGTACCTTAAGAACGAAAATCATGAACCTTAAATTTATCCTAGATTCAAAAAGACCAAATTGTCACAGCATTATATTTTTTAATCATTGTTAATCCTGGACGTTGATTTATCAATGTATCAAATTTAACTGCACAACCACACATGAAAATGGCTACCGCACGGGAACACAAGACACACACATATACAACTAATAAAATTTCCAAATTAAATATTCCTGACCACGCGGAGAGAAAGAAACAGTTCTCTTGCACATGCACTACAATCCCTTACGTATGCAAGGATTATAAGTAACTCTAAGCAATGTCAAGGTTTGATACTTATTATTCATACCCAATGTTCGGTTCCAGGACTAGATGAATATTTGGAACCAGACTCTACTAAGAAATTAAAGGTTTGGTTTCGATTCAAGTCATATTTATCTTAAAATAATCATGATCTCTCATTTACAGGGCGTTTGGTTGGGAGGAGGGAATTATGGTGGAAAAAAATTGTAATTCCGTAGAATTGCAATTCAATGAATAAAGTAGGAATTGAAATTACAGTGTCTGGTGTGCAGAAATAGGAGGACAAGGAATTGAAAGGGAACTGAAAGGTAAGAAGTGACAAAATGACTAAAATGCACTTATGTTGTGGTAAATGTTATTCTAATAGTAGTAGTAATAATAGTAGTAGTAGTAGTAATAATAATAATAATAATAATAATAATAATAGTAATAGTAATAATAATAATAATAATTCTTTCAAAAAAAATAATAATTCATTCAAATAATAATAATAATAATAATAATAATAATAATAATAATAATAATAATAATAATTATTATTATTATTATTATTATTATTATTATTATTATTATTATTATTATTTGAATGAATTATTTTTTTTTTGAAAGAATTATTATTATTATTATTACTATTACATTATTATTATTATTATTATTATTATTTATTATTATTATTATTATTTCATATTAAAAAAAAAGAAAAAAAAAAGACAAAGGGTATAAGAGGAGGGGCAAAATTGTCTTTACACCAACAAATTGCCCCTCCTCTCCACCGAATTGCAATTCATCATTTGGAGGGAATTGCAATTCTGCGGAATTGCAATTTCCTCCAACCAAACACTGCAGTTTGGGAATTCACTGAATTGCAATTCAATGAATTGTAATTCCCTCCAAACTACGTCCAACCAAACAAGCCAAAATTATTATACATTTTCATAAGTGATCGAAACACGTCTTTCAACTCTGAAACAGTAATTATTGGCTTGGACCAATCAATCATCATGCAGATTATAGATTCGCAGTTTACTTCAAACAAGGATGTCGCATGTTGAAAGTTGCCAATTAGAATGGAGTAATAAAATACTTTCAAACAAGAATTCAATCTTATTGGAAAATAGGACGAGCTGAGGTACAGTAATATTCAAGGTTAAAGATTATCCCATCCCATCATGCTAGGTGGGATTTTATTTGGTAGAGTAGGTGTAGTATATTACTTAAGAAGATGCACGGACGGGAGTAGGAATCAAGAAAAGATCATTCTTTCTTGCTACAGCTATTCCGTTCATCTCCGTCATGTCCAATGTATCTGCAATAACTCCAGGAGGGAGCTT
Source organism: Ipomoea trifida (assembly GCA_003576665.1). Lineage (NCBI taxonomy): Eukaryota > Viridiplantae > Streptophyta > Magnoliopsida > Solanales > Convolvulaceae > Ipomoea > Ipomoea trifida. The sequence continues at coordinate 21,922,591 of CP025658.1, read as the reverse complement.
CCAATCAAAGTGAAAGAGCAAATGGGCTAAAGGTGACAAAGCGTTGGCAAAACCAAACCCAAGTCCTGGGCATATCCTCCTTCCGCCCCCAAAAGGTAAAAATTCAAAGTGATTTCCCATGAAATCAATTGAACTCTTCTCAAATCTCTCGGGTATAAAGCTCTCTGGATCTTTCCAGTATTGAGGGTCCCTACCCATCGCCCATACATTAATCAATACCTTTGATTTAAGCGGTATTGTGTATCCGCTCACCATACTTTCTTCCATGCAATCTCTGGGAACTAACATGGGAATCGGAGGATGAAACCTCAAAGTTTCTTTGACCACTGATTTCAAGTATGCTAATTCCTCCATGTCTTCCTCCTCCAACTTCTCTTTCCCTCTAAAAGCTTCTCTCACCTCAGCCTGCGCTTTGGCCAAAACCCTGGGATTCTTCATCATTTCCGACATTGCCCACACAGTTGTTGATGATGATGTCTCACTTCCTGCTGAAAATATTTCCTGCATGCATGCTCCAACTAACGTTAACCCGCCCAAAAACAAAATCCCATCCATTTGATGAATTTAAGGATAGCTTATGTACTTACAACAATTACACCTTTGATGGTGTCATGAGTAGTGATGCCACCGCTATCCATTTGTGTTATGAGGACATCAATTAAACAATCACCACTTTCCACCTTCTCTCGTCGTCTGTGCTCTTTTATGATGTTTTCAATAATTGCGTCTACTTTACGGTGAGTTTTCATGATCCTCTTCTTGTTGCTGAACAGGCCGTGAAGAACCTTCCAAGACGGAAACACATCGGCAAAATCAAATTCACCCAACAACTCCGATATTTCATTTATTTGCTCTAAGAACTCTTCTCTCCCGGTGAATACTTTGCCTGCGGGCGCGCAGTAGTTATCAAATACGGAGTATTATTTAATCATATCATGCCATGTTATATATATGTATGTATCTATCTATTAATATAAGCTAGCTAGCTGTCTCGAAATCAAGAACGGAATATAATAATATATATAATCTGATGTATCATGTGATTGTTATTTTAACCTAGCCGGATACTCTAGATCATAACAAACTGATATAATAAATTAAATTAAGTTGCCCGTAGTCGATCTAGATCTGCCAAATTAAATTCCACCTTCTAAGGTGGATCCGTATCTAAAAATATATACGATTCAGATATTAAATATTCAGATTATCAAGGCTTTCCCAGCTTTAGGAGGCCCGTTAGGGGCTTAGCTTTTCCATGTAATATGACAATTTATATTGCTGTAACCAATACACAGAATTTAAGTTCATAAGATACAGAATTCAAATTCATAATACATATAAACATAAACACAATAGTTTTTCTGTTAGATTGTTTAACAAATTATTAAAGTCTTAGGTATGTGAGTTGAGAAAAAAAAAATAATAAACATAAACACAATATAATGAATATGAATTCGGTGCATTATGAATATGAATATTGTGTATTGTGTTAAATATTTATGAGTCCTCACTAAATAATACACAGAAATTCATGTTGATAATGTTTATGAAGTCAAATAATATTTTATCATGTCATGGCTGGCTAGCTAGCTAGCTTTCTCGAAATCATGAACGAAATAATATAATCTGATCTTACCGAATGCAGATTTACATATAATGGAGGACATAAGCAAGAAGATTCTGTGAGTGAAATTCACCAGCTGGCCGGATGATGAACGGAGATCGGCCAATAGAGAATGGATCTCATCGTGCCTGATTGAACTGAACGACCGGACATTTTTAGCGTTGAGGAGCTCTGTGGCGTATACTTTTCGCAACTGTCTCCAATAATCACCGTACGGACTATAAACAACACTTTTGTAAAATAGTGTTTTACTGGCCAGAGACTGCCACTTGGTCGCGAAACTTAGGTCGTGGTTTCTTATCAACTCTTTAGCCACCGCCGGCGACGATACCACTACAGCTAAAATTTCTCCTATTTGAAGCTTCATCATGCCCTGGGAGCCGTATTTTTTTGCCAACTCTCCCAGGACACGGTGGGTGGGTTGCTGTGAAGAGGCTGACAATTGGTGCAAGTTTCCGATGATCGGAAGCTTCCACGGCCCTGGTGGCAGTTTCCGGCGGGTTTTTGCCTTCTTCCTCCACTGTGTGTGGAGTAAAATGATAAAAGAAAGAAAGAAGGCGAAAGAAATGAAGTTAAATGCCATCTCCATTAGTGAAATTAGAGCAAGCAAGATAGATATATTATTCAAGGCCAAGACGACTGCTCTTATATAAGCTAGGGGATTTGACCAAATCAAGCATTCAATCAAACGTATTCATCAGCTCTATCAAAAAAAAAAAAAAAAAAAAAAACTATTCATCAACAGCTTTTTTTTTTTTTTTGACCAAGGATGCCATGAGTGCTGGCAGTTATGTTTTATTAATATTTTATTTTTATAATAATAATAATAATTTTTATTATTTTTATTTTTTGAGTTCTACTAACTCGGTTACAATGTAGTTAAACCTTGAAAGCATGCTTTTTAAAAAATGTTTAAGAAATATTTAATTTTCAACAAATTATTATTATCTAAAAACATAATAAGTCTCAATCCAGGTTATACCCTTGGTTTTTGTCCGTTTTTTCCGTTAATTTTTATTGTACCTTATGCTATAAAAGTTGTACTACATAATTTTTTTGACAGAAATATCCTTACCGTTATAACTTCGGTTATCTTTTCACATTATAATTACCATGCACATGCATACACAATATTTTTTCTTACATTCTTCAATGGTAAGTTTAAATTCATTTATATTTTAATTAAATATTACCATAGTTATATTTAATAATAATTTATCATTTCTATAATTCTTACTTCAATAATATTAATATATATACACACACACACAAATGAGCAGCAACATAATGCATTTGCAGTTGAATTGAGACAAGATTTTTGGATATGATCAATCTGTGGAAGTTGTTAAATTGAGATAGTTGAAATCAAGTATTATGTATATTCATATATGAATATGAATTTATAAGGGATATATCTCTAATTAGAAGAAGACTATATTTTTTCTCAAAAAAAAAAAAAAAACTATATTTAAACAAATTTTATTCATTTTCAAAGACAAAAATATTGTAATACAACGTTGAGTACCCTTAAAATTACAGTGGAATATATTCATCACAATGAATTTGAATTTCTTGTATTAATTTCAAATACATACACAACAAAAAGTTTACTCGAATATCTATGAAACTTCGACAACTAAAAAAAATGCATTATATCTATTTGAAAATGATTTACTAATTGAGTTTAAATATTGGGCACAAGTCTTCGTAGAAAAAACTAGTCAATAATAATAAAATTTAAAGTTTGACCACAAGCTTTTTAAAAAACATTAAACTATTGGCAAAAGTGTCATCCCGCACCATCAACCATTCACGATTATTCATCTCGCACCATCGTCTTCAATAAGTGATTATTCAAGCCATAGACTAATTTTTTTTTTTGCACCTAGCATTTTTTGTAGGTATTCTACAGGTTACCGGTAATCTGATGCTGACATGTAATTTTTTATTATTTTATTTTATTTTATTTTATGGCTCCTCCTGCTTGGACTTGGCAGCCGCGGTGGAAGCTTAGTCTCCCATCTCTCATATCCTCGACGGGTGAAACAAAGCTGTTGGACGGCGGTGGCGTGAAGCAGGCATGGTGGCGAAACAGAACTCTGATCTGATCTTCTTCTCGGCTTGGTGTGGTAAAGGTGGAAGATGATTAAGGTAATTAACGGCTACTAAATTTCTCATAATACTCTCTCACAAAGGCATTGCAGTAGATGAAAGAATGCAGTTCGTGAAAAAAGAATCTTGAAGGCTATTAAACCCTTTCTTGACAAATGCTTCTGAATTCAATTATCGACTCTTCACATCTGATTTTGATTCGATGGTGGTAATGTTCCGAAAACTCTATCCCACAATGAGGAAGTAATGCCGAAACCTTAGCTTTGTTCTGGATATGAAAATGGTGGTTCAGGTGATATTTCTTCTGATTTTTTGGCACATCACTCGTGGGCTATCCATGGTGCAAGTAGTAATGGGCCACATCATATATCACATAACCCAGTAAGCCTCCTCCAAACAAAGCAGGAGCAGTCAATGGAGTGGCAAAGAGCTTTACTAGGTTCCAGAATGGCACACAGAGAACAGCTGCAGCAGGAAGGAAAACAAGGCGTAGCCCATCCATGGGGTGCTTGTGGTGGCAACCATAAAGAAGATAATGAATGGTATTCTCCCAATAGCTCTTTGTCTTAATATGAAAAAGGTAGCGGTGAAGAATGTATTCCACTAGTGTCCAGATGAAAATGCCAAATACTACCAATAGTGCAACATGAGGAATCATGAGACCCATCCAAAGAGACATTGAAACGAACCAGCATACAACTGGGAGCCAAACGAGAGGAATTACCACCACACAGTGCGGGTGAGAAACTCCCAAAAGTCACTTTCAAAAAATTGAGGACCTTCTCTGCTAGGAATAGGCTGATGAACCAACTCCTGATAAGATTCTCCAAGATGGCCAACTTGGAAGACAAGGGGTTTATTCAAATCCACTGTGAATTCCTGTGCAACCATGGTTGAATTTTTAAGAAAGCTGAAAGACAAATATTCGGGTCAGATCTTGAAATGGAGCTCTCAAGATTATGGTGAGCAGCGGAAATGGAGCTCTCAAGATTATGGCGAGCAGCGCTTGTGAAGCCAGGTAATTAAGGCTTAATTAATGGTAATTAGTGGTTAATAAGCCACGTTATTAATATTTTAAAAAATAAGCCACATCATTAACAAATAAGTCCACATCAGCTTTCAAACCTGTGACAAGTCAACACTTTACCGGAAAACCTACAAAAAATGCTAGGCCCAAAAAAAATATTAGTTTAGGCTCGAATAATCACTTATTGAAGACTGTGGTGCGGGATGAATAATCGTGAATAGTTCATGGTGCCGGATGACACTTTTGCCTAAACTATTTAATTATTATTATTATTGATAGATGTAGTCAACACCCTCCATAATCCCAAATAATAATCCTTTATTACTCATTCATTACACATAAAATGGGAGGAATTGAGTATTTATTTAGCCATTGTTTTCCCATTAAATCCCATTATTTCCCTATTAATATCCATTGGATACCCTTGTTAGCTTGTCAATAACATTCAGTAAAAAAAAAAAAAAAAACCAGGTCTGTGGACTATAGAAGTTAAGTGGTCCCACTGGATGTATATTGTATAGTATAACCAAACTAATGATCGTTTCAATTTCTCCAAGCACGTACGTGGCCGGTATAATTAGTGTTATAATATGATTTTTAAAAAGAATTTATGTCATATCGACCCTTAATTCATACTTAAAAGAATAATAAATTAAAGTATATACTTCTGACTAATCTCATCAAAATTTGACAAGACTTTAAATTCTTTTCCTCAATAATTGTTAAGTAGTGAAATGTAAATTGTCATGTTTGTAAATTCACTTTTAGACATTGAATTATAGTGTGGAATTGTCACATTTAGTCATGCTTTTTAATTTTGCTATATTACAATTTTACTTTCATTTGCTTTCTATAATTTGTCATCCTTTTAAAAAAAAATTTTGCCATTTAGTAAATATGACAAACATGTAATTCCATCATTCAATTAAAATATTTTACAAGAGAGGGAGATAAATTTTATATTGGGGCAAGAGCCTTGAATGATAAAATTATATGTTAACCATCTTTATTAAATATTGAAATGACAAAAATTTAAACAAATGAGTAATTGTGGCAATCATATAAAAGTCGATGGTATAATGTGACAAAATTAAAAAAATAAATTAAATATGACACTGCTACAATAGTCAATAACAAAAAGTGAAGTTTGCTGGTTTCTAAAATATAAAAATTTATTTCAAATCTTGTGGGTATTTAGATATTTTAAAATTCACCAACCAAATTAAAGAATAAAATATTATACATTCCTTTATTTGTTTCCTATGGAATTTAACTATTCATTGTATATTTTTCCAGAAACTAATTTTTTTTATAAAGTAATCGTGATGAATATATTTGTCAGGAATAATTTTTTTAAAGAAAATTAAGGGATTAATTATCATATTTAGTATTATATATAGCACACATCTATCTTATATTTGGGAACTTAATTGGGCTTTATCTCATGGGTTATGTAGGTCTTGAGGGTGTGTGGGTGAGACTTTCACCTCTCACTAATATCTCACCTCTCACTAATATGCAAGAAGAGTTGGACTTCATATTTAGCTAGCAAAGAAAAATCATAGCTTTTTTAGTGAAGGGGTATTGGGCCTAGGGACACAGGATAATTATATACATACAAAGGACTAGCAGCCAAGCAGAGATTAATCGACAAAATCATCAATACACAATTATGTGTACAATGGCTAGGGCCGATCAGGGGCCAAAACTTCTTGATTGAGCTAAGAAAAACTTGAATAAGATCGTGTAAGTGTACAAATGATACACGGTCCTTTGTTATTGGCTATATTATTTGTCAAAAATACTTTTAGCCTATGTCTAGTTTGTTTATTAGTTTTTGGATCGTAAGCCAGTCTGTAAACCAGTGCTGATAGTGAAGCTGTGCCAGCGGACGCTGTATCAGACAGCAAGGAATTAGTCCACCCATTTAAATTGTGTGGCTAACAGAATTTTAAGGGGTGTGGCTCTCTTTTATTCAAGGAGTTTTTCAAATCTAAAATTGTGAAGGTTGTTAAAGGATGCTACACTATATAAAGGAAGGCATTTGAAGCTCTAAAACTCACCTCTACACATGATACAAGTTGAGAGCTTTCATACGTGAATATTAAGAGATCATTTGAAGATTTAATGAAGTTTTACCACTGTCTTTGAAGCTGTCGTTGTTGCTGAGTCAAGATGAAGAATTGAAGAATGTTTTGTCAATTCAAAAGTAGATGTTGAAGGTTGTATGTTGGTGTTGAACCTTTGTACGTTTGGGTTGTATTCCAACTTGTGTAAACCTTGGTGCATCTAGTGGATTGGGCAAAAGCTGAGTAGCCCCACAGATGTAGGAGTTATAGCTCCGAACTGCATGATCAATTCCTGTGTCCGGGTTCTCTTTCTTTACTTGCGTTTTTATTTTTTGTTTGTCTTTTAGTTTATCTAATCTGGACTAATACCTATAAAAACGTTAAATAATCCCTGAACCCGTAAAGTATTGCATTCAAGATCCACGAAGTTTTTTTCATATCGATATTATATTGAGCCTTTAGATCACATCAGTTGATATAGAAAACAAATCCATTGATCACATATACGAGTAGTGAGCCAAACTCTTTACATTAAATAATAACATCTTTATTATTAAACTATAGTCATTTCTTAAAGGAGTTAATGAAGTATCGTCAGCTGAAATTCTTCAGTGCTTATACATTATTCTTTCTTTCTCGCTACTAAGAAGAAACACCTCATTAAATTATTAAGAGAAGCAGAATTGCAGAAGTACGTAGAAAAGGGTACCCGTAATTACGTAGCACGAGGGGTAGCAATCAAGAAAATGTCATTCTTTACTCCTAAGGCTAATCCAGGTATTTCTGTAATCTTCAACGTCTCAGCTGTCATTCCATGAGGCACAGTCCAATCAAAGTGGTTGAGCATGTGTGCTAAAGGAAATTGAACATTTGCCATCCCAAATGAAATCCCGGGACATATTCTTCTCCCCGCACCGAATGGTAAGTATTTGAATTGATTTCCCTTTATATCAATGGAGCTATCCTTGAATCTCTCGGGTATAAAGCTCTCGGGCTCCTCCCAGTACTCTGGATCTCTGCCCAGTGCCCAGGAGTTCACAAGTACTTTTGTTTTGGGTGCGATGGTGTATCCTCGTACCACTGTCTCTTCCCTGCACTCCCTTATAACTAAGGCCCCCGGAGGATGAAGCCTCAGCGTTTCTTTTATCACTAAATCCAAGTACTGCAATTGTTCCACCACATTCTCTTCCAACATCTCTTTCCCTTGGAAGGCTTGTCGTACTTCGGCTTGTGCTTTGGCTAACACCTCTGGTTTTTTCACCATTTCTACCAGCGCACATAATGTCGTTGTTGTCGACGTATCTGTTCCTGCGCCAAACATATCCTGCATGCATGCATTTTTCTGTTAAGATCAAACCCTAATCATTACGCCCGGATCTAGCACACCTGCCAATGGAATTGGAACTAGTGACTTGGCTCTGTGTTGGGCAAGTCTAACACCCAGTGGCAAGAGAATATATTGTTGGGCAAAAGTCGGTAAAAGGAAGTCCAACACCCAGCCTCTAAAACATGTGTGGAGGTATAAGGAAACAAAGTTGGGCATTCACTACTAGCTATAATTTTGGCGTGAGTGGTGCTTGATTCTGGCCAAAAGCTATAACTAATAGCAAAAATGTAACTTTATTTTCTTCTAGAGACAGATGTTAAACTTGGCCCTTTAACAACCTTTGCCCAACAATTACCTAACCACCAATTTATGGAATTGATCCTTTACTGTATTCTGCCCATCAATCCTATGAACTTATCTTAATAACTCCAAAAAATAAAAAACATATGACAAGTGAAATAGTATGACGACGTACGGTAACTATAGCTTTGATGTTGTCGTCTGTGATGGGCACGGGAAGGGTTCCGCTATCCTTTAGCCTTAAGAGGACATCAACCATATCCTCGGCACCTGACTCGCCGCTGCCTTTTTTGCCAGAATCGAAATTTCTTCTATGCTCCTTTATAATGTTATCTATCACTGCATCTGCTTTGAGGTGACCTTTCATCATCCTAGTCTTGTCGCCACTGAGAGAGTGAAGGATCTTCCATGAAGGAAACATATCCGCCATGCAAAACCCACCCGCCAAGCTCGATAGTTCGTCTATTTCATGAACGAACTCTTTTGTCCCGCTGAATATCTTACCTACAAGTGATAATTAAATACCCAATTAAGTCAAAAGAAATAAATCGGAATAATGTAATACAAATTCGTTATGGGGTGTTTGGTAGAGAGTAATTGTAATTTCTTTCCCACTCAATTTCAAGAAGTGAAAAAGTTCAGAGTTTGATTGGGATGAATTGCAATTCTATAGAATTATAATTCATGAAATCCACCTCCCTTCCTAGGAATTGTAATTCCATAATACATGTGAAAAAAGTTTAGAGTTTGAGGACTAAATTATCCTCCCTAAGAATTCTACATCTTTCCCAAAGAACACATGCATTTTAATCTTTATACTACTTATTCACATCCAATTCTCATATATACTAAACACTATAATTGAAATTTTCAATAATTTTATTTCTTCCTACCTAACAATAAAGTTTGAATTCTTACTTTATTCATTTCCAACGGAATTACAATTCCCCCTTCTAATTTTCCCCTAGCTAATTGCAACCATAATTACAATTCCCCCTCTAATTTTCTCCTAATTGCAACCATAAGGTCTGATAGGCGCCAAGTTTGACTCTTAAAACAATGCCATCAAGAGAACTATTTTTTTTTTCTATCAAGTTTCAACTCATAGGAACGACAAGATATAATAGCAGAAATCAAATCATAGGTAAGGGTTAAATAATGATTGATATATTTCTGTAATAATAATAGCAGAAATCAAATCATAGGTAGATAAGGGTTAAATAATAATAATTGATATATTTTAAGTTTAACTTATTCACTGTTTTAATACTTATCCTTTATAAAATAGTGTTTTCTAAATATAAATGTAATTAGAGATATAAGAGATTATTTCTAATCTCTTTTTAAAATTCTGCTTATATGTAATAGTTCGAGTAACTACAATAATTAATTTTAAGAATAAATTAATCACTTGATAGGTTATATATATATATATATATATATATATATATATAATCCTAATGTATTTTTGTGTAAATTTTTAACGTTTAATTGACCTTTATCCCAATACTAAAGTGAGTATTGCAATTAATCCACGCATAAAAAGTATTAATTAAAAAAAAAAAAAAAAAAGAGCTACAAGAAAAATGGCAATAAACGTCAGCAGATGACTTACCAAATGCCGCTCTAGACACTACCGAGCTCGTAAACTGGGAGAATTGGTCGTGCACGTTGATTGGGCTACCGGATGCCGACCGGACACGCTCCAACAAACGACAGGTCTCATCGTACCTGATGGAGCTGAAGGTACGAACGGTTTTGGCACTGAGGAGCTCCGACATGCACACCTTGCGCATTTGGCGCCAGTAATCACCGTACGGACAAAGAAACAGGTCCGCTCTGTCGTAAAGGATTATATTGGCGGCTAGAAACGCGGGTCTGTCAGCGAAGCTCATGTCGTGGGTTTTAAGGAACTCTTTAGCCATGTCGGGCGACGTGACGACCAAAGTCGACACTTCTCCGAGCTGAAGGTGCATCATGTCCTTGCCGTGTTTTTCGGCCAAGTCTCTAAGGGCAACATGCGGCGATTCGCCGACTAATTGGTGCATGTTTCCGATGAGTGGCAACTTCCGCGGCCCCGGCGGCAACTTCCCGGTTTTTGTCTTCGTCGTCGTCAATTGTCTGATCACTAGAGTAACAAAGGATAGAAAGCAGAAGAAAGAAATGAGGTCTAATAATGCAAGTTGGATCTCCATTGTAGAATGGGAAAGTTAGCAATGAGAAATATATATGTGTTTAGTTACTTAGAGATCTTTCTTTCAGGTTAGATCGATGTGTTTTTATAATGACTCCAGCTAGTATGTAGTAGTATTACTGCATTGTATTACTGAGAAAGAAAAGTACGTCCTCTTTGACTGTAATAGTGTATATGAAGCACTACTACTTTGACTGTAAATAATGTGCTCTTGGAATTGGAATAATGTTGTGGCGTGTTTGGTTCAAACTTCACAGGAGATTTATGATTCATTTCACTAATGTTGAGCTCTGATCTCCATCCTAATTCGGCTAATTAATCCTTTCACAATTTTATTTTTTTTTTGAAAGCAAAGTAAACTGAATGTGTTAAATAGTACGGTGTATAAATGCAAAATACAAATAGGTGGGATAGGTATAGGCTCCCACGAGTCCACGACCCTAGGACAGATGAGGAATCAACTACTCGTGTCAGTACGTTAGTCATCTGATTCACTAACCTCTTGACATGACGAACATACACGTTTCCAATGTCTCTAACAATTATACGACATTGATTAGTGATTGAACCTACATACGAAAGATCCAACGAGACTGAATTATAATTGAAACACAAATTTAAACAATCAGACTCAATAATTATGATATTGTTGATGCTTCGATCCTTTAGCGAAGTGAGTGCTTTCTTGCTAATCCTTTCACTATATGTTTGAGGTAATTGTTTACTCTAAATAGCCTATGGCACAGTCAATATAACTCTAAGGGAGTTAATTCTTCACTTCATATATTTAATTGTATTTAATTATTCAATTAATCCGCTTGCCAAACGCAACCTTAGTGCCTTGTGGTATATTTCAACTATGTCCAGTGGAAGATATCAAATGGCGCTATGACAGTGATGGGAATGGCGACATGGCGTGTTATGTCAAATAATGGCAGTGATGGCCATTAGGAATTGCGTCACTACAATATTATTATTAATCAATTTGTTGACCAACATAATTTATCTCATCCAATAAATTTAGGGCGTGTCTCGCGCGAGACAATCTAACAAGTTTTAATTCGTTAAACGGGATGGATCAAATAAAAATGAATCATAATCAAATTACATCTATAATTAATACTTTAATTATTATATACAAAATACACCACAATGAAAATACACAAAAACACCAAAAAACACACCACACACCCAAAATAATGCACCATAACTTCCCTAACCCTAATGGTGCATTTCTTAATACTGTGTGGTGTGTATTTGCATACCTAGTGGTGTGTTTTTTGGTGATGCGTACCTAATGATGCATATTTGTGTCGTGCATTTTCTAACATTGAGTGGTGTATTTGTATACATAGTGGTGCGGACACAAGAAATGATCACACAGTTCGGAGCTAAAACTCCTACGTCTGCGGGGCTACTAAGCTTTCGCCCAATCCACTAGATGATCACCAAGCTTACAACAATTGGAATATATGCTCAAACATACAATGGTCCTAAACCAACACAACCTTCAACATCTACACTTGAATTGGCAAAACTGCAAGCCGGGAATTCTTCAATTCATCACCACGACTCAGCATCAACGTTAGTCTCAAAGACAGTAGCAAAATGCCATTAATTATCCAAAGTAATTCACTTGAATTTCACGTGTGAAGCTCTGAACATTTAATGTGTAAAGAGATGTGATTTAGAGCTTCAAGTGCCTTCATATTTATAGCTTAGAAAATTCCTTAACAAACCTCACAAATATAGAGCTGAATAAGTCTTGATTAAATGAGAGCCATAATCCCTTAAAAAGCTGTTAGCCACATAAAATAAATATGTTGACTAATTCCTTGTTCAAAGCTTGCTGTCTGAGACAGCATCTGCTGACATCGCCTTCCTTTCAGCACTGGTGGACTGACTGACTGACGGTCCAAGAACAAATAAAAACTAGATATAGGCTAAATGTATTTTTGACAAATAATATAGCCAATTACAAAGGACCGTATATCATTTGTACACTTACAAACTCCTATAACAAACATCTAGGATTCAACAATCAATAGGATTAGGTTTTGTGAGTTGTTAACGAACACAAATAACATCAAATATTCAATTTGTATTTATATTTTCCTAGATGGTTCATAAACACCTAATTACTACTCAAATGAAATTCCAGTAAAACAGGCAAGAAATCATATAGAACCACTAGAATAATTAATAAGTATGCATCCCGATTAATTAAACTCATGAATTCAATAGAAATTAACCAACAAAAATACATAATACTATAGAGAATAAATAATTAAGTTTAAAGTCTCACAAATCAAATCATAGAATTCTAAACTTAGGAGTCAGGGCGGTCCAAACATTGTATAGGCCCCTGGGCAAAATTAAAAAAGGGTCCTTTATGAAAAATTTGTTTTCAGATGATTAATTTGTTTTCTTCTTTTTCTTTTTTTCACTTCCGGGTGAATGTTTTTTAGGCAACATTGTATTAAAAAAATTATTATATATAAAATTGATCTTAACAAAAAACAAAAAAAACAAAAGCACCTGGCATTTATGAATCAATCAATCCAAATTAGTCAATAAAGAATCTTTAGTTCGCCCAACGGTAAATATGTGCCTTCAATCCCTGCATATATATATAATAAAGAGTAAATACCCAAAATGGTCCCTCGACTATAGCGAAATTCACAAATTAGTCCTCAACTATTGATTGAATCCAATTAAGTCCTTAACTTTTAAATTTTTACCCAATTAAGTCCTCCGTCTGTTTGACTGTTTGCTGACTGTTATCTTTGAGGATATATATGTAATTTCATGCGCAAAGCTGAAAAGTAAAGTATTAGGAAAAAGAATATTTATTCGATCACAGAGAGAGAGATGGCGGCAGAGAGTTGGAGCTTGATGGTGAAACCGTGGGATCCTCCAAGGCTGCAAGGCGGTGTCAGCCACCGTGTTCTGCGACGCCGACACGGCGTTCCGCTGCCTGTCGTGCGATGCCAAAATCCACACGGCCAACAAGCTCGCGTCATGCCACGCACACGTCTGGGTCTGCGAGTGCGAGGTTTGCGAGCAAATCCAGGTTAGTTTCACCTGCAAGGGGGACGTCGCCGCCCTCTGCGTCACCTGGGATCGAGACATCCACTCCGCGAACCCAGTGAAGCGCCACCACGAGCGACTTTCCGTGGTGTTGTTTTACGACTCCACCATCATCGCAACTAAATCCCACGGCTCCAACATCGCTTCCTCGGGCTACGAAAGTACTAACGAGTCCAATAAAATTTTGAGGGGAGAACAGGATAACCCCTCAAAGGACTCACCTTTATTTTGTTCTTCCATTGCAATGATAATATCAAAGTCTTTGAAATCAGACGGTCTAATCGGCCTGGAAATCGAAGTTATTGCAATTCCACGTTTTTTAGCAGTAGCCCTCATTCTTGGGTCTGCTTGATTACCGTAGAATTAGATGAACCAAACAACACTCATTACCAATCATCATAACATACAAACACATATAAACAGGCTATCAAATCCGTGAACACGCCCTCAGTAGCCGGGCTTCTGCAGATGTTGCCCAGGCAAACAAAGAAAACTGAGAATGGCTTGGTGGGCTCTTCAGCCCCTTGGCTTGTCCCAATGACTAAGAAGACGCCATTGATGTTCTGGTAAAGGATCTTCTCGATCTGGGTCTGCAGTGGTGGGAGTGAAATTTGCAGAGAGGGGAGAGAGCTCAGAAATGGTGGTTTGAGAGGAGAGATAGAGTGGTGGCAGTACTCAAACATTCCCTTAATATTGGGTCCATTGAGCTTTGTCCATGAAATTACATATATATCCTCAAAGATCACGGTCAGCAAACAGTCAAACAGACGGAGGACTTAATTGGGTAAAAATTTAAAAGTTAAGGACTTAATTGGATTCAATCAATAGTTGAGGACTAATTTGTGAATTTCGCTATAGTCGAGGGACCATTTTAGGTATTTACTCTATAATAAACCTAATAAACTTACAATTTCATTTTACTTAGAAATCCTAATAAATAGAATTAAAACAGAAATAAAATTCCTAATTCCAAACCCGTAAACATTTAAACAACAATACAATATAATTAGAAATGTATTAGGATTCCTAAACAACAATACAACCAAATATGCAATTTTGAAAACTAAAATCCTAATTCCAAAATTACAATTCATCAATTCCTAATTAATCCACAATTATGCATTTCTGCAATTCATATGCAAACTAAATTCCAAATTTATTTAATTATTTAAATAGCAAAGTGACAATTACTCAACGTCTGGGTGGCGTCCCTTATACTCCTGGGCGGTGTGAGCGGTGGGTGTGCGCCAACGTCTGTTTCAATCTTCGTGAGTTCATTTCTCGACTTCCAGAAACAATTAACCAAATTACTCACTCTGTCCCATTTTATCTGTCCTACTTACTATTCGTTAGTCAAATCAACTTTTTCTTTGTTTATTTTCTTTATTATTTTTTATTACTTATTTCTAAATTTGATTTTTTTTTTTTTGTGTTTAATAGTACTTTGAGTTTTGTTTCTAAATATATAAATTTTGTATATTAATACTAAATTTAATATTATAAAAAATTGAATTAAAAATAATTTCAGTCAAACCTCGTTAATCGAACCAGACACATAAAATAGGACGGAGGGAGTGTTTGTTTAAATAAATAATACTCCCCCCGTCCCATTTTATGTGCCAAGTTCGGTTAACGAGGCTTGATTGAAGTTATTTTTAATTCAATTTTTTCATAATATTAAGTTTAGTATTAATATATAAAATTTATATATTTAGAAATTACACTAAAAGTACTATTAAACACAAAAAAAACACTTTTAAAAAAAACACAAAAAATCAAATTTAAAAACAAGTAAAAATAATAAAGAAAATAAACAAAGAAAAAAAATTGGTTTGATCCATGAATAATAAGTAAGACAGATAAAATGGAACAACGAAAATATATATTATATATATAATACTCCGTATATCTTATGGCCTATGGGCCCATATAGAAATGGGCCATGGGCAGGTGCCCATCCTGCACCCCTCTGGGCCGGCCCAGCTTGGAGTTGGAAATCAAGAACTATAACTACTCATACTAGGACTTAAGAATTACAGAAATTGGAATAAGAATTTTTAAAGAAGAAAAAAGGTCGAGAGTTCGAGACCATAACCCGAACATGACTGTTCCGTTTCTTTCTAACATAAATATTTTGCCTGGCCTCACGCATTGATCTGCCAAATTGGAGTCCAATATTGAATATTCGCTGAATTTATTTGCTTGAATTGAGTGCTCAAACAATAAATTAAAGTTCATTTTATGTTAGAAAATTTAGATTTTAATATTCTTAGTGTTGGGTTTTATATCCCACATAATGGTCAAACGGCAGGTCAACACCACCAAAAAATCGACTAACACTTGATCAGAAATTAGAGTGACTTTTTAGCCATCTTTGTGCTATAAATTGCCTTTGAGTACAATGAATTGCTTATGCCTCTCGAGGCTTAGAACCCATATCTATATAAGCTAAGAGAGATTTCTCGCTTTAAGAAACTTCTAAACTACTTTAGGAACTCTTTCCTTATTATATTTAGGCATTTTCCTAATCTATCTTGGCCTTCCTTCCATATCCTCCGCCTTCCGCCGCTTGACCCTTTTAGGAAACTCTCGTAACTGCCTTTCCTGCTTCGGCCTACCTCTCGGTCGGTCTGGACCGACTCATCTCCCCTTCGCTCCTTAGTGCGTCTTTTCCTTCATGGTAATTAGTTGTTTTAATAGTAATGTTCAATCACTCTCCGTCTAAGATTTTCTGCTGCCTTGTCACCTCTTCAACGATCCTTCGACCGACCGACTGATCATCGGCCGACTCATGCCACATCGTCATACCTCCCTCCGAGTCCTCTTTCTCTCTTCCTCGATCGTCCCTTCTGCCTACGCCGAGCTCTTGGTACCGAGGCTTAGTCTATCTCCATCACCTAGCTAGCACACAAGAGTGGTAGTAAATAAGGTTTTAAAAAAAAAGTGCGAGTATCTAATGACTTAAAAACTTTGACTCTTAATCCTTTCATTTTTTTTGTGTTGATTTTTCTGAATTAATATTTTTATAATATTACTTTTTTATTACAGTGATGAGGTCGAGTTAACACAGTTCAGTGTTAGTGAAGGGATTAAGACAACCTCGGATGCTAGTCAAGTGAATTAACACCCAATTCTCCTTTTCCAGCACATGTTGCTAAACTGAAGGGTGGGTCAAAGAACTTTAATTTATTTCCTTCTCAGTCAAAGTAGTTGTTATGTGAAATGTTAGCTGCCAATTAAGAATGTGGTATTCTTTAATCTCATCGGTGAAATAGTTCTTTGACTGTGAAAATATTTATTTAAAAAAAAAAAAATCAATGCATTAAAAACACATCATATATAATTAATGAAGTTAAATATGACAAATATTTCCCAGCGAAACAAAATTTTTATAAAACTTATTAAAAGACAATAAAGACGAACTACTAATTAGTTTATTGTTTCCATGTAGGAATTATGGATCCATGGGGCTCTAAAGTAGTTGGGAAGAAATTCAAACTCATAGTGCACATTAATTCTATCACATGAATAAGAAAAATTGATACGAGTTACTTTTGGGTATACCTTATTTCAATGTGTTCGGTAAGGATGATGGCAATATATATTCTCTGGGTTACTTAATTAGTCTCACTAATCAATAAATTTGAAAACAAAACACTACATCATATGAAAAAAGAAATTCAAACTTAGCTCCAAAATAGGTGGTTGAGTGAGCAGAACATTATTTTTGTATCAAAATATCACAAATTTAATTATTGTCAACTCTCTCGATCGAGTCCAACGCACAAAGTCTTCTTTGTGCAAATTCTCTCGTTATCCCAAAACAAAAAAAAAAAAAAAAAACAAAATAAAAACAAAAAGAGAGCAAAACAAAACAAATGAAAACGAAAAATATTCTAAATTAATACTTTAAAAATGTGACATACTGGACCATGTCTACAAAATTCTTTAGGGGAAATAGTTTTTTGGTTTATTTATAATTTTTCAATAGGCATTTGATTCCTACACTGCTGGGAATTTTTTAAATTTTAACTACTATTTTAACCACCTAAAGAAAAGGGATAAGGGCTAAATAGACTCTCAAACTATACTCTCTGACGAACCTCCGACCAAACTCCAACGAGTAAAACAACACCGGAAACTCCGACAGTGTTACCATCTACGTGGAACGGAGATGGAGATTGGTCTCCATCTTCAGTTCTCGACAGAGATAGAGACCAAATCTCCATCTCCGTCCGAACGGAGATGGTCTCCATCTCTGTCGAACTGGAGTTGGAGATTGGTCTCCATCTCCAGTTCGAAGATGGAGACCAAATCTCCATGAGATGGAGACCATCATTTAATAAAATTAGTTTAAAATTATAATTTTTTAAAAAGAAATCTCGAGTTATTTTCTAGGGTAGTGAGATGAGAAGAAAATGTACAACCATAATAAGAGAAAAAGGCATGACCGACAAGTCGTATTTAAAAATTTACAACGATTATAAATAAACCTACGGTCAAAGGGCTATAACCATACACTATTCTCAACAAATAGATTTAATTTGTCACACAAAGTAAATAATAATATCTCAAAATTGAAATTATAGCTTACAATTTTTTATTTTTATTTTTTTTGAAGAGTAGCTTGCAATTTTATAATCACACTATAAATAATTTTGGACTTGTGCGAACAAAAAATATGTTTTTAAATTTTTTTAAAATCATTGTAAAACCATTTTTCGAATTACTTATATCATTATATATATATATATATATATATATATATATATATATATATATATATATATATATATAAATTAAACACTTTAATTATAATGATAAAATATAGTTATTTACACACGACAACAACAACAACAATAATTGTACATGGATTGAAAAATAAACACAACTATGAGTATCCTCGAATAGTTAATGAATTGAATGGATTTTTATTTTTGGATATGGATATTTATAGATTTTTTATTTTATTCTTTTTTTTTTCTTTCAATTT
Source organism: Ipomoea trifida (assembly GCA_003576665.1). NCBI lineage: Eukaryota > Viridiplantae > Streptophyta > Magnoliopsida > Solanales > Convolvulaceae > Ipomoea > Ipomoea trifida. The sequence goes on along the minus strand of CP025658.1, from coordinate 21,903,855 downwards.
GTATCCTGAAATAATGATAATGTTGGACGAGAGTGTATCTCTAGGGATCTTCATCTAATATATGAATTTACATGCACTCCTTTAAAAAAATAAAAAGAAAATTAAACTCATCTGATCCTTGAGATAAAAGATGTTGAGAAATTTATTTATCACCAAATTTAAGAAACAACTACAGTAAAGACGAGAACAAGTTCTTAAAATGTATATAACAAAGAACATAATAATTGCCCTAGCATAACTCAAGAGGAGTTGCTCATATAGGACTGTCTTATTAAAAACGCACAGTTTGTGCTATTAATACATAACTAGAGTGGCAGCGGATCTACGAGTAGACCAATAATGTGAGGCTTCAAAACCTTTTCAGGACAAGTATACCCATCTTGGTTGTGCTGGTATGTAACAAAAATAATGCAAGTAAGGTTGAAAATGCGTAAGAGAATCTCAGAAGAAACCGGCGTTGGTTGAAGAAGTCCCTCATTCAAATCTTTCAATGCAAGATCAGCTAATTCTTGAAACTTTTCCATTGCCTTTTCTAGTGATACGCCATATTCCTTCATGTAGCATTCAATACCAGTTGTAACTTGCCCTCTTTCTTTTTCACCCTATTAAAATATATCCAATGAGTAACAATAATGAATAGAATTAGTTGAAAAATGGGAAACACAGATTAACATATATAAATTAAAATATACAAATAAACCATATTGAATATTCCATTACATCAAAGGTGGCTATGTCGTCGATAAGTCTGCATATCGTGACGCCAGCTTCAAGAATTTTAGGATTTTTCATTAGCCAATTGAATGCTTGCTCATCAGCTGACTTCAACGTATAGCAAGATATTGTGGACAGCAAATAGTAAGCGGAAGTAGCGAATGCGTTTTTTAGGTATTCAGCAAATGCAGGCTGGTGTCCTTCTTTACTAAACCATTTGGATTCAGTAAAGTAGCATCTCACAAGTTCCTTCATCTATTAGCAAACAGATAGGTTAGATCAGAGTAACCAATGCAAATTAAAATACACATTAGCCCTTAGCTAGCAATTAAGCTTCCAATAAATCATCATAATTATATTATATTATTATAAATTATACTATACGTACTCGTTCCCTTCCATGTTGAACCGCATATGATCTTCCTTCCTTTAAAAGATCCTTTTCATCGTTCTCAAACAGGTCTAACATAGCTTTAAAGCTAATTTTCATATAGTTTGGTAGGCGATTCATTTCGTTAATGTCCCACCTGAAAATAAAAGATGTAAATTGAGATAAAATTAAAATGAATGGCTTCTGATCTGCATGCGCTTTCATTAATTTTAAAATAATTAATTTAATATAATATAATATAACCTTTGTATGACATCTGTGTAGACTTCTAATTCTTCTACGGTACCATAAGCATCAAAGGTGTCATCCACAATTGAAACAATTGAAATATTTTTTGCCAGCGTGATTCTAGCCTTAGAATACTGAGGCTGAAAGTATACACCTAGTGCCCAAAAATAACATTCAACGGCTCTATCTCTTGCATAAGGAAGTGTTGCTATTAAGTTCAAATCTTTCCACCACCTACACCAAATGTACTTAGTTCAACAAAGCCAGCTATATATGTATAGTAAACAAACAAAATTAGCTATAATATAATATAATATGAATGGTAGGTAGGTAACAAATTAATTAATTAAATTATATCCAACCTGGAGACTTCACTGAGCTCTTGCTTGTGCAACATTTGCAGCAAATTAAAATCCAATTTGGCAAAGCGGAGCAACTCATCGTTCCTCGACGACTCGTCTTCTTCTTGGTACACAGAAATGAAAAAGCGCGTTTCCACTCTGGGCAGACCTGTGTGAAAGGGCTGATCCAGGGCGTGCGTCACCAGCTTTTCTAAAGCGCTGTTGGGTTTTAGATTTGGTAGTGCAGATCGGAGACGAGTCTCCGCAAAAGCGGTCACGCCTTCTAAAACCTCATCGTCACTGCGTGTTCTCACGTACGAAGCTTCGTACAGGCTCAGCAGACCCTTCACATCAGAGGTGTCTCTGAACTTTCCATTCTCGTCAACAAAGTTACTGAAAATATCTGCTTCCATACATAAGATATATATGAGGCCGGATTGTATGCATGGGAAAATAACAATTAATTAGTTAATTTAACTTATTATATTATATTAATTACCAGTAGAAATGTTGTAACCATGTTTCCTCATCACTCGAAACTGAATAGCAACAGTTTCTAAGTCATTCAAATGGACGGGGTGGGTAAAAATATGTCGGAGTTGATCATCAATTTCTTTCTCAAAGTGATATGATATTCCAAGGCGTTGGAGCAAGTTGATGAATCTTATTTTCTGGGCCACATCACTGCTGCTTCCAGAAGCAATGGTGTGCAGGAGCGTAGCCCTTGTTTGCTCCTTCAAAATCTCAATCTCTTTTGCATATGCTTCAGCAAGCTGCAGTAATCAAGTATATATTGATGCATGCAATGAAGCTATGTATGCATGTAAATTAAAGCAGTAGTAATGTATTCAATTATTGAGTACGTACCTGATCGTCGATGGAGGATGAATGGAAGCCATAATCACCCCATAAACTAGGAGAGAACTTCACGAAGGGGCGTTCGATAAGGTTTTCCATTTCGAGATGGGAGAAGGAGTGCAGAGATTGAGATATATTTAATTATATTATATTATAAGAAGGAGCTGAGGCTGGTGAAGAAATGAAGGGCAAGGCAGTAGTATTTATACTACTCCACTCTACCTACTTTCCTAGTCATAGCAAACCTATCTAATCAAAGCTCAGTCAAAATAATTAAAATATCTACAGCCGCCAGTTGGGTGCATTTAGTAAACAAAACTGTTTAATTTCCCACTACTTTTCAATTTAACTTTTATGTTTTATAGATTATAGAAGCTTTTAATTTTTTGTTTACCACTAAGAAATTAAGAAAATATAATATAATGTTCAAATTTGTGTAAGTAAATTAAATATTTACGAATTTTGTTAATTATCAAAATATTATTTCTTAGAGCATCTCTTCAATGAAAGGAGAGAGAGGGGGAGAGAAAGGGAAAGAAAGGAGGGGAGAAGGGTTAGAGAGGAGAGGAGGGGAGAGGCACTTATTACTCTGAAAATTTTATTTTAATTTATTTTGTTATTTAAATGTATTTTTATTTAAAATTAAATTTGAAATTATAATTATAAAGTTGAAATTATGTGTCGATGTGACCTTAGAGTTTGCACGAAAATTCATTGTACACATTAGTTTTATCATATGTGATGGTTTTAATTTGTTGGGATTGGTTTACCATAAACCGAATATAAATGTATAGAACAATGGTAGAAAAATAGTAATTTTATTACTCGGGATACCAAACCCAAAAAAATATAGTGAACCAATAGATGTTGTTGTTGGAAGTTAAGACCGCAAGCCATTGGACTAGGGTGATTAACTGATTATAGTGAACCAAAGGGAAGACATGATGTCACTTTATAATGTTGAAAATCCTCTAAATGTTTGACAATTGTACGACCTTGGTAACGTTATTCTTCATATTATTCTTGGCTATACATATATCTCGATACTACTTTAATGTCAGTGATGTTCACCATTTTGTTCCCTTCTTTTGGCCAATCGTTATACCCTGCACCACGGTGCACATAGCAATGTGCACCATGTACGTAAAACGACGTCGTTTCGGTGTTAGTAGACGCGGACGCGAATGACTCAGGGAATTCATTATCTATAATACACATAATCATTATCTATAATACACAGAACGTTTGCCTAGAATACACAGAATGTTTGCCCAGAATACACAAAATATTGACACAAAATACACAGATGTTAGTGGACGCGAATGACTCCAGGGAATTCATTATCTATAATACGCATAATCATTATATAGAATACACAGAACGTTTGCCTAGAATGCACAGAATGTTTGCCCATATTACACAGAATATTGATGCCCATAATACACAGAACTCATCCTCCTAACATTCGAATGCACAAACACATCACAACTTGTGTTAAAAACATGAATACACATAATATTTACACAAAATACACAGAACTCATCCTCCTAAACATTCGAATTGACAAACACATCACAACATGTGTTACTAACATGAAATCACAACATGTGTTACTGACATGAATACACATAACGGTTGCCTATAATACACAGAACGATTGCCTAGAATACACAGAATGATTGCCTGGAATACACAGAATATTAACATAAATACAGAGACCGACCGAAACGGGAAACGTGATTTCCAAAAAAAACAGACGATTGGTTTACAATGCTCAAAACGATGTCGTTTAGGTACGTAGTGCACATTGCTATGTGCACCGTGGTGCACAGTATAATTTGACTCTTTTGGCTACCATGACTTTTATTTTTCTTGGGTCAAAATTGCACCAATAAAAATAAATATTTCTTGAGTCAAAATATTCTCAATAAAATAGTCCCTTGGGCCCAAAAGGTCCCATCAACGTGAATGGGAGAAATTGGCACGAGTTATTATCTGGATATACCTTATTAGGCTTTTGGACATATATTCTATGGGGTAGCCTCAGTAACTGAAAAAATTAAAGCAATATATTATATTGAAAAGAAGTTTAATGTTTTACTTAAAAGTGTGAAATATTGGAGCAAGTCTAGTAATTAATTCTTAGTTTTTATTCTTAAAAAAATATTATAAATTTTTTTAACAAATTAAAAAGACATCATATACAAGTATGTAGTCAAGTTAAACACAACAAATACATACTCTTTAATTAAACCAAAAAAAAAAATCATGTAGTAACAATTTTATATTAATATAAATTAAATATTCTTAATATGATTTTTGCGATTGATGAGTCAGTAAGTTAATTTATTTTTTATTGAACTGATAAGTCTATAATGACCTTACTAATTTTGGCCAAAAAGTAATTAAAGACTTATGCAATGAAGTTATATAATGTAACTTTTTCAAAAAAAAAGTTATATAATGTATTAATTTATAGTTTTTCTTTATATATATATACACACAGACACACATAATTGAGACCTCAATTATAGTTATATGTAAATTCTTCAATTTGCAAACTAATATTTTAAAATACTAATTTTTGTCCTTAAAAGATTGATTATATAATCAACATTTTGTATTTAAGTTCTCAAAGTAGAGAAATTTTTTTTTCCAGACATAACTCATACGATCAAATTGTGATAAAAGTAGCCAAAGACCTTGTGGTCTAGTGGCACCCAGTGTCCCGGTTTACACTCCTGACTCTTTGTGTTTCAGTAGGTTGAGAAACTAGTTATGAACAGATACTACATTGTAACAGAGTCAGTAGTATTCAAAAAAAAATTTGTGATAAAATATATATTCTAATTAAAGTAATATTTTTCAAATAGAAAAATTAAAATTGGTAGTTGGTACTACATTGAAAACATTGTTTGGTATAAAATATTACTAATTTTTGTCATTAAAATATCGTTTGGTATAAAATATTACTTTAATTAGAATATATATTTTAATCACAAGTTGCCCTTCATTTCTTCACCAACCACTTATATATATACAATTGTTATTAAATATATATATATTCTAATTATTTAGTCTAATTTTGCACAACAAACAATGTTTGGTTAAAGTAAAGAGAAAGATAGTGCATTATTAGAATAATAATTTTAGTATGAGATTCATACTTTCTAGTGTGATGATTAAAAAATAATATAGTTTAACTCTTTTCTTTTACTGAAAGAAGAAAGTTATATTACGTAAATATTATTATATTTTAATTATTACCACAAATGAGAAAACACTTATAATTTTTTTTTTAAAAGTAACGTCATATGAATTCCTTTTATGTATACTAATTTGATAATAATAATAATTATAATAATAATAATAATAATAATAATAATAATAATAATAATAATAATAATAATAATAATAATAATAATAATCTCCCACTGAATTGTGTAGGCAATAATAATAATAATAATAATAATAATAATAATAATAATAATAATAATAATAATAATAATAATAATCCCCCACTGAATTATAGGCAATAATAATAATAATAATAATAATCCCCCACTGAATTGTAGGCAATAATAATAATAATAATAACAATAACAATAATAATCCCAATCCCCCACTGAATTGTAGGCAATGATCAAATCTTTGACATTTGAATATTTAACTTCAATAGTCCACAGTGACTGTTCTTCCTAAAATGTTGCCGACAGGCTAATGTTTATTTATTTCAAAAGGTGTTCCAGGTCTTTATCCGTCCGTTTAATGATTGATATAAGTAGAATTAAACTCAAGTTCTCCTAAAAAAAATTTTCACAAAGAAAGCTCACTTGTCACTTAAGTTATCTATTGAGTTGCTGACAAGCTAATTAACAATATGATATATATGACATATATGAGGACAATTGTGCTACCTAAAATGTTGGTGACTAGCTAATTAACAATGTGATATATATGACATATATAAGGATAACTGTTCTACCTAAAATGTTGGTGACAAGCTAATTAACAATATGATATGACATATATTAGGATAAATTTGAACATGTAGTCTTCTAAGGCAGCGCTGTATAGGTTTTCAAAAAAAAAAAAAAAAAAGGCAGCGCTGTATAGGCCAACGATTGACAATTCCAACATGCACGCAATTTACTTTTCAAGAAGAAAGATAAGCTCAAACTACCACTAAAAGCTACAAATCATCCATCACTTATATATCATTACTATTGCTTTCACGCTGTCATTGTGTTTTTAATAAAATATATTGTCTTTAGGGAGAATATATTCTAATAAATTCTTTCTGGGAATATCATTCTTTAAGAAAAAGGTAAAACAATTATGTGAGACCATCTCATGAATCTTAATCCGCGAGACGGGTTAGATCTTTAATTTGATTAACGAGATCAAAGATTCGACCCATTAATTAATAATTTGACCAATTAATCAAAGATCCGATCCGTGAGACGGTCTCACACAAGTGTTACTAGGGATGACAATGGGTCGGGTGTGGGTCGGGGAGGGCAACATCCATCACCCGATCCACCTTACATTTTCTCCACCACCCCCACCCCCAACCCACATCGGGTAGACTTTTAATTTTCAAAACACACCTCCACCCCACCGGGTGCGGGTGCCCACCACTTATCAACTTATTATATTTTTCAAAAAAATATTTAAATTACTTATACATAATAAAATAAAAAAATTCATTAGTTATACCTAAAACATAAAATAATAAAAATACTTCAATATAATAACTAAATTGTTAATTTTTAAAAATAAACTTAGTAGCTTAGATATAAAAATAGTAAAAAGTTACCCAAAGTTATTGAAAATTTTATAATTAACTATATACTAGTACTACTTATTTTAATATTTTATATATACACACACACATGGTGGGTTGGGTGGGGTTCTAGGCGAATTTTGTACATATATAGAACCCGAATCCAACCCGACCTACAGCGGGTTTACTTTTTTAAGACCCACCCCCGACCCACCACCCACTATCACCCAAAAAAAACCCGATCCATGCGGGGTGGATTCGAGTGGATATCCACGGGGCGGATTGAAATTGTCATCTCTAAGAAAAATAGTTCATTTATAATTTTATTTATTATTGCTTTAAAAAGATGATTAATTATGGCAAGCAAATGAAAGTTAAGGTTATAACAATATGAAAAAATTAAAAGAACATAGAATTAATTGATACGAAAATAATATTTCTGGAAAAATAACAAGCACAAAAAAGAAAGGGTTTTTTGGGTAGGTGGTAAGCTTGAGTCATGTAATGACTACACTATCTCACACGAGTTAAGCCAGGCTCATTTAATGTGTGCGAGAGAGAGCCTCTATGCTATACAATTCAATAAGCCTTAGAAAAGCTCTTGTATAAATAGTGGTGCAAACCCATTTTCCAAACTATTGTGGGACAAAAACTAATTTAAAGTTTTTCCCTTCATTTTTCAACTTAAATGAGTCAACTTTGAGAACCAATTTCTCATTCACCCATTATCCGTTTTGAGCGTACAATATATCGATCTCTTCGTCTAACTACGAAAAACCCGAATCCACTTTTACCTGACCCAAATCGTAAGTGGACCCCACATATATTTGTACCACAATATAGTCACTTAAAATGTCATTTAATGCTATTTTTCCAACAATCCCCACATGAATGAAATTGATTTTCGGGATTGTTTTGAAATAAAATAAAAAAACAATTGTATTCAATAGGAGTAGTTACTCTACATAATGCTCTAGACAGAAAGTAATGAAAATAACCAGGATAAATAAAAGATACACAAGATATTTTTTTATTGTAATTGGAAAACCCATCCTACTCTGCAGGGCCACGTCCAAAACTTTATACTAAAGATCAAGTGATGTTCTTACAAGTACAAGGTTCAAATGATTTGCAAAAACTAAGTCTACCACATATTTTTAACATCAACTTTATGCATGCAGCAACTTTGCAAGAAAGTTTCAAAAATACAACTTTATACAATTTGAAGTTTCTTCACGTATCTTTGTAAATAAGGTGCCTATATTTTAATCCTCAATCTTATTTGTAAGACAGGTCGAGTCTAATCAACATGCAAATGTCATACTTATATGTTCAAATATAATATATTAACTGCCAACACATAATTTAAACGTTATTTTGAACCATGATTTACAATACAAGGTAAATCTTGGTCCATAGTATAACAATTTTGAGACTCTGTGAGCCGTCAACGTGAGGAAGTAAAAGATCAGACAACTTTTCAAATCAAACACCTTAGAGCATTATATTCCTATCTATGGTTATTTGAGGGGTTTATGTTAGAAATAATCCAAGTGGCATAGGAAAAGAGAGGAAGAAGGAAGCATCTGCAAGTAAAAGGTTCATGCTACAATTAAATCTGACAAATTATTGTACTACCACCCGCTGCTGCGCGCGGAACCCATGCGGGTGCGTGCACTGCATGCGTCAGGCGCACCTGACGCATTGATTTATTTATTTATTATTTTTTATATATTAGATTTGTTTGTTTATTTTTTTTTATCTCCTCCCATTTTCTCTTTCTTAATCACACTTACAAAAACTTCTCAATAACCGTGAAATAACTCCATTGATAAGGATGCTCTTAGAGTTGAGGACCCCATATCACATCATCTCATTATATACGACATAAGGATGTGGGGTCGGGTTAATATGAAAAAATTATACTTAATTATACTTAAAAATGTAATATTAATCAAGAATAAAATTTTGTTACTTATAAAAAAAAAAGTATAATACTTTTAAAAAAAAACTGTAATACTTTTACATTTTGAAGTAAAAGTATACATTTCTAATCAAAAGTATTACACTTTCATTTATAAGTAATGATGACAAATGTTTGTTACTTATAAGAAAATATGTAATTAATATTAATGTTGACAAATATTTATTACTTATTCCCATATAAATATTAAATAATAAATAGTTTATTCTTCATTAGTATTACATTGTTCAATATAAGTATTATATATATATATATATATATATATATATATATATATGATGAAGAATACAGAGTATATATATAGTACAAAAGCTGAACCGCTCTAAACCTATTGTGAAGGAAAATATATATATATACTCCGTAACAAATTAGACTAAGCAATATTGACTATTCTGAAGGAAAATAAATTGGACTGAAATCCTTGTCAATCAATGTCGCACGAACACCCTGCATTATAGGGAGATAATGACATTGCCACACGCTGCTTCCTAAAATTGATTTGGTTGTTGGCTGATTGGGTTGGCTGTTTGGGTTAGAAAGTATGATTTGTTGATAATATTAGCTGATTGTAGAAAGTTGTTTGATAAATTGGCTGTTAGCTGATAGCTATTTGGTATAATTTTTTTCTCAAAAAGCTAATTGAAAAGGCTGCTTTGAGTAACCTTTTGAATTTTAGCATTTTGGAGTTACAAAAAGCTTATTAACCAAACAACTAATAGTGGTCAAATAAGTCAAAATTGGCTGATAAGCTGATTATTTACCAAACAGGGCCTACATCATTTAATAGAACATTTCCATTGCCTTTACCATTGTCTAAAACTACAACAATTATAAATAAGCCTATGGTCAAAAGGGTTATAATCACGGACTATGCTCAGCAAATACATTTAATATGACACACAAAATAAATAATAATATCTTAAAATTGAAATTCTAGCTTGCAATTTTATAATCACACTAAAACAATTTTGGATTCTTTTTTTAGTACTAAACAATCATGGACTTGTGCGAACAAAAAATATGTTTTAATTTTTTTTTAAATCATTAAAAAACCATTTTTCGAATTACTTTTATTATAACCCTTTTGTGTGTGTGTGTGTGTGTGTATTAAACACTTTAATTATAATGATAAAATTAGTTTTTTTTTTTTGAATGCTACTGACTCTATTACAGTGTAGTATCTGTTCATAAACTACTTTCTCAACCTACTGAAGAACAAAGAGACAGCAACGCCTCCACTGAGGCTCGAATCCACCACAACAACAACAAAAACAACAACAATAATTGCACATGGAATGAAAAATAAACACAACTACGAGTATCCTCAAATAGTTAATGAATGGATTTTTTTTTAAACGAATATGAATAGATTTTTTTTTTTATTTCTTCTCTTTGTATTTTCTAATAGTGATCAACAATATTAGCTGAGAGTGTATCCATAAGGATCTTCATCTAATCTATGAATTTATTAAATGCACTCCTTAAAAAAAAAACAAAATTAAATTCATCATTCAGATAATGGATCTTCAGAAATTTATTTATCACCAAATTTAAGAAACAGTTACAACTTTGATGAGAACAAGTTCTTAAAATGTATATAACCAAGAACATAATAATTGTCCTAGAATAACTCAAGAGGAGTTGCTCATATAGGACTGTCTTATTAAAAACGCACAGTTTGTGCTATTAATACATAACTAGAGTGGCAGCGGATCTACGAGTAGGCCAATAATGTGAGGCTTCAAAACCTTTTCAGGACAAGTATACCCATCTTGGTTGTGCTGGTATGTAACAAAAATAATGCAAGTAAGGTTGAAAATGCGTAAGAGAATTTCAGAAGAAACAGGCGTTGGTTGAAGAAGTCCCTCGTTCAAATCTTTCAATGCAAGATCAGCTAATTCTTGAAACTTTTCCATTGCCTTTTCTAGTGATACGCCATATTCCTTCATGTAGCATTCAATACCAGTTGTAACTTGCCCTCTTTCTTTTTCACCCTATTAAAATATATAGAATGAGTAACAATAATGAATAGAATTAGTTGAAAAATGGGACACACAGATTAACATATATAAATAACATAGAATAGAATATTTCATTACATCAAAGGTGGCTATGTCGTCGATGAGTCTGCATATCGTGACGCCTGCTTCAAGAATTTTAGGATTTTTCATTAACCAATTGAATGCTTGCTCATCAGCTGACTTCAACGTATAGCAAGATATTGTGGACAGCAAATAGTAAGCGGAAGTAGCGAATGCGTTTTTTAGGTATTCAGCAAATGCAGGCTGGTGTCCTTCATTACTAAACCATTTGGATTCAGTAAAGTAGCATCTCACAAGTTCCTTCATCTATTAGCAAACAGATAGGTTAGTTAGATCAGAGTAACCAATGAAAATTAAATTAACATATACATTAGCCCTTATCTAGCAATTAAGCTTCCAATAAATCATCATTATATTATATTATTATAAATTATAGTATACGTACCCGTTCCCTTCCATGTTGAACTGCATATGATCTTCCTTCCTTTGAAAGATCCTTTTCATCGTTCTCAAAAAGGTCTAACATAGCTTTATAGCTAATTTTCATATAGTTTGGCAAATGATTCATTTCGTTAATGTCCCACCTGAAAATAAAAGATGTAAATTGGGATAAAATTAAAACGAATGGCTTCTGATTTGCATATGCACCTTACTTGTCAATTAATTCAAAATAATTAATAATATAATATAATATATAACCTTTGTATGACATCTGTGTAGACCTCTAATTCTTCTACGGTACCATAAGCATCAAACGTGTCATCCACAATTGAAACAATTGAAATATTTTTGGCCAGTATGACTCTAGCCTTAGAATACTGAGGCTGAAAGTATACTCCTAGTGCCCAAAAATAACATTCAACAGCTCTATCTCTTGCATAAGGAAGTGTTGCTATTAAGTTCAAATCTTTCCACCACCTACACCAGATGTATTTAATTAGTTCAACAATGCCAGCTATAGTATAGTAAACTAACAAAATTAGCTATAATATAATATAATATGAATGGTAGGTAGGTAACAAATTAATTAAATTATATCATATCAAACCTGGAGACTTCACTGAGCTCTTGCTTGTGCAACATTTGCAGGAAATTAAAATCCAATTTGGCAAAGCGGAGCAACTCATCGTTCCTCGAAGACTCGTCTTCTTCTTGGTACACCGAAATGAAAAAGCGAGTTTCCACTCTGGGCAGACCGGTGTGAAATGGCTGATCCAGCGCGTGCGTCACCAGCTTTTCTAAAGCGCTGTTAGGTTTTAGATTTGGTAGTGCAGATCGGAGACGAGTCTCCGCAAAAGCAGTCACGCCTTCTAAAACCTCATCGTCACTGCGTGTTCTCACGTACGAAGCTTCGTACAAACTCAGCAGACCCTTCACATCAGATGTGTCTTTGAACTTCCCATTCCCGTCAACAAAGTTACTGAAAATATCTGCATTGCAAGAATTCATAATATAGATTAGGGAGAATAATAATTACTTAATTTAACTTGTTATAGTATATTAATTACCAGTAGAAATGTTGTAACCATGTTTCCTCATCACTCGAAACTGAATAGCAACAGTTTCCAAGTCATTCAAGTGGACAGGGTGGGTATAAATATGCCGGAGTTGATCATCAATCTCTTTCTCAAAGTGATATGATATTCCAAGGCGTTCCAGTAAGTTGATGAATCTTATTTTCTGGGCCACATCACAGCTGCTTCCAGAAGCAATGGTGTGCAGGAGCGTAGCCCTTGTTTGCTCCTTCAAAATCTCAATCTCTTTTGCATATGCTTCAGCAACCTGCAGCAGTAATTAAGTATATATTGATGCATGCAATGAAGCTATGTATGCATGTAAATTAAAGCAGTAGTAATGTATTCAATTATTGAGTACGTACCTGATCGTCGATGGAGGATGAATGGAAGCCATAATCACCCCATAAACTGGGAGAGAACTTCACGAAGGGGCGTTCGATAAGGTTTTCCATTTCGAGATGGGAGAAGGAGTGCAGAGATTGAGATATATTTAATTATTATATAAGATGATCGAGGCTGGTGAGGAAATGAAGGGCAAGGCAGCAGAATTTATACTACTCCGCTCTACTACCGGCTACCGGCTACTGGCTAGGCGGCTACTGCCACCAATTGGGTGCATTTAGTACACAAAACTGTTTCCCATTACTATTTTAAAATTTTTATTCTTAAATTTCGACTTTAGTTTATTTTTAATTATATTAATTATTGATATATTTAGTACTCCATATTTAAAATTTTGTATTCTCTAGACTATTTGAAATGGGAATTTTAATTTATGAAATTATGTTTATAATTTAAAAATTATTTTATTTTTTAAAATATATTTTTTTATTTAAAATTGAATTTAAAATTATAATTATAAAGTTGAAATTATGGACCGATGTAACTCTAGAGTTTGCAAGAAAATTAATTGTACGCACTAATTCTACCATATGTAATGATTTTGTTGGGATTGAGTTCACCATAAACAGGATATAAATATAAAGAATACTTGATCGAAAAATAGTGATTTTATTACCAAGACACTCATATATATATATATATATATATATATATATATATATATATATATATATATATATATATATATATATATATATATATATATATATATATATATATATACACTTTCTCTGTCCCGTTTTATTTGTCATACTTACTATTCATTTAGTCAAACTAACTCTTTGTTTATTTTCTTTATTATTTTTTCTTATTTTTAAATTGATTTTTTGTGTTTAATAATACTTTTAGTGTAGTTCTAAATATATAAATTTTGTATATTAATACTAAATTAATATTATGAAAAATTGGATTAACAATCACTTGGCTTGAATGCAAGTTCGAACTTGAGTTTGAGATCGAGCTCGAGCTCGAGCTTGAACAAACAAGCTGCTTGAAAATTGCCGAGTTCCAGCTCGAGTATCAGTTCTCGAACTCGATCGAGCTCAAGCCACCCAAGGCTCGAGCTCGGCTCGACTCGTTTACACCCTAGACAAGTGTATGACCTTGTTTATGTTATTCTTCATTCTTGGTCATACATGATGTGTTCCCTAGCTACTACTTTAATCAGCATTGTTCACCATTTTGTTCTCTTCTTTTGGGCTACCATGATTTTTATTCTTTTTAGTCAAAATCTCACCAATAAAAATAAATTCCTCTTGAGTCAAAATATTCCCAATAAAATAGTCTCCTGGGGCCGTTATGTCGTCCGCTTCTCCTCCCAGCCGTCTTTTTTTATTACTGCCTTTTCTTTTATTCTGTCGTGTTTGCGTAATTGCGTGTTTCCACAATCCCTGCTGCCCTTTTCTTTTATTTTCTTTATAGCATAAATATTTGACGTGGCCCCACGCTTTGATCTGCCAAATTGGAGTCCAATATTAGCTTAACTTATTTGTTTGAGCACTCAAACATTAACCGGATAATTGATTGGAAGAAATGAATTAAGTGAAAAAAGGAATTATAATTTGGTTAGAAAAGAAGTGATATAAAGATTAAAATGCCCTTATGTAATACTGAAAGGCAAATAAGTCATCGAATTTGGATTGAACCTGTGACCTCTCACTTGGAAGGACCACAGATATGCCGCTTGACCACGAATTAAGGGTCAATAAAAAACAATTTTTTTTAAAATCATATTACAACACTAATTCTACCACGAGAATGGAAAAATTAACATGATGAGTTTGGTTATACAATATACATGCATTTAGTGGGGTCACTTAATTTCCGAAGTCCACAGTCTTGTATTTTACTAAATGTTATTGACAAGGCAGATCCAAAAATGAATTAAAAAAATGTTGATAATAAAATATCGAATATCGATAATATGGTTCAAATACAAAGTACATTATAAGTTACAATATAATGCTTATGATGAATTATAAGATAGTTAAGGCGGAGTCAGAAATATAATTTAGTAGGGCGAAATTTTAAACCACTTTGAAATGCCACAAAAATATTATTTATGACAAAATATTCTATTTATATTATATTTATAAATATCTTTCTTTTAATTAGATCAACTTTAAGTTTTTTTATTTTTAAACTAATTCAATTCTGATGAATTTTGTAGATTACATTGACTAAATGATTCATAGAAAAATAGAATTTTAAAGGTCATTTGTCATGACTAAATCAAAAAATAAAAAAGCTAAAATAAAGTTTCTTCTCTCTCGTGGAGGTTTGAAAAGGAAAATAAAGTAAAATGATATTGGTTCTGTTTGGCAGAATTTATTTAAAAGCTTATAACTTATTTTAAATAACTAATAAGCTATAAGCCCTGTTTGGTAGTGTCTCCAAAATAAGTTAACTTTTTTTTTTCATTTTTATCTTTATTATTTTAAATAAATGACATACTTTATCCCTCTCAATTAATAATATGTAAGCATTTTATTATTATTTTTTAAAGATTATTATCTTTTATATATATATATATATATATATATATATATATATATATATATATATATATATATATATATATATAGAGGATAATAAACTAAGCTACTTTAATGTTTTTTTAAAAAAGAAACAAACAAAGCTACTTAAACATTTGTTGATTTGTATATACATTATATTTTTATATATAAGTTAATAATATTATATTCCACACCTGGTTATTGACAAGCTAACAAGATGACATAATATTATGTTGCCAACTTGCAAGGTAGTTTTGGAACAATTTTTAGGCTGTGGAAATCAAGAAAACCTCTTTCTTTCTTCCTAAGGATTAATAATATTATGTTGCCAACTTGCAAGGTAGTTTAGTTAATCACAAAGGTAAAATTTAGAAACAATGTCTCAGGATTGAATATCACTAGTGGTAGTGTAGAAGCGAATTTTCAAAATGAGAGGCTCCTTATGCGCAGTATTTAAATATCTAACTTCTGTGTTCAGCTGAGTTACAATGATTTACATCTTTCCAATGTTTTATCCATTCGGGGCACAGGACGTGCTTGAGATTGAGAATTCAACCTTTTTGAAAACAACGATTAATATTATTATATTCCGGCCATTTATGTTATCTCCAATGCATTCGTTGTACATAAATTCCAGTGCATTTCACATCAATATTATGCAATGTTGATGCTCTATTTAAATTATGTTTAAATTTTAATTTAAATATTTTTGCTTATTTTAATAATCCTTTTTTAAAAATTATACTCATATTCTATTTAAATTTGAATTTACTTTTTATACTAATTTTTTTATTTTTTTATTTGCTTTCGTAATTTTGATTTAATTTTATGCTAATGTTTATATTTAGTAATTGTAATCTGTTTATTTTAATATTCTAAAACTTTGATAAATTTCATATTTTAAAAATTATGTTTATTTGATATTCTATTTATATTATGTTTAAATTTTAATTTAATTTTTGTTTATGCTAACATTAAAATACTTTAATTTTAATATTTTGTAAAAATGATATTTCATTTATTTAATATGATAATTTTAATTCAATTATTGATGAAATTTTTTTTATTAAGAATATAGTATGGAAGTAAAATTTAAGAATATATAATTTATTGGTAAATGTATCATCTTCCAATTGTAGCACGTGAATGGACAAAATAATTGACATCAGTTTGGTTATACGATATATTTCCATAGTCCACAGTGACTGTTCTACCTAAAATGTTGACAACAAGCTAATTAAATTAACAAATATATATATATATATATATATATATATATATATATATATATATATATATATATATATATATATACACACACACACACACGGGTAACACTTATATGTTAGACCATTTCATGAGTTTCATTCCGTGAGGTGGGCCAAATATTTAATTAATGGGTCAAGTATTTGATTAATGGTCAAATTTTTTACCTGAATAATTAAAAATTTTACCCGTCTCACAAATTGAGACCGGTGAGATAGTCTCATCAATTTTTGTCATATAGAACATATTTAAGTATAAGTGGATGTTCTACCTAAAATATTGCCGACAAGCTAATTAACAATATATATGATATGACGTATATAAGGATAAATTTAAACATGTAGTCTTCTAAGGCTGCGCGGTAGAAATCAAGGAAACCTCATTATTTTATCCAACGATTAATAATATATTATACTCAGGCCAAAGATTGACAATTCCAACATGCATGCATTTCACTTTTCAAGATGAGCTCAAACTACCACTAAAAGCTAGAAATCATCCATGAATTAAGGGTCAATATGATACAAATTTTTTTTTTTTATTAAGAAAAAGCATATTACAACAATAATTCTACCACGTGAATAAAAAAAAAATTGACATAAATTTGATTATACAATATATATTTAATGGGGTCACGTTACTTCCATATTCCACTGTCCCCCTTTTTTTTAACTAAATGTTATTGACAAGCTAACAAGATGACATAAGGAATAAGTTGAACAACATTTACTCATTCTTTCTTCCAACGATTAATAATATTATATATCCAATGCATCAGTTGTACATAATTTCAATGCATTCCACATAAATATTATGCAATGTTGATGCCCTATTTAAATTATGCTTAAATTTTAATTTAAATATTTCTGCTAATTTAATTTTTTAAAAAAATTCTATTCATATTATATTTAGGTTTTAATTTACTTTTTGTACTAATTTTATATTTTTTATTTGCTTTCCTAATTTTGATTTAATTTTTATGCTAATGTTTACATTTAGTAATTGCAATCTGTTTATTTTAATATTATTAAACATTGATAAATTGCATGTTTTAATAATTATGTTTATTTTGATATTCTATTTATATTATGTTTAAATTTTAATTTAATTTTTGTTTATGGTAAATTTAATATACTTTAATTTTAATATATTTATTTTACTATTTTTAAATTTTGATATTTTATTTATTTAATATGATAATTTAAAATTAATTATTTCTTCTACATTTTATATTAGAGTAATGTTAGATAGCCTTTCTATTTTTCTCCTCCAATCCATCCATCATGATATGACTTTAGTTAATTGGTTACTAAATTCTCTAATTAGTGGTGTTCCAGCCAATTAATAGACATTCAATGAATGAATTGAAAGTCATGTCATGAGGAAAAATTCATGAGTAAAAAACATTTTCCTTTATACTACTCCGTATGCTACTTTTATTTTATCTTTTTCTCTTAATATTGTATTTATGAGTCATTTCCATTTTTGATCCTACTGTTATTGGAGAATTGACAATTTTAGTTCACTTCATTAATTTTTGCCACATTGCGGCGAGTCTTATTTAGTCTTTGCCACTTTTAGTCCACCGTTAAAACTTTCGTCAAATAACCGTCCAAAATAGGGGTATCTTGATCTTTTCATGCTTTGATCTCCTTTACCCTTTGTAGTGGTTTTCTTACAGATTTTCATCCAATGAAGAGGTCCGGCAAAAGCCATGGCTTTGTAATGTGGCTGACATAGCTTTCGTCGGACCTCTTCAATGGATGAAAATGTGTAAGGAAAACCACTGCAAAGGGTCAAGGAGATGACCAAAGTATTAAAAGACCAAAAATACCCCTATTTTGGACGGCAATTTGACGAAAATTTTAACGGTGGACTAAAAGTGGCAAGGACTAAATAAGACTAGCCGCAATGTGGCAATAATTAATGAAGTGGACTAAAATTGACAATGTCCCAATAACAGTAAGACCAAAAATGGAAATGACTCTATATTTATTTACTATATGTTTTGCAATGTTACTAAATTTTTGGTATTTTTATATAAAAAAAACACGGATTATTCTATAATTCTTTTAATTAATTATCATATTTAATTTTTAAAATTTATTATTTTCAATATTTTAAATAAGTTGCATTGTATGCCAAAGGCCTTGTGGTCAAGTGGCATGAAGTGATTCTCCCAAGTAGGAGGTCATGGGTTCGAGGCTCAGTGGGGACAATGTTGACTTTGTTAGGCTTTTGTAGATTGAGAAAGTATACGGATAGATACTAAATGTAACAGGGTCGATAGTATTCAAAAAAAAAAAGTTGCATTGTATAATTAGCAATAACACATTATATGTTGTGTTTTATTGTTTTAATAAATAACAAACTTTGTAGACTATCTACAAATCTAATAAGAGTCAATAAAGTTAGGCCTTTAATAGAAACTAAAAAATGTTGCTGAAACGTCAATTATGTCATTTACTTTCCCTAAATACCCTTGCAACTCCATTACTGTAAACTTTATTAACGGAATATTCTATTAATTATTTATTATTTCTTAACTTACTCATTGAATTTCATAAGAAAGGTGTTAGCTTCGAACCTCATTCCAATTAAAGTTGGCATAATTGTTGAACATATACTATGAATATATTTTAGTGTATTAAAAAACATAGAATATAAAATTTAACATGCACTTTAGTTAAATAATTAGCTAAATTATATACATAGCATTAAAAGTTGAGCATCAAATATTACAAATAAGAAATCTTGAAAATCATGTTCTTACAATTTTAAAAAAAAAAATCTATGTTAAGTTTTTTCTTTCTTTTTTTTTTTTCGTTTAATTAAATCTTCTTTTGATTATTTAGGACAAGACTCAATATTTTAATTATGCTTTTGCACTATTGGGAATGATTTAGGTCATTATGGTATTAATAATGTTATATTTTAATTGACAATAGTCAATAGTGTTTGATCACGACATTGGAATGTATGATATCACTCTACAAACTAACTCCTAGTATATATACTATAAATGATATTGTCAAACTTGCGCGACCTAACTACAAAATTGTTGATAAGAAATATAAGTACACTTGGACTTTAAATTGTAGGACTATTGTCCAAACAATTGATAATGATGACACTCCACTAGCTCTAATTGAACAAGTTTACACATCATTCTCATAATTTTATCAAAGCTTGAAATCTTTTAAAGAAATTTGTAAAGTTAATTTTTACTATATCATTATAACAATCTTGATTGTAACCATATATTTTAAATTAATTATCCTCATCATCTATTGACATACAACAATTGTAGCAATTGTTATTGACAAACTCCCAAAATAGTTTGTCTTAACAACGGATGGAAAAAAAATCAATGACGCCATTGTTGTTGATGAAAAGTAAGTTCCTCACTCTATTACTCTTATTAAATTAAATAAATTAGTAGCTAAAAACAAAAATAATACATATGCATTTCTTTAATTTAGAATTAGGCGTCTACAATACCTTTATTAAAAAAAAACTCATTATCGATAAATTAAATAAGAGAAATAACTTCATTAGTTATATTGTCTTTTGTTACATCATAGCCGTCACTTTAAAGGTAAATTGTATTTCTTTATTAAGATGATTTGAAATGTTTAAATTTTTACTACATTATCTAATCTTATTCCTTAAACTAGGGATTTCTCTACCCATAAAAGAACTCATTCAACAATAATAGTTGAACCAAATGAACCCTGAATAGAACACCTAAATGACTGATATGTTTTTATGTTAATAATAATATGTAAATGTTAACTTGATCATTATCTTACATAGCTACATTTAAAACTCATTATTAAAAGTGTCAATGTAGCGCAATAATTAACATCGCGGCACACTTGACACATTAAAAATATGCCGAGACTACAACAATGATGCAATCAATTTGGCAAATCTAGAAAATGAAAAGATTTTCAAAATAGTCATCGTTGCTGCTTCCATTGATCTTGTATGTAAAATACTTATTGTGCATTCATTAAATACATTAGAACTAATATAAATTTACAATTCATTTCATCTTCTAGACTCAAC
The DNA here is from genome assembly GCA_003576665.1 of Ipomoea trifida. Lineage (NCBI taxonomy): Eukaryota > Viridiplantae > Streptophyta > Magnoliopsida > Solanales > Convolvulaceae > Ipomoea > Ipomoea trifida. Next base: position 21,882,739 of record CP025658.1, on the reverse strand, counting down.
TTGCTTAGATCAAAGGGAAAATCAGTATCGACCTTAACAACAAAAACATTTGATATATAGGATGTAGCCACTGTTTAAAAAAGGTTTATGCACAAAGTGATAAACAATTAAACTTCAAGATTAGTATCAATTCAATAAAAAAAATATTTTAAAAAACACACACATGCTCACACACAAAATCAATTACTACACTCATTCATGCTCGTTCCAAAAATATGAACTTGAAAATGAACATGTGTAAAATGGATGTGAAAATTGTTGATGAAATTGGACATGTATGTTGCGACATCAGTACTCGGACTACCTGCAGAGTTATTGTTGTACTATCAAGTAAACAAGTTATGAAAATAGAACAAGAGGTACTACTCATGGACCTTCTACAACTATAATAAATATTAGGAAAAAGTGTCAAATTGGCCCCCTAAGTCGGGTGGATAGTGCAATTAGGCCCCCTAACTGAAAAAAGCTTCATTCAAACCCCCTAAACCGGCAAAAAAAAAAACAATTGAGTCCTAAATGACTTGTTTATCAGGTCAAATTCAATTAGAGGGCCAAATTGCACTATCCACCCAACTTAGGGGGTCAATTTGACATTTTTTCATTTTTTATTTTATTTTTCAAAACAAATATTTTATTTATTTCAGTTCAAAAAATTATTTTTATTTATTTAAAATATTATTTATTATAAATAAAAAAATTTAAAAAATTAAAAAACAGCCACCGGCCGTTTAAAAATTTGGTCCTACTGACAAATTAATTTGTAGAATTTGTCCCCAAGTGTTGGCCATATGCATTTTCATCCCTAAGTTATAATTGATGTTGCACTTTTTTTCCATTTATTAATAAAACATTAGGGACGAAATTTACAATTTTAGTATAACTCAGCGACGAAAAGTGAACATAACCAACACTCATGGATGAATTCTGTATTGACATTGCATCTTTCGTCCTTTTGTGCTCACTTCTCCTTAAGAGACGAAAAGTGTAATTTTCTATTTTTTGTTTTTTTTTAATTATTTAAAATAATAATTTTTTTAATTATTTAAAATAATTATTTTTTTAATTATTTAAAATAATTATTTTTAAATATTTAAAATAATTTTACAAATTTTTTTAATAATATAAAAACAATTATTTAAATAATGTTTTTAAAACAAAAAAAAAAAACAACAAAAAACAAAAGTCGGGACTGCTGACTTTTGTTTTTTGTTTAAAAAAATATTTAAAAATTATTTATAGAAAACAAATTAATTTGACAGTATGACCAAATGTGATACAAATTATAAAGTTTTGCACCTAATTCAGTCCAAGGAGTAGTAACTTGATAAACAAGTCATTTAAGACTCAATTGCACTTTTTTACCGGTTTAGGGGGCTTGAATGAAGTTTTTTTTTTTTTTTTTTTCAATTAGGGGGCCTAATTGCACTATCCACCCGACTTAGGGGGCCAATTTGACACTTTTCCCTAAATATTAATATTTTATTCAATACTTCCACATGAAACATGTAGCGGGAAAATGACCACTGCAAAATATTAATAGGTGCTTACAAGATCAAGAATTCGTAATACAACTAATTAAGATACCAGTCATATACACAACAAAGCAAATCCACAGCTTCCTACACCATAATCTCATTGCATGACGTTGTCATCTATGCCACAACCCGTAACCCAATTGCAAATGATATACTATCAACAAAAAAGAAGATGACAAATAGTGAAGATGGAGACAATGACGATGCAACCCAAAAGAAAATTAAGAAGATTTAGAAAAATTTAAACCAAAACTAATATTTATTTAGACTATCGTGTTTAGACAGTATTTAGACTATCAATTTTACAAAGTTGCAAACATTTACCTTAGTGACAATTATAATGAATCTTCTATATTGTCTTTCATTCATATACTTTAAATTACCTATTTAAATAAACAAATTTTGCCATTCAATTATCTATATATGAACTTATCATACATAATCTTGCATTGATATATACTTTGAATTATAATTTAAATATAAATATTGGGCATTAGTCTATTCGCGCAATGCACGTATAAAACTCAGTGTTGCAAAAGATTTTAAATTTGTTATATTTTAAAAATTGAAATTTTAGAGTGAGGCACCTATCATGTAGTACGATGACATTTCAGTTACCATTTGAATCAAATGAGTGGTTATAAGTTTGAACCTTGATTGTAAAAAGTTTAAATTCTTTGAGTTAAAAATATTTTTAAAGTATAGAACAAGCTTGTCAAACATGAGAATTCACATTTCAGTACCCAAACAATTATTTAGGAAAACTTTTTTTAAGATTGACAATACTCCCTGATGTGGCAAATAAGGATTGGATGTTTTCATCATGTGGGTCCCAGAATAGTTGTCTACCTCAAAAGTTTGTGAGAGAGAGTACATGTTGGGAGTATGAAATGGGAGTGCATGTAGTATTTTCCCAATATAAAATGGCTGCGCTGTAGAAATCAAGGAAAGCTCATTCTTTCTTCCAACCATTAATAATATTATAATCAGGCCAAAGATTGACAATTCCAACATAAGCGCAAACTACCACTAAAAGCTGCAAATCGTCCATCACCTATTAATGTTGGCCTGTTGCTTTCATGCTGTCATTGTGTTTTCCAATACAATATATATATATATTTTTTGAAAACTCCAATACAATATATTGTCTTTTTTTTTTTTTTTTAATGCTACTAACTCTATTACAGTGTAGTATCTGTTCATAAACTACTTTCTCAACGCCTCCACTGAGGCTCGAACCCACCACCTCCCTTATACAGGGAAGGGTTTGATACCACTGGACCACAAGGCCCTTATATTGTCTTTAGTATCATTCTTAAGAAAAATAGTTGATTTATAATTTTATTTATTATTTTTTACAAGAATGATTAATTATGGCAAGTAAATAAAAGTTATTAAGGTTATATTATGCAAAAAAATTAAAAGAATAGATTAGATGTGATAATGTCACAATATAGTGAATGACTAAAAGTGAAAATTACTGTTTAGAAATTGAAATTTCAAGAAAAAAAATTACTTTAGTTATCAAATATGATAATTTGGTTGGCGGCATGTTAGTGTAGAAATGGATTGTCTAAATGTTTGTTAGCTTCTTAATAAGCCAGCTCCTGACCTTCTGCTTTGTGCATAGATCAACGAATTTGCTAGCCCATTTCCTAATGAGGGCGGCAGATCCTCAGCCTAGTCCATCTGTTTGATTTTCTTTTGTTCCATTTTGTATGTTGTTATGGCCAAATTTGCATTACATAATTATATTTGGAAGAATTCGGAAGATGACATGATATTTAATGTGTTTGAGCAGCATCCAGATTACATACCGCCATATGAACTTCTAGATTCAAATAGTAATATCCCCACCAACGAAAATTTAAGTGAGATCTCTATTGACATGAATGCGATTAGCAACAATATTGATTCTTCATTATGAGATGCTAGATCATGATTATGCTAATAGTTTCATTTCAAAATGTTAAATTTTAATATGTAAACAAACCTATTTAAATTTAAAACTATTTAATTATAAAGATGTATGTCCTTTTTAATCTTTTTTTCTTTTACATATCAAAAAATTAATTTTTTCAAACACTTTTAAGTATAATTAACTAACTTAATAGTTCTTCAGTTTTCAACTTCTAACTTATAACCTTTTAGCTAGGTTTGTCAAACATACCCATAATCTATAAATTCTCAACATCAACTAACAAAATCCTGTATGCCACTCCAATGACTTTCAAGTGTTTGGTAGAAAAAAAAAAACAACAAAATACTTGAAAACTATAGGATTCAACCAATTAATGGGTCTATATTCTAGAGTGGCCATTTTTGACTACTCAACAACCGTCTTTGACAACATTACAAGAAGACATAAGGAATAAGCTGAACAACACGTACCATACTTGTAACAATTTGGTTCTACCAATCATGTCAGCACAAGTTTAGCTTACTGGTTCAATATATAGTATTTAAAAAAAGAGAGTAACGTTTGAAATTCGGCACGACAGTGTGTGGATTATGCTCAAAACAAACAAATTCCTTGTGCGATTATTATTTGTAAAAAGAAATGACACACGAAGAAAGATTGCATCAAGTGGATCGAGAAGAAAAGAAATCTATACTCATTTGTTTGTTATAAATCTAATATGTTAACGCTAATACTAATTCATTGATGGATTGATACTGGTTCAACAATCCACATTGCAAATTCTTTACCGGATATGCAAAATTTGATACAACCAATGAAAGTAAGCGAACCATCTTATCTAATAACAAGATTGGCTCACCAGTTAAAGCAATTGGAACTTGCACTTTATTATTAAGAAATTTGATTTGTTTTTGAAGTTAGAAAACACCTTTTATGTAAGTTTCAGTTTCAAGACTTATACTATTTAGGATTTTGCCAAGGACCTTGTTGTCCAGTGGCATCAAACCCTTCACTTTATACGGGAGGTGGTGAGGTGGTTGGTTCGAGCCTCAGTGGACGCTTCCTCAATGGAAGAGGTGATATTCTTGCAATTACTAAAATATTCTTGAATTTAACAGCACATAGATGGAAATTAATGCAAATGATGGAAAAACAACATTGAGCTTAACTGTACTCATTATTTTATAAAAGTCTCCACTCCAAATTGAGGTGAGATTTTATTTCGCGGTATGCATATATAGTAGTAGATGATGAGATGTATATTATTAACTGCACGCTAGGAGGCCGGGCGAAGTAGGAATCAAGAAAAGATCGGTGTTTCTTCCTACCGCTACTCCGGGCTTCTCTTTCATGTCAAATGTATGAGCAGTTATTCCAGGAAGGAAGTTCCAATCAAAGTGGTACAACAAGTGTGCTAAAGGAGACACAGTATTGGCAAAACCAAACGTAAGTGCTGGACATATCCTCCTTCCTCCACCAAACGGCAAAAATTCGAAGTTATTCCCCGTGAAGTCAATTGAACTGTTTTCAAATCTCTCGGGTATAAAGCTCTCTGGATCCTCCCAGTATTTGGGATCCCTGCCATTCGCCCACACATTAATTAACACTCTAGCCTTCTGCGGTATTGTGTATCCGCACACAACAGTTTCTTCCGTGCACTCTCTGGGAATTAACAAGGGAGCCGGAGGATGACACCTCAAAGCTTCTTTGGCCACTAACTTGAGGTATTGTAACTGTTCCACGTCATCCTCCTCCAGCTTTTCTTTCCCTCTGAACACTTCTCTCACCTCCGCTTGTGCTTTGGCCAGCACCCGTGGATTTTTCATCATTTCCGACATTGCCCACACTACCGTAGTTGATGATGTCTCGGTTCCTGCTCCAAACATATCCTGCGGCATATGATCCAAAAAATTATTTAGTTAGTTAAGAATGAATTGAAACACTACACCCAAAAGGTATATAGAACTAAGAACAACTCACAGTCGTTCACATGTCTAAATTTAAGGGATTAAAAATACTAATTTAAAAAAATATATATAATGACATTTTCGTACATAATTGGACATCAAAGTGCAAGTAACAATTTCATATAGTGCACCTAAGTGGAAGTAAAATGTACACTGAGCATCAATATCGGTGACTCGGCGAAGTTAACTCTGCCAAACTCGACAGAGTTAACTCAGGCCAGTCGGCCTTGTTAATTTTTTATTATATTTAAATTTATTTATTTGTATAAATGAGAGAAGTAATATAATATAATATTTTACATACACCACTCACATGCACTAACTTTTTATTTTTATACGTCGTTGCTTAGGCTACGCACTAGGCACTAGTCTACCATCTGACTGGCGCCTACTGCAACCATGGAAAAACTTTATCATTAGGTGGAAAAAATTTTAGTTAGTACAGTTCACCCTTATCAATTAATTCTATATTATATTATATTAATTAAAATAGGAAAAGCTGAGGAATGAAGGATCACATACTATGATTGTGGCTTTGATGATGTCGTGGGTGATAGGCCGTTGAAGGGTACCGTTTTTCTCAAGTTTGATGAGGACATCAACTATATCTTCACCCCCTAACTCACCATTTCCCTGGTTGCCACTTTCTATGTTGTTTTCGTGCTCTTTTATGATGCTCTCAGTAATTGCATCTGTTTTACGGTGAACATTAAGGATCCTTTTCTTGTTCCCGCAGAGGCCGTGAAGAAGCTTCCAGGAGGGAAACACATCTGCAAACTCGAACCCTCCTAACAAGGCTGATATCTCATCCACTAGCTCAAGTAACTCCTCTCTCCCAATGAATACCTTACCTATTATTATTAATTATATATATATATGAGATTCACCGTACCAATTCAAAAGAGCACGTACTATAGAAATTTTAAATATAAAAAAAAAAAAAACGAATTAAAACAAAAACTTGCATGTGCGAAATGGTGTGACGAATAGGGTCAACATGAAAATGTACTATTTATATTGAAAAATATAATTAGTATAATATTTTCATCTTGACTCGACCTGTCTCACAAATTAGGATCCCTGAAATGAATCTCACACCCTCACACCCAAACAATTAAGTTGCCAAGCACCCAGATATCTTATGTACTTACCCAATGTGGATCTGCATATAATGGAGCTAGTAAACAAGGAGATTCTCTCAGAGAAATTGAGTGGGCTCCCCAAAGATGAACGGACGTGAGTCAATAGACGATGGATCTCATCGCTCCTGATGGAGCTGAAGGAGCGGATAAGTTTGGCGTTGAGGACCTCGGTCACACATATTTTGCGCATTTGTCTCCAGTGATCTCCGTAAGGAGAGAGCACAATGTCGGAACGATTGTAGAAGAGTATTTTGGTGGCCAAGAGTTCTGGCCTGCTCGCAAAAGTCAGGTCGTGGGTTCTTAGGAACTCTTTCGCCATCTCACGCGACGACACGATTACTGTCGAGATTTCTCCGATTTGAATGTGAATGAGGCCTGAGGAGCCGCCGTACTTGTTGGCTAAATCTCTAAGGACGTGGTGGAGGGGGCGTGAGCCAGTCAAGTGGAGCAAGTTCCCAATGATGGGCAGCTTCCACGGCCCTGGCGGCAGAGTTTTTGCCTTTTTCTTCCATTGCGTCTGGACTAAAATGAAGATTATTGAAAGAAACAATAAGGCAAACGAAATGAAGAAATTGATTGCGGCCTCCATTTTAGAGAATGAAAGAGCTGAGCAAGCCGGCTAGCTAGCTACCTTATATTGCCTCTTGAATTGTATTCTGTGCAAGCCCAAACCTAGCTGCCCGCCCTTATATACTACATTCATGCTGGAACAACTGTGTCGACCATACTATAAAATAATATACATTATTCAGTATTAAAATAATATATTTTTAGTATATTAAAAATGTACATTATTCGTATACTGAATTGCAATCCACGACTTTCAAAATTGTTAATTACATACCTTCACTATTCAATTTTTATCAATTTTAGTCACTCCGGCCAAATTGGCAGCCAAATTCTGCCGGAATCTCTTAACTACTCACTTAAGGTTTAATCTTAGGGGCAAAATAGTATTTTTCCAGTGTTTAAGAATTAACCAATCTCAATTCTCAGCCAAAAACTTCCACGTGTTGTCGGCATTGAAAATCGGACGGTTCCTATCCTTCGTCCCAAGCAACATCGTCGTGAGAACATAAATGGCGCCGTACTGGAGAGGTCGTAGCAGGGGATCAAAACCAGCTTCAACGTCAAGCTCCGGCCGGCCTTCTCGTCCGCAAACGCCTCTTTCATCGCCTTCTCTAACCGCGTAGAGGTGGAAATGGTTCCGTCGCTACTGCAGAAAACTTGCCTGAAAAAACCGCCGCTTTTGGAACCTTTGGAAGAAGAGTATAACTTCTTCCCATTCTCAGCAAAAAACGTCCACGTGTCATCGGCATTGAAAATCGGACGGCTCCTATCCTTCGTCCCAAACAACATCGCCGTGAAAATCCCTTCGACGGCGAAGCCGGCAGCCACGTCAACGCCAGTTCCAAATACGCCAACGCTTTCACCGACGAAATCCCTCACATTCCACCGCCGTCAATCATCAATATACAAATCTTCCCTCTCTGGTTTGCAATCATGAAAATTTAATACTTATACGCACAAATATCATACTTTTATACTCAAATGTAATACTAATCAGAAATAAAATTTTTGTTACTTATAAGGGCAAATGTAATACTTTTAAGGGAAAATGCAATACTTTTACATTTTGATTTAAAAGTATTACATTTTTCCTCAAAAGTATTATATATTCCCTTATAAGGGGCACTTGTCAACATTACTTATTATGAAAAATGTAATACTTTTGATGGAAAATATAATATTTTTACATACATAAAAAATTCAAAAGTATTACATTTGAGCATATAAGTATGATAGTTGCGTGTTGTTCCGACCTGACCCGACACGTCTCACGAATAAGGATCCGTAAGACGGTCTCACACAAGTGTGACCCCTCTGATTTTTTATTGCTTTCACATCATCATCCCCGTCAACCTCCGCAACCTCGTTTTTGTCTCCCTCCACCGCCGGCGCGATGGTCTTTGGAATCCAAAGCTTCTGATCATCGTAACCGAACAAAAACTTACTAGAGTTCCCTTTCGTGACCTTGGTCAAAAGAAGATGTTGATTTAAACACTGGAAAAATGCCAAGGACCTTGTGGTCCAGTGGAATCAAACCCTTCCCTTTATACGGGAGGTGGTGGATTTGAGTCTCGTATATTAAAAATGTACTTTTTGTTATGGTCCACACAACACTATGTGGACCATGATCCACACAATAATTTGCCTATATACTATATATACTTGGAAACTAATTCGAATAATGGTTTATATTTAACAATTGGCGGCATAAAAACACCTAAGCACCAATGGGTTCAGTGGCCATTTTTGACTAAATAAAATAAATGTGTAGACTAGTGAATCTTTGATTGCTTACGTACAAAAATTGAATCTGACAATTCAAACCTGGATGCCCTTCACTTTTCAACAAAAGCTCAAACTACACTAGGGTCGTCCATTTCAAAACACGAAAATGACTTTTTTGAAAGTTACTTTTCAAAACGTTTCAGTTGCGGCTATCAAAGACAAATACTCTATACTCATTTCACTCCAAGGAAAATTGGCCCTCTTTTTGGTGAAAAATGCCTTCAAAATTTTCTACTTAAAAACATTTTCTAGATTCTTATCCACGCTCAGTTCTCTCTCTCATCCATTAAGAAGTGGTCAAATGGGTGGATTGATTTGCCATCTACCTAGTTATTATTTAAACTAGATTGGACTAATCTTTTTAAAATACGAGTCTGATTGAGTTATACCAAACAACAAAAATCTTAGCTCTGCCTAACCCACTGCAAAAAAATATTTAATTTTTTTTCTAATTTCTTTAGTTTAAACTTATTACATTTATCAATAACCGATTAAAATATGAACTTGGCTAGGCCAAATCAAATAATACAAATCTTGACCCTGCTCAAAACCCCCCAAAATAACAAATTAATTTGTGTTCTTCAATTTCTATATTTCAAAGCTATTAATATTTATTTTGTTTAAAAAAAAAAAGCTATTAATATTTATTAATTCCTAATTAAATATCAATCATTATTGTGTGGACCATGGTTCACACAGCTGTGTGGAACATACTATCAAATAATGTACATTCAGTACACAAATAATGTACTTTAAGTATATTAAAATGTATATTATATTCAGGAAAAATACATTATTTGAGTATTAAAACTACATTATTTTGTATAATGTACATTCAGTACATGAATAATATATTTTAATATATTAAAAATATATTTTTTGTTATTGTTCGCATAACACTATGTGAACTATGGTCCACACAATAATTTACCATTAAATATGAGTTGGGCATGGTCAAATCAAACAATAAAAATCATAGTTTGGCCCATCCCACATTAAAAAAAAAAAATCTTCAATTTTATTTGTTCAGAATTATTATATTTAAAATTTGTTTATTTATTTTTATTAAAATAAATTACAAGTTAATATTATTTATTTACGTCTTTTTTATTATAATTATTACTAATTTTTATAACTATTGTAAATTTTATTTTAAAGTAAATAATTATTATCATAATTAAAATAACTAATAGTTTAAAAGATTTAATTTTTAAATAGATTATGTTCATGCTTTTTGAAAAGTGAACCAAATAAAAATATACAATTTTATAGGTTTCAGCCAAATAAGAAAAAAAAAATATTTTCTAACTTTCAGTTGAAAATATTTTCTGAAACATAAATTATATTTCAAAAATTATTTTCCAAAAATTATTTTATGTGTTTCCAAATGGATCTAATAAAAAAAAAATAGGGACAGATTGGAGTAGTATTTGGAGTAGCTGCTCTACTTGATACTTGTACAAGCTGTAGTTGTAAACTTTTTCATAGAGTTTCTTTATAAGGTTAATATTGAAGTATGTAGGTGATAGACCTAATTTTGTAATTCACTAAACATTGTATTGTAAAACCACGGTTGATCTTGAGTGAAAAAGTTTTTAAGTGTGGCCCCGTAAATTGGGAGGCGTTCTCCAACTGCATCAAATGCAGCTGTGTACTTAATTTGATACTTTATTTGCTTTATTGCTTATTATGACTATTGCTTTGATGTTGTAGGTCATAGTGTTTTTGGTGTAGTTTTTTTTTTTTTTTTGGTAACCCGTATAGTTTTGTTTTAATTGTGTTTAAAGTGACCAATTATTGCTGCATCAGATGTCGTCTACGTTCAAGATCCGAGGCCTGGGGAGGCCTAGTTTTTTCTTGGGCGTTGAGGTTTTGCCTGACACAGCTGGTTTCTTACTCTCTAAGAAGCGTTACATGCTCGATATCTTAGCCCGGGCTGGAATGACTGACTGCAAGGCATTAGCGACACCAGCCACCGTGTCTACATCGGTTGTGCCTAGTGTTGGGCTATTTGACAATCCTACGCAGTATCGACGCATAGTCGGGGCCCTCCAGTATCTCACTATTACTCGACCTGATCTTTCCTACTCTGTCAATCGGTTGTGCCAGTTTATGCACTCCCCGACGGAAGAGCACTGGGGTCTACTCAAGCGGGTTTGTCGCTATGTTAAGGGGACACTTGATCTAGGTCTACGGATCACTTCGTCCTCCCGTAATGACATACATGCGTACTCTGATTCAGATTGGGCCGGGTGTCCAGTTGACAGGAAATCAACCAGTGGTTATGCAGTTTTCGTCGGTGACAATCTTGTTTTGTGGGTATCACGCAAGCAGCGAACAGTTGCTCGTTCTTCTACCGAGGCTGAGTACAAAGGCCTCGCAGATGCCGCTGCTGAAGTCACATGGCTTGTATCTTTGCTTAAGGAACTAAGGCTGCATTCCGGACAACCGGCTACGCTATGGTGCGATAATCTTGGTGCCACCTATTTAGCGGCCAATCCAGTGTTTCATGCTAGGACCAAACATGTTGAGATCGACTACCATTTTGTTCGAGATAAAGTAGCTTCAGGAGATCTGGTCGTCAACTTCGTCTCCACTGAAAACCAGTTGGCCGACATCTTCACTAAACCGCTTCCTGCACGCCAATTTCAAGCTCTGCGCTCCAAGCTCAATGTTGCTGTCTATCAACCTTGTGCTTGAGGGGGCATGTGAATAATGTTACATTTTATATTATGGTTTGCTATTTTATATTATATTGTTTTAAGTTGAATAGCTGTTAGATGGTCAATACTTAACTCCATAGGATTAGGAGAGTTTCTAGTTTGCTTCTGTATAGGACTCTGTAATCCAGTGTAACCGATTGAATCGAGTTTTGCCATTCTCATTCATAGTATATGTTCAACAATTATGCCAACTTTAATTGGAATGAGGTTAGAAGCTAACACCTTCCTTATGAAATTCAATGAGTAAGTTAAGAAATAATAAATAATTAATAGAATATTGCGTTAATAAAGTTTAAGTAATGGAGTTGCAAAGTATTTAGGGAAAGTAAATGACATAATAGAGGTTAAAATAGAAAAATAAAAAATTACTAAGATCAAAATAATCTAAACTATTCATTTCATCAAATAATTACATCAACACTTTTTAGTTCCTATTAGAAGCCTAACTTTATTGACTCTTATTAGATTTGTAGATAGTCTACAAAGGAAACTAATTATTAGTTTGTTATTTATTAAAACAATAAAACACAACATATAATGTGTTATTGCTAATTATACAATGCAACTTATTTAAAATATTGATAATAATAAATTTTAAAAATTAAATATGATAATTAATTAAAAGAATTATAGAATAATCCGTGTTTTTTTTTTTTTATAAAAATACCAAAAATTTAGTAACATTGCAAAACATATAGTAAATAAATATAGAGTCATTTCCATTTTTGGTCCTACTGTTATTGGGGCATTGTCAATTTTAGTCCAATTTATTAATTTTTGCCACATTGCGGCTAGTCTTATTTAGTCCTTGCCACTTTTAGTCTACCGTTAAAATTTTTGTCAAATTGCCGTCCAAAATAGGGGTATTTTTGGTCTTTTAATACTTTGGTCATCTCCTTGACCCTTTGCAGTGGTTTTCCTTACACATTTTCATCCATTGAAGAGGTTCGACGAAAGCTATGTGAGCCACATTACAAAGCCATGGCTTTTGCCGGACCTCTTCATTGGATGAAAATCTGTAAGGAAAACCACTACAAAGGGTAAAGAAGATGATCAAAGCATGAAAAGATCAAAATACATACCCCTATTTTGGACGGTTATTTGACGAAAGTTTTAACGGAGGACTAAAAGTGGCAAGGACTAAATAAGACTGGCCGCAATGTGGCAAAACTTAATGAAGTGAACTAACAGTAGGACAAAAAATGGAAATGACTCATAAATATAATATTAAGATAAAAAGATAAAATAAAAGTAGCATACTGAGTAGTATAAAGGAAAATGTTTTTTACTCCTCATGAATTTTTTCTCATGACATGACTTTCATTCATTGAATGTCTATTAATTGGCTGGAACACCACTAAATAGAGAATTTAGTAACCAATTAACTAAAGTCATATCATGACAGATGGATTGGAGGAGAAAAATAGAAAGGCCATCTAACATTACTCTAATATAAAAAGTAGAAGAAATAATTAATTTTAAATTATCATATTAAATAAATAAAATATCAAAATTAAAAAATAGTAAAATAAATATATTAAAATTAAAGTATATTAAATTTACCATAAACAAAAATTAAATTAAAATTTAAACATAATATAAATAGAATATCAAAATAAACATAATTATTAAAACATGCAATTTATCAATGTTTTATAATATTAAAATAAACAGATTGCAATTACTAAATGTAAACATTAGCATAAAAATTAAATCAAAATTAGGAAAGCAAATAAAAATATATATAATTAGTACAAAAAGTAAATTAAAACCTAAATATAATATGAATAGAATTTTTTTAAAAAATTAAATTAGCAGAAATATTTAAATTAAAATTTAAGCATAATTTAAATAGAGCATCAACATTGCATAATATTTATGTGGAATGCATTGAAATTATGTACAACTGATGCATTGGATATATAATATTATTTATCGTTGGAAGAAAGAATGAGAAAATGTTGTTCAACTTATTCCTTATGTCATCTTGTTAGCTTGTCAATAACATTTAGTTAAAAAAGGGGGGAACAGTGGAATATGGAAGTAACGTGACCCCATTAAATATATATTGTATAATCAAATTCATGTCAATTTTTTTTTATTCACGTGGTAGAATTATTGTTCTAATATGCTTTTTCTTAATAAAAAAAAATTTGTATCATATTGACCCTTAATTCATGGATGATTTCTAGCTTTTAGTGGTAGTTTGAGCTCATCTTGAAAAGTGAAATGCATGCATGTTGGAATTGTCAATCTTTGGCCTGAGTATAATATATTATTAATCGTTGGATAAAATAATGAGGTTTCCTTGATTTCTACCGCGCAGCCTTAGAAGACTACAACTTCAAATTTATCCTTATATACATCATATCATATTGTTAATTAACTTGTCCAAAACATTTTAGGTAGAACAGTTATCATTATATACGTCATATCATATATATTGTTAATTGTCGGCAATATTTTAGGTAGAACATCCACTTATACTTAAATATGTTCTATATGACAAAAATTTGTGTGAGACTGTCTCACAGGTCTGATCTCAATTTGTGAGATGGGTAAAATTTTTAATTATTCAGGTCAAATACTTGACCCATTAATCAAATATTTGGCCCGCCTCACGGAATGAAACTCATGAAATGGTCTAACATATAAGTGTTACCCGTGTGTGTGTATATATATATATATATATATATATATATATATATATATATATATATATATATATATATATATATTTGTTAATTTAATTAGCTTGTTGTCAACATTTTAGGTAGAACAGTCACTGTGGACTATGGAAATATATCGTATAACCAAACTGATGTCAATTATTTTGTCCATTCACGTGCTACAATTGGAAGATGATACATTTACAAATAAATTATATATTCTTAAATTTTACTTCCATACTTATATTCTTAATAAAAAAATTTCATCAATAATTAAATTAAAATTATCATATTAAATAAATGAAATATCATTTTTACAAAATATTAAAATTAAAGTATTTTAATGTTAGCATAAACAAAAGTTAAATTAAAATTTAAACATAATATAAATAGAATATCAAATAAACATAATTTTTAAAATATGAAATTTATCAAAGTTTTAGAATATTAAAATAAACAGATTACAATTACTAAATATAAACATTAGCATAAAAATTAAATCAAAATTAGGAAAGCAAATAAAAAAATATATAATTAGTATATAAAGTAAATTGAAATTTAAATAGAATATGAGTATTATTTTTTAAAAAAGGATTATTAAAATAAGCAAAAATATTTAAATTAAAATTTAAACAATTTAAATAGAGCATCAACATTGCATAATATTGATGTGGAATGCACTGGAATTTATGTACAACGAATTGAATGCATTGGAGATAACAGAAATGGCCGGAATATAATAATATTAATCGTTGTTTTCAAAAAGGTTGAATTCTCAATCTCAAACACGCCCCATGTCCCGAATCGATAAAACATTGGAAAGATGTAAATCATGGTAACTCAACTGAACACAGAAATTAGATATTTGAATACTGCGCATAAGAAACTCTCTCACTTTGAAAATTCGCATCTACACTACCACTAGTGATATTCAATCCTGAGACATTATTTCTAAATTTTACCTTTGTGATTAACTAAACTACCTTGCAAGTTGGCAACATAATATTATTAATCCTTAGGAAGAAAGAAAGAGGTTTTCTTGATTTCCACAGCCTAAAAATTGTTCCAAAGGTACATGTTGAACTTATTATGCCTTATGTCATCTTGTTAGCTTGTCAATAACCAGGGGTGGAATATAATATTATTAACTATATATATATATATATATATATATATATATATATATATATATATATATATATAAAAGATAATAATCTTTAAAAAATAATAATAAAATGCTTACATATTAATTGAGAGGGATAAAATATGTCATTTATTTAAAATAATAAAGATAAAGATGAAAAAAAAAAGTGAACTTATTTCGGAGACACTACCAAACAGGTCTTATAGCTTATTAGTTATTTAAAATAAGTTATAAGATACTAAATAAATTCTGCCAAACAGAACCAATATCATTTTACTTTATTTTCCTTTTCAAACCTCCACGAGAGAGAAGAAACTTTATTTTAGCTTTTTTATTTTTTGATTTAGTCATGACAAATGACCTTTAAAATTCTTATTCTATGAATCGTTTAGTCAATGTAATCTACAAGTTTATATTATAATTCATCATAATTGAATTAGTTTAAAAAGAAAAAAACTTAAAGTTGATCTAATTAAAAGAAAGATATTTATATATATAATATAAATAGAATATTTTGTCATAAATAATATTTTTGTGGCATTTCAAAGTGGTTTAAAATTTCGCCCTACTAAATTATATTTCTGACTCCGCCTTAACTATCTTATAATTCATCATAAGCATTATATTGTAACTTATAATGTACTTTGTATTTGAACCATATTATCGATATTCAATATTTTATTATTAACATTTTTTAATTCATTTTTGGATCTGCCTTGTCAATAACATTTAGTAAAATGCAGGACTGTGGACTTCGGAAATTAAGTGACCCCACTAAATGCATGTATATTGTATAACCAAACTCATCATGTTAATTTTTCCATTCTGGTGGTAGAATTAGTGTTGTAATATGATTTTAAAAAAAATTGTTTTTTATTGACCCTTAATTCGTGGTCAAGCGGCATAGTTGTGGCCCTTTCAAGTGAGAGGTCACAGGTTCAATCCAAACTCGATGACATATTTGTCCTTTACTATTATTACATAAGGACATTTTAGTCTTTAAATCACTTCTTTTCTAACCAAATTATAATTATTTTTTCACTTAATTCATTTCTTCCCATCAATCATCCGGTCAATGTTTGAGTGCTCAAACAAATAAGTTCAGCTAATATTATATTGGACTCCAATTTGGCAGATGAAAGCGTGGGGCCAGGTCAAATATTTATGCTATAAAGAAAATAAAAGAAAAGGGCAGACGACAGAATAAAAGAAACGCCAGTAATAAAAAAAGGCGGCTGGGCGGAGAAGCAGACGACATAACGGAACCGTTCGGGTTATCCTCCCGACCAGTTTTCTTTTCTAAATTCTTATTCCAATTCCTCTAATTCTTTTTTTTTTTTTTCTTTTTCTTTTTTTTTTTTTTTTTTGTCAATTTCCTTATTATGAATAGTTAGAGTTCTTGATTTCCAACTCCAAGTTAAAACTCTATGATTGGATTTGTGAGACTTTAAACTTAATTATTTATTTGTTATAGTATTTTATATTTTTGTGGTTTAATTTCTATTGAATTCATGAGTTTAATTAATCTGGATGCATACTTATTAATTATTCTTGTGATTCATTGTTATATGATTTATTGCTCGTTTGATTAGAATTTTATTTGAGTAGTAACTAGGTGTTTACGAACCATCTAAAAAAAATATAGGTACAAATTGTGTCCGTAAGGGCAGCCAAAGTCATAATCGATTTACACCTGCAGCCGAGAGGTCGTGGGTTCGAACCTCAAGTCCTTGGGTTTGAGTCGATCTATTATGGGTAACCTAGACTGGTTTACCTCTATGTGGTCCTTTACTGGCTAGGGTCACAGGGCGAAAAAAAAATATAGGTACAAATTGTGTCCATAAGGGCAGCCAAAGTCGTAAGAGATTTACACCTGCAGCCGAGAGGTCGTGGGTTCGAACCTCAAGCCCTTGGGTTTGAGTCGATCTGCTATGGGTAACCTAAGCTGGTTTACCTCCATGTGGTCCTTTACTGGCTAGGGTCACAGGGCGAAAAAAAAATATAGGTACAAATTGAATGTTTGCCTGAACTCGCAGAACCTAGTGCTATTGATCCTTAAATCCTAGATGTATTGACCATAAATAAAAAATACATTATTTAAGTAATGAAAATACATTATTTTATACATACTATGAAATAATGTACCTTCAGTACAAAAATAATGAAGTTTTAGTATAATAAAAATGTACCTTATATTCATGGTCCACACAATAATTTGCCTAGGTTGCCTATCTAGGCTATCAATTAAGCTTAATTGGTGGCGTTTGTAACTATTAAGTAATTTAAGTGAGTTAGGCGTTAATGAGCGTTTGCGCTTAACTTGCGCCAACTATTATTATGAATACATATCTTTTGTGTCAATAATCGTGTCAAATCAAGTAGAGTTAATAAATAATTATGTATATAAAGAAAATCTATAAATCAATATATTATATAACTTCATTGCATAATTCTTTAATTACTTTTTACCAGGATTAGTATGGTCATTATAGACTTGTCACTTTCAACAAAAAATAAATTAACTTACTGACTCATCAATGGCCAAAATCATATTAAGAATACTTAATTTATTTTAATATAAAATTGTTAGTAGATAATATTTTTTAATTGGTTTAATTAAAGAGTATTTGTTGTGTTTAACTTGACTACATACTTGTATATGATGTCTTTTTAATTTGTTAAAAAAAAAATTAGAATATTTTTTTAGAATAAAAACTAATAATTACTAGAGTTGCTCCAATATTTCACACTAAGTAAAACATTAAACTTCTTTTCAATATAATATATTGCTTTAATTTTTTCAGTTGGTGAGGCCACTGCAAAGAAAGTATATGTCCAAAAGCCTAATAGGCTTGTATCCAGATAATAATTCATGCCAATTTCTCTAATTCACGTACGTTGATGTTACCTTGGCCCCAAGAGACTATTTTATTGGGAATATTTTGACTCAAGAGGATTTTTTTTTTATTTGTGAGATTTTGACCAAAAAGAATAAAAATCATGGTAGCCCAAAAGAAGAGAACAAAATGGTGAACAATGCTGACATTAAAGTAGTAGGGAAGACATCATGTATGACCAAGAAGGAAGAATAACATAAACAAGGTCATACACTTATCTAAGGACGTAAACGAGCCGAGTCGAGCTCGAGCCTTGGGCATGGTTGAAAAAATCGCTAGGCGCTCGGGGACCGCCTAGCGCCTAGGACGCCTAGCCGGGGATTAATCGGCGCCTAGGCGTCCGTTTTATTTTTTATTTTTAAAAATTTGTTTAAGTATTTTTAATTTTTTAAAGACTAATAATTATAAATTATATAATACTTTAATAGTGAATACTAAAATATTAAATATTAACCTAAAAATATCTAAAGTTTGTACAATTTACGATTATTTCGCTCAAAACGATGTTGTTTTGAGTGAAATAACTGATTAAAAAAAAAGAACAATAGTTAATCGACCGACTAGAAGGCCTAGTCGGTCTAGTCGACGCCTAGGCGGTCAGTGCCTAAGCGGCCTAGGCGGCCTAGGCGGTCTCCTAGTCGGCCAGCCGCCTAGACCACCATTTAATGTGATACGCTAGGCGGTTGACCAGCGCCTAGCGCCTAGGCGGGGATTAATCGGCGCCTAGGCGGGATTTTTGCAACACTGGCCTTAGGTGGCTCGAGCTCGAGAACTGATGCTCGAGCTGGAGCTCGGCAATTTTCGAGCAGCTCGTTTGTTCGAGCTCGAGCTCAGGCTCAATCTCGAACTCGAATTCGAATTCGATTTTGAGCTCGAATTTAACCTGTTTGATTTTAAATTTTTAGTATTCGAAGTATATATATATATATATATATATATATATATATATATATATATATATATATATATATACATATAGGGCTCGTGAGCAGATCGTCGAGCTGCGAGCCTAAGATATTAGAGCTCGAGCTCGAGCTCAATTGTTAAACGAGCCACTCGAGCTCGAATTTGGCCAAGCTTTGACTAAGCGGTTCGCAAGCCGCTCGGCTCATTTACACCCCTATCAAACATCTAGAGGGTCTTGAACATTATATAAGGGACATCATATATATATATATATATATATATATATATATATATATATATATATATATATATATATATATATATATATAGGCTCTTATTCACATGAGAACACTATTATTTGAGTCGAGTACTAATCATAGCCATTGAAATAAATGATATAAACGGTAGAGATTAAGCTTTGATATGGTAGCTTCTCACGGCAAATTAATATGAAGAGGGTAAATAAGTGATTTTGGCATTGACAGTAATTAAGGTAGGATAGTTATTAACAAACATAGCATTTGATGATTACTATAATTATGGAATGATATTTTTTTCTTAGCATTTGGATGGTATGTATCTCACAGTTAATGGTTTCATCCGTTTTAATCATACAAAACTCACAGAGATACGTAGAATTGTTTGAATCCCAAATTCTTAAATTGTGTGCCGACATAGTAAATTGTGTGTGACAACTGTAATACGTAGAATTGAAGGCATAAGTGACTTGCGTGTTGGGCTACGTGACCAGGAGGACACTTTTATTTAAAAATTCCCTTGTATGAAGACTATAAATTGTGTATATAATCCTTATTGTGTGCAAAAATGACATATTTAATGTGCTATAAATGCTAAAATAGAAATATATTGAGTTTAGTGATGTGTATGTTATTTTTTTCCCATAATACGTGTTGTTTGAATAAGTAGTGACGTACTGAGAAACATTGTGTGCCATACTTGAACTAAATGTGTGCCAGATGAAAGGGATACCAATGTTAAAGCGTGTGAGGTTGAAGGTTGCGAGGTTAAAGCATGCGAAGTAGATAACGACGAATGTACACCTGAATGCGATGAAACAATAAAACCATACATCGAGCAACGATTTGAGACAGTAAACGAGGGTGTCCATTTTTACAAAGAATATGCCGCATTGGTAGGCTTCAATGTCCGAAACAGCACAATGAAGAGGACCCGAGATGGAGATGTAGGAGTTAAATATTTGCTTTGTTCACGAGAGGGGTACACAGTGAAAAGGAACCAAGGGTCGAAAAGCACAACGGAGGACAACACAACAAATATAAACACACGCCCGACACGACTTTCGTAACTGTACCCTGAACCTAAACAAAAAGAAGCAGCAAAAAAAAAGAGGAGAAAACGAAGGAATGAAGTAGAAAAAGCAATGCTAGATTCATACAATTTAGTTAATGAATTTTCATGTATTCATAATTTGTGTCATTCAAATTGAGGATGTTATTTTTGGTTTATTAAGAATTTTTCCTTGAGGACTTTGATTCTATGGCTATTTAGGTGTGAATGAACGTATAGGCACACAAAAATAACCTAACAGTCAAACTAGACGCATCATGTGGGCACATATTGTGAACCGGAAAATGGTAGTCTTAATAGTCGGATATGCACACAAGAATAACGGAGATGGCAAACGAGTCGCAAGTTCCAGGCACATAACGAATTAAAATGAAGTTCGGCATACAAAACAAAAACCCATTAAGTTATGTATCAGTTTATGTATTTGGGCAAAATGTATTAGCCGAATTAATTTGAAAAAATTAAAAAATTAAATAGCAGGCATAGGGATGGCATCATTCGGGCACACACTCTAGAAGGCAAGTGGTTGAGTCCTAATTAACGTATAGCCACAGAAGAGAATTGAACTTTGGCCCAAATTTGGAAAAGGAAAACCATTTTATTTAAGGTGAACAAAGAAAAGGAAACAAGATTGTGGAGCAAACAAAAACAATAGTTAAATAACGTAGGGACGCGCAAATATGGCACACACGACATTGGTACAAGGCACAGATGGGAGAACGCATAGTCACATTGAAAAATGTAACATCGTGGTGTGCCACACTGTCAAAAGTTTCTATGACAACAAAACAAAACACACCACTAGTCAATGTCTTAAGGAACTACGAACATAACCAACAATGTTGAAAACAAAAAATAAATGTGTCGCAGAAAAGTAAAATAACAAAATAATGAGCAACAACTACCAACTCATCATAAGCAACAACTACCAATATAGATCACTTCGTGCGGGTAGCCACAGGAGATGAAAGGAATCGTAACGCACGTGCTGCATTGCTAGTACGGTGAGAATTTATACTTGCCGTGCATATCTCTTTCATGTAGCGCCAGCATAAGCGATCAAGTGCAGCTTGGTCACCCTTAACGAGACCACAATCCCATGCAACTACCCATTCTCCAGTGTAACTTTTCATGTGGCGCATAAGATACACTCCACAATCCACTTTGTTATTGCCATCGCGCCAATTCATGTGCATTCTCTTCATTTTCAAATTATAGCATAACTCAGACTTGACGCTATCTTTAAGGGAGATAAAAAAACCCAACCAACAACAATTTCTGAAAAAACAGTAGGAGCACAGGGTGAGAACAAAAATTTAAATAAAAATACAAAAATACAAATATTAAAACCCACGAACCAAACTGCCAAACCGCCAAAAATTACAATAACAACAAAAAAGAAACAACAACAAAAACCAAAGTGCCAACAGATAAAAAACACACTAAGAACAATAAAAACTAAATATTACAAGCACGTACAATTACATCCTCAAAAATTACAACCTCATGCTAATTATTTTAATAAATGTTGAGTATCCTACTTAGGGTTGCTAGCTATTACCATACGTACCACAAATTTAATTTCCTCCCCACTAAAAAGATATCTACTCAGCACACAATTTTCCAAACATTGGCACACAATTGTTATTCTTCGGCACACAATATTCTGAACAAAAAAATCAAACTACCATGATATCCATATTTTTTCAAATTTAAAATTTAAATAAAAAAACAATTACAAAAATTAAAACCAACTAACCAAACTGCCAAAACTGTCAAAAAAAAATTTAAATAAAAATAAAACCAAAGTGCCAAACAGATTAAAAACACACTAACAACAATACAAAATAAATATTACAAACACAATTATATCCCTAAAAATTACAAAATCAAGCTAATTATTTTAATAAATATTGAGTTACCTACTTACGGTTGCTATTAGCATATATACCACGAATTGAATTTTTACCCACCAACAAAAACATATATACTCAGCACACAATTTTTCTAACATTGGCACACAATTACTACTACTAGGCACACAAAATTCTGAACAAAAACATCACTCTAACATAATATCAACAATTTTCAACTTAAAATATTGAAATAAAAATAAACAAATATAGGAATAAAAACACACAAATCTCACCACACATTTTTTTTTTTTCAAAAAAACAAAACTAATGTATTCATAATGTTGTTATTTAAAAAGAACATGTCCGACACAGAAAATAAAAACTACAAAAAAAAAAAAAAAAAAAAAAAAAAAAAAAAAAAAAAAAAAAAAAAAAAAACTAAAAAACGAAAAAAACCTCACCACTAACAACAACCTATATCCCAAAAACCCTAAAAAAAAAAATACAACTCCAACTCAAACAAAACAAAAATAAATAAATAAATAAATAAATAACGAAAAAAACCTCACCACCCACGACAACCTATCTCCCAAAACACCTAACAAAATGCAACTCCAACTCAAACAACACAAAAAAAAAAAAAAAAAAAAAACCTAAAATTGCGAAACCATAATCGACCGCCACTGGCCAACACCCCATGCGACACATGCATGGCGAAACCCCAATCACCAGACACAAGGAAGGAAGATAACACCAAAAAAAACCAGTTCGTAGAACCCAAAAAAAAAAAACAAAACAAAACAAAAGAAAACTAAAACAAAACTGCATCAGACATCCGAAAACTAAAAAAAAAAACACCCTACCTCTATTCGCCGGATGTCTCTCATCACCGGATCTTTGCGTGCGCCGGCGGTCACCACCCACATCAGACATCGCTGCTCACCAAAACGAAACTACAAAAGTCACGAAATGCAGCAGAGACGCCTGCTCCCGCACTCCACTGCTGGAAACAAACGAAACCTTCAAGAAACGAAAGAGGCAGCCATTGGTTCAAAAACTGCAAAAGGAAGTAATGGGAAATCCCGAACGTGCGTGAATAAGAATTAAACAGACACTATATTAAGGACTAATTATTATTATATTATTTATCTGTTGTTGTAATCTTCTCTCTGAATATACATTCTGATTCAAGCCTTTACATGGTATCAAGAGCCTAATATACTCAAACGAGTAAAAAAAAAATTTTTCCCTTCCTCTTTTTTTTCCTGCGCGATCTCATGGCCATCACAAATGATACTTCTATCATTACGTTATCAGCACCTATAAATTTCCCTATCAAACTTACTTCTACCAACTTTCCGGTTTGGCGTAAGCAAGTTTATGCTACGCTCATAGGACTTGGTCTTGCCGGTTACGTTGACGGAACAACCGCAGCTCCTCTGGCATTTTCGGATACCGGCCTAATGCAAAAAGATTGCCAATTCCGTTCCGCAATTATATTTCATAAATCGTAATCCCACATCTCAATTAAACAATTAGCAAATTCTCAATTCCCAATCCTATAAAATACAACAATACCGTAACGAAATTCGACGATTCAACAATTTTCAATTCACAATTCGGTAATTTCGTAGATTGCAGACCGCAACTCAACTAATTCTTCAATTCTTCTTGAAATAGATGAGTTGTTTTCCAAATGTTACTATTGCATACCGAATATTATTGACTATCCCGATTACTATTGCCTCTGCAGAAAGGAGTTTTTCAAAGTTGAAATTATTGAAATCTTACTAACGATCAAATATGTTGCAAGAGAGACTCAATAGGTTAGCTTTAATTTCCATTGAAAATGAGCTTTTGGAAGAAGTTGATATCAAAAGTTTGATTGATGATTTTGCGTCTAAATGTGCACGATGCATGTCACTTTTTAAATAAAATTATATATGTAATTTTTAATACAATATTTATATTTTGATACATCTATTATTTATATATATAAATTACTCAAAAAGCACCCAAATTAAGATATGGCACATGACCCCAATTTTTATTGGAACGGTCCTGTCCACAACCTAAAAATTGTTACAAGAGTACAATATGTTGTTCAACTTATTCCTTTTGTCATCTTGTTAGCTTGTCAATAACATTTAGTATAAAACAGGACAGTAGACTATGGAAGTTAAGTGACCCCACTAAATATATATCACCAAACTCATGTTAATTTTTCCATATCATTCACATGGTAGAATTAGTACTGTTGTGATATGATTTTTTTAAAATAAAAATTTGTATCATATTGACCCTTAATTCATATTTGAAATATTAATAAACTAGGTATTCTGACTAACCTCATTAAAAATTGACAAGAAACTAAATTCTTTTCCACAATAATTGTTAAGTAGTGAATTGTCTGCTGTCACTATTAGAATGTGGCTTTTAGGTGAAGTTTTCTCTTTATTGAATCACAAGAAGGTACATTCAATTAGTTTAGGGAAAATGAGACTTTTTCCCCCTATGTTATGTGCATATAGCACTTTTCTCCCTGTGTTATTAAAGTGTCAGTTTTTACCCCTGAAATGTTAAATTGACATTTTTGCCCTTAAAATAACTATTTTATTTATTTTTCTTCTCCAACAAATTATTACTTATATGTATGGATGATCTCGATTAGGTTCGAATCTAACCAAACATTGTAGCAATCATACCGAAATAGTATGGACGGTTCTGGTTACGATTAAGAACCGAAAAATAAAATTAAATAATTGTTGAACCGTGAACTGGAACTGAACCACAAGTCCACAACCATATATGGTGAAAATGATCAAACACTTATTTTGATAAATCGGTATGGTCCGGTTCTAATTTCGATTTTGTACCGCCAATCAAAACTTATTTATTTATTTATTTTTATAATTTTATTTCTCATTTAAAAATAGTCTAAATTCAATAATTATTTTATTTTATTTTTTTCGTTTCTGAATCGTAACCATAACCATCTATACTATTTAGGTTCAATTATTTTAAGGGCAAAAATGTCAATTTAACATTATAAGGGAGAAAACTACCACTTTTAAAATAACTGAGGGGGAAAAACTACAACTTTAAACTAAAAATTGATTAATTTAAACTAAAAAAAACTCAATGAATCACATTTTTTTCAGGAGAGTAATAACGTAAAACTTGGAACTCTGTTGATTAATTACCCCTTGTTGCATTATATCTTCATCAACGCAGCGCAACAACGTGCACTTTAATTACATATTGGAATTTATGTTTTGTGGACAACTCTTTGTAGATATATTTCAATTATTTTGACTGATTTGTGATTAGCTATGACTAGGATGTGTGGAGCTGACTAGTATAAATATTTTGTATAAAAGGTATTTATATCTTTTAAAAACATATTTAATTTCTATTTCTTTAAACACTCGAAATTTTTTTTCTTGAATGTACTGACTCTATCATAATGCAGTATCTGCTTATAACTATTTTCTTAACCTATTGAAACACAAAGAGTCAATATATTGCCTCCACTGAGGCTCGAACAAAAAAATCTTATATGAGGATGCAACTTAGTACAACTAAAACATAAGGCCCTTGGCTTAAACACTGGAATATAATTGAAGGAAAAAGTGTCAAATTAGCTCCCTAAGTAGAGTGGATAGTGCAATTGAGCCCTCTAAGTGAGAAAGCTCCATTTAAGCCTCCTAAACCTGCGAAAAAGTACAATTGAGTCCTAAATGACTTGTTTAGCAGGTTACTACTCCTTGGGTTGAAATTAATTAAGTGCAAAATTTTATAATTTGTATGTATCACATTTGGCCACACTATAAAAATTTTAAAATAGTATAAAATAAAAAATAAATATATAATTAAAAAAAAATTTGATCAGGTACATAAATAGTTGTTTAGATCAGATCTTATGCATCCATGTAATATTTTTTTTAATGACCCCACACACCCTCCGTTTGCATACATTTAATTATCAAATATATCCCCATTTCCATCTTGGTGGCTGTAGATATTTCAATTATTTTGACAAAGTTGCGATTAGCTATGACAAGGAAGTGTGGAGCTGAGTAGTATAAATACTACTGCGTTGCCCTTCATTTCTTCACCAGCCTCCATCTTATATAATTATTAAATATATCCCCATCTCCATCTCCATCTCCGATCCCGAAATGGCAATGAACTTGGAAAACCTTATCGAACGCCCCTTCGTGAAGTTCTCTCCTAGTTTATGGGGTGATTATGCCTTCCATTCATCCTCCATCGACGATCAGGTACTACTAAATAATTATTGGAATGGATCCAATTCATTACATTAATTTACATGCGGCATACATAGCTTCATTAGCTTGCATTGTAACCTACGTGCATATATACTTATTACTGCAGGCTGCTGAAGAATATGCAAAAGAGATTGAGATTTTGAAGGAGCAAACAAGGGCTACGCTCCTGCAGACTATTGCTTCTGGAAGCAGCAGTGATGTGGCCGAGAAAATAAGATTCATCAACTTACTGGAACGCCTTGGAATTGCATATCACTTTGAGAAAGAGATTGATGATCAACTCCTACATATTTATACCCACCCCGTCCACTTGAATGACTTGGAAACTGTTGCTATTCAGTTTCGAGTGATGAGGAAACATGGTTACAACATTTCTACTGGTAATTAATATACTATAACAAGTTAAATTAAGAAATTATTATTCTCCCTAATCTATATTATGAATTCTTGCAATGCAGATATTTTCAGTAACTTTGTTGACGGAAATGGGAAGTTCAAAGACACCTCTGATGTGAAGGGTCTGCTGAGCCTGTACGAAGCTTCGTACGTGAGAACACGCAGTGACCAAGTTTTAGAAGGCGTGACCGCTTTTGCGGAGACTCGTCTCCGATCTGCACTACCAAATCTAAAACCCAACAGCGCTTTAGAAAAGCTGGTGACGCACGCGCTGGATCAGCCATTTCACACCGGTCTGCCCAGAGTGGAAACACGCTTTTTCATTTCGGTGTACCAAGAAGAAGACGAATCGTCCAGGAACGATGAGTTGCTCCGCTTTGCCAAATTGGATTTTAATTTGCTACAGATGTTGCACAAGCAAGAGCTTAGTGAAGTCTCCAGGTTTGATATAAATTTAATTAATTTGTTACCTACCTACCATTCATATTATATTATTGCTAATTTTGTTAGTTTACTATACACATATAGCTGGCTTTGTTGAACTAATTAAGTACATCTGGTGTAGGTGGTGGAAAGATTTGGACTTAATAGCAACACTTCCGTATGCAAGAGATAGAGCTATTGAATGTTATTTTTGGGCACTAGGTGTATACTTTCAGCCTCAGTATTCTAAGGCTAGAATCATGCTGGCCAAAAATATTTCAATTGTTTCAATTGTGGATGACACCTTTGATGCTTATGGTACAGTAGAAGAATTAGAGGTCTACACAGAAGTCATACAAAGGTTATATATTATATTATATTAATTATTTTGAAATTAATAAAATGCTGGACTTGAGTTAATTGACAACTAATGCGCATGCCATTCATTTTAATTTTATCCCAATTTACATCTTTTATTTTCAGGTGGGACATTAACGAAATGAATCGCCTGCCAAACTATATGAAAATTAGCTATAAAGCTATGCTAGACCTTTTTGAGAACAATGAAAAGGATCTTTCAAAGGAAGGAAGATCATATGCCATTCAACATGGAAGGGAACGGGTAATTATGATGAATTATTGGAAGCTTAATTGCTAGCTAAGGGCTAATGTGTATTTTCACTTGCATTGGTTACTCTGATCTAACCTATCTGTTTGCTAATAGATGAAGGAACTTGTGAGATGCTACTTTACTGAATCCAAATGGTTTAGTAATGAAGGACACCAGCCTGCATTTGCTGAATACCTAAAAAACGCATTCGCTACTTCCGCTTACTATTTGCTGTCCACAATATCTTGCTATACGTTGAAGTCAGCTGATGAGCAAGCATTCAATTGGTTAATGAAAAATCCTAAAATTCTTGAAGCAGGCGTCACAATATGCAGACTCATCGACGACATAGCCACCTTTGATGTAATGAAATATTCTATTCTATGTTATTTATATATTTTTATTTATATATGTTAATCTGTGTGTCCCATTTTTCAACTACTTCTATTCATTATTGTTACTCATTCTATATATTTTAATAGGGTGAAAAAGAAAGAGGGCAAGTTACAACTGGTATTGAATGCTACATGAAGGAATATGGCGTATCACTAGAAAAGGCAATGGAAAAGTTTCAAGAATTGGCTGATCTTGCATTGAAAGATTTGAATGAGGGACTTCTTCAACCAACGCCAGTATCTGCTGAGATTCTCTTACGCATTTTCAACCTTACTTGCATTATTTTTGTCACATATCAGCACAACCAAGATGGATATACTTGTCCTGAAAAGGTTTTGAAGCCTCACATTGTTGCCCTACTCGTAGATCCAGTGCCGCTCTAGTTATGCATTAATAGCACGTACGGTGTGTTTTTAATAAGACGTCCTATATGAGCAACTCCGCTTAAGTTATGCTGGGGCAATTATTATGTTCTTGGTCATATACATTTTAAGAACTTGTTGTCGTCTTTATTGTAACTGTTTCTTAAATTTGCTGATAAATAAATTTCCAAACATCTTTTATCTTAAGTATGAGTTTAATTTTGTTTTTTTTTTTTTTTAAAGAGTGCATGTAAATTCATAGATTACATGAAGATCCCTATAGATATACACTCTCGTGTAACATTATCAATATTTGAGGATACAAATTCAGAAAATAATAAAAGTATAGATAAATAGATATTATAATGTAATAGAATCAGTAGTACTTACTCAAAAAAATTAAGAAAATAAAAATAAAAAATCTATTCATACATATCTATATCTAAAAAAAAAAAAATCCATTCATTATAGAGAAAAGTGTCAAATTGGCCCCCTAAGTCGGATGGATAGTGCAATTAGACTCCCTAACTGAAAAAAAGCTCCATTCAAGCCCCTTAAACCGGCAAAAAAGTGCAATTGAGTCCTAAATGACTTGTTTATCAAGTCAAATTCAGTTAGGGGGCCAAATTGCACTATCCACCCAGTTTAGGGGCTAATTTGACACTTTTCATTTTTTTATTTTATTTTTCAAAACAAATATTTTTATTTATTTCAGTACAAAAAAATATTTTATTTATTAAAAATATTATTTATTATAAATAAAAAAAATTTAAAAAAAAATTAAAAAACAGCCACCGGCCGTTTAATAATTTGGTCCTACTGTCAAATTAATTTGTAGAATTCGTCCCCAAGTGTTGGCCATACGCATTTTTCGTTCCTAAGTGATAATTGATGTTGCACTTTTTGTGCCTTTATTAATAAAACATTAGGGACGAAATTTACAATTTTAGTATAACTCACGGACGAATATGTTGACATTGCATTTTTCGTTCTTTTGTGCTCACTTCTCCTTGTAATTTTCTATTTTTTGTTTTTTTTTTTAAATTTATTTAAAATAATTATTTTTAAATTATTTAAATAATGTTTTTGAAAAAAAAAAAAGAAAAAAAAAAAGTCGGCAGTCCCCAGCTGGGATTGCCGACTTTTGTTTTGTTTTTTTTTTTTTTTTGGTTTTTTTTGTTTAAAAAAAAACTAAAAATTATTAAAATTATTTATAGAATACAAATTAATTTGACATTATGACCAAATGTGATACAAATTACAAAGTTTTGCACTTAATTTCAGTCCAAGGAGTAGTAACCTGATAAACAAGTCATTTAGGACTCAATTGCACTTTTTTGCCGATTTAGGGGGCTTGAATGGAGCTTTTTTCAGTTAGGGGGCCTAATTGCACTATCCAGAGTGGGGGCCAATTTGACACTTAGCTTTTCCCTTCATTATATTATCTATTTTAGGATATAGTTGTGTTTAATTTTCAATCCATATACAATTATTATTATTATTACTGCACATACTTACCATAATACTCCCTGAAGTTCACATAATTGATCTAGCTAGGACTAAAATTTATTAATCTATACATGCATACCAAAGCCTAAGGTGTTTTCAAATTTCAAAGAAAATTATATGCTGGTTAGAGTATTGACAAATATGCTTTTTCAAAAGCTTCAGAGCATGTTCAGCATTTGAATAGTTGAACAGCTACTTTGTTGTCATGCAGAGTTTTATGTGAATTTCTTTATTTGTTTCTATTCCAACGTTTAAAAAAAAAATCGGTAGATAAAAACTTTATCCTAAAATTTAAACAAATTGAGAATGCACCATATACATTAGTTAGGTTAAACACAAGAAATACTCTTTAGTGAAGCAAAAACCTTATAAGTGGAGTTGTCAAACGGGTTTAGCTTGCCATGCTAGTCCTGTCCCGTACGATCAAAAAAGACAAAGTGGGTTTTGAATTTTATGACCCGTATTCTGATGGGCTTTTTAGCCTGCCCCACCAAAATGACGAACATGGCAAAACAGGCTTGGCGGGCTTTAATTATTTTTAAATTTAATTTGAGCAAATTTCACTTTTAGTCATCGAATATTGTGGCATTGCCACATTTATCCTATTCTTTTAATTTTGTCATATTACATCCCTGACTTTGAATAATTTCCACTTTTAGTCTTCAACTATTGTGGCATTGCCACATTTAGTCCTATTCTTTTAATTTTGCCATATTACAAATTTACAACCATGACTTTGAGCAACTTTCACTTTTAGTCCTCGACTATTTATGGTATTGTCACATTTAGTCATATTCTTTTAATTTTGTCATATTACATCCATGACGTATTTTATTTGATTGCCACCATTAATCTTCAATTAAAAATTCCATTATTTTACCGTTAGAAATATGAGTTATGATATTGTATTGATATCCTTAAATTGACATATAACAAAGGAAAAAAAAATCCGTATACCTATCGTAACTCATATTTCTATGAGTTAAGATATTACATCATTTGATATTTACGATATTTCTAATGTGTTACGATATGTGTAATATTTTTTTTCTTTGTTATTTACTTATTTGTTAATTCTAATGTTAAATAATAAAATTGTTAACAGAAAGTCATTGATGCAATATGACAAAATTAAAAGAATAGGACTAAATGTGGTAATGTCATAATAGTCGATGACTAAATGTGAAAGTTGCTCAAATAACTTTAAGGTCCACTTTATAATGAACTGAACATTATGGTTTTATTTTTTATGTCTCGGAAAATTGTCTTGAGCCTTACAAACCAAAATGACCCAAGATCAATTTTGAAGAGACAAAAATGCCTTTATTAAAAATATGAAAAGTTATGAGAATGACTAAAAGTGTTCAAAAAATAATAGTTTGGATGTTAAATGGCAAAACTGATAGTTTGAGACTAAATTTGAAATTGTCACCAAAGACAAAGGATCTTTGGTAGAATAAGCTAAATATATATATTAAAATTTCATATTTACTGCATAAACAACAACCTTTTTTTTCTCCCTTATTTTTTATTTCATTATTGTTGAAAAAGTAGAAGAGTAAAGTGTAATGACTTTTGTAATTAATACAGGATTTGAATCCAATAGTAGGATGAAAAAAAGTAGGCAAACAAATATGACAATCAGTATCAAAATCCATAATATGGTGCAAAATTATCCAACCAAAACCTGAATCCAAATTCGTTTATGTGCGTCTTAGAACAACATTAAATTAGATACATATTCTCAAGTCTGATCTCAACATCAACTAGCAAACCCTACCCCACTCTAATGACTTTTAAGAGTTGATAGAAAACTAAATACTTGGAAACTAGTAGGATTCAACCAATTGGTATAAAAACACCGACGCACCCATGGCCCTGGTCATAGTCTACAGTGGCCATTTTTGACTAAACGGGCAATAAATTTGCAGCATATTCATAAATTTATTTCTGAAAATAAAAATTTGCAGAGAATATGAGATAATTTTTTATGCATTTCCAAATTTCATTCAATATCCACTAATGTAATTCTACATGCACGCAAAACGTGAAATGTTTAATTACCTACTTAATTAATTCCTCATATTATTTCGATGTTCATATTGGCATGGTTCAATGATCTACACTGCATAGAGTTTATTTTGAATTGGAACCACAATTTTGCTTATAAGCATATTGTAAATATATATTTATTGATTGAGTGGTGACGGGTGATCATGTCGAGTTAACACAGTTCAATAATACCGTGATAGTGAAATAAATTAAAAAGTCTATTTTGAATCAAGCACGCACTCCTACTTTTCCAGCATGTGTTGCTAAATTCAGCAATGGGTTCAGGAATCTCTTTCCTTCCCAGTCAAAGTAGTTGTGCTGTAAAATGGTAGCTGCGAAGAGATGGGGTACGGTGTTCATTAATCTTTGCAAAGCTGATTTTTCATTCTTTTTTTTTTTTTCTTAATTTTATTTTATCACTAAGATATTCGAAAAACATTACTAAAGATAGAATGAGGAGGAGTTTATGTTTTATTGTTTTACTGAGAAAAGCATAAGGTGTCAATTTTTTTGAGTTATAAGGATAGAAATTGAAAATATAATGAAAAGCTGAAGGCTTACTTTTGAAACAATATAGTGAGTCATGCTTCAAAATAAATTATTTCTTTGAACTTTTTATTTTTTACCAAACAAAACTTATAACTTATTTTAATTAATTTAAAATAAGTTATAAATTCTAAAATAAATTCTATTTCTTTTATAAAATACACACTTATATAAACACAAGATGGCGATATAGACCTTACAAGGCTCATCTTATTGAATAAGTCTTGGTCCAAGTTTTGTTGGGCCAAGAAGACAAAGACATGGTGGTCCAAAAAATAAAAGAGAAGAGAGACGGGAGGGTGGGACTGCTGGCGCCCCATTGACGGGGTTAGTGAATGCAGTTACACACCAAATATGTCCATGGTTTCAGGGGTGGATTAACATATTAAAGGAAGTGTGCACTGCCAGGGCGTACAACCTGTGACCTCGACAAGGCAACACATGTCTCTAACCACTAAGCCATTACATACTTATCTTGTTTACTAAAGGACAGAGACGTCAGAGAGCTACACTTATGCATGTGAAGTGCACTGAATGTGTGGCCAAGAATGAAGACTAGTCGATGTTGTACACTTGTCAAGTATCCAGAAGATCTTCAACACTATATAACGCATT
Source organism: Ipomoea trifida (assembly GCA_003576665.1). NCBI lineage: Eukaryota > Viridiplantae > Streptophyta > Magnoliopsida > Solanales > Convolvulaceae > Ipomoea > Ipomoea trifida. The sequence goes on along the minus strand of CP025658.1, from coordinate 21,849,094 downwards.
GTTGCCTCCTCTTAAAAGGCATCCCTTGGTTCACTTAATCCCCTGATCCAGTGGCTTGCGATCCTAACCTTCAACGCGTACACATGGATTGACTCCTAGCAACATCATTATTATTTATATATGACCCACTATTTGTGTTATAGCTTGTATTATTTATTTAATTTATTATTTCGGTTACCGTTTTGAGCTAGTATCTCGGGCCCAATGCCATTAGCAATAATACTACTCCTTCTGTCTCGTTTTATTTGCCTTACTTACTATTCAATTATTCATTGGTCAAACCAACTCTTTTTTCTTTGGTTATTTTCGTTATTATTTTTTACTTATTTTTAAATTTTATTTTTTGTGTTTAATAGTACTTTTAGTTTAGTTTCTAAATATATAAATTTTGTATATTAATACTAAATTAAATATTATGAAAAATTGAATTAAAAATAATTTCAGTCAAGCCTCGTTAACCGAACCAGACACATAAAATGGGACAGAGGGAATACTATTTTTCCACCCCCGGCCCCATTCTGTACATTTATACCCAATTTATGGTAGACTCGGTCCCGACAAAACCATCAATACACGTATTGCATTATTAAGTAATAAATCATACGAAAACATTAATTACGTACCTAGATGTAAATTTCTTTGATAAAAACGTGTAATGGTGGGAGAGACAATTTTTTATATTTATAAGAGAATTTTAACCTAACGCCAAAAAGAATAATTACATAATTAAATAAATTTCGTAAATTTTCAGTCACCCGTAAAAAAGAATCCTACCCCCTTCCCCCTAAGTGGGATTTGCTTTCCTTCATACCGTGAAATGTGATTCACAGGATTTTCCTAAATCAAAGATTGCACGATACGGGAGAATAATTTTCCATCTTTTAAATTCCCAAGAAAGTTTGAATTTTCCTTGCTACCAAACGTCCACTAAGAGAGTTAAGTAATTAAATAGCACAATATATTTATGCCCATATGTAATTTTATATGTAATCAACTAATTGAATACTATCAACTAGTAGAAACCAGTTAATACAATCAGCTATTAGCTATAAAACATGCAGATTAATCTTAGCCCTTGATCTAGTCAAAATCAACAACCCAGATTGAAAAAAACGTTAAAAAAAATGCGGTGACATTATGGTAATTTTACATAAGTTCAAAACTTAAGGTGCGTAAACTCATCAACTAAACACACTCTGTAAACTCATCAACTAAACACACTCCGTGTATATAATGAATTTTCTTTCAAACTCTAAGGATCTCATGGAGTCATGATTCCTACTTTTAAAAAATCAATAAACTAGCTAGGTATCTAGTCTTACCATGATTTTGACATCATTAATTTTTTAGATTACAAGATTTTTGTTTAACTAAAGAGTATTTGTTGTTTTTAACTTGACTAATTGTATATGTTGTCTTTTTAATTTGTTATAAAAAATTTTACAATAAAAATTTTATTGACCTAACCTTTTTTAAACGTAGGAATAAAAAAAATATAATAATAAAGAAATTCACTTAAAATCTCTGCATGACAACAAAGGAGCCATTCTCCAATTCAAATAATGCTGAACATGCTACTTTTAAAATATCATATTTGTTAATACTCTAGCCGAGCCTAAGAAGCATATAATTTTCTTTGAAATTTATTCGTAATGAACACTAATGATTTTTTTCCAATTGCTACTGCCTACTTAATCTTACTATTCGCTACCTATATACTCGGTGCCCTCCACCTACACTTTACCACAATCCACCTATCAACTAAGCATACCGATTATGAGCATGTCTAACATGAGCAACTGCACAGAGATCCTAATTCTTGGGGCCCCGTATTTTAAAAAAATTATGTGTATATATAGTTTACAGAATTTCAAGCTAAGTGCATCTCTTCTCTATATATATATCTCTATATATATTAAAGCAAAATGAAGCAGTTGAAAAGTTCCCGCCCAAATGAACAGTACCGCCCTTGACGTGAAGAGAAGAAAAGTGGAGCCATGTGGGATGTTTTGTCTTTTTCTGTCTTATTAATTGTTTATCTAAAAGAAGGAATCTGAAGAAAACTGCTGCAAGTGCAACACCATCATCAATTATATATATATATACTGCGTATAATGCAGTTGTGATGCATAGTGCAGCACCACCATTATATGCTTTTAATAAATAAATATACAGCACCATCATTCTATGCTTCTAATAATTAAATATTAGAGAGCAGTACATGTTTTTGAATCTAAATTTGGGAGGGAAATAGCCTATAAATACTACTCCCTCCGTCCCGAAATGGATGTCTCATTTGCTTTTTGCACGCTTTTTAAGAAATTAAAGTAAATGTGGTGTGCTTTGCAATTATGCCCCCAACTTTTTTACTTTTAGAAATAAAAGCAATAAAGAAATGAAAAGTCATAAGGGTAAAGTGGGAAAAGTAGAATGATGGTGATGTTCATTTTTAGAAAGAGGACAACATTTTGGGACAAACTAAAAAGGAAAGTAAGACACATAAAATGGGACGGAGGGAGTACATGTTCTGTGATGAAACTTATAAGTCTCACAGAGCCTCACATTTACATTGAAGCACAAGAAGAAAAGAATCAATAAACAAGAGGTATTAACTTATTATTATTTTCCTTTATATCATTTTAAAGCCATATTTCATGAAGAATTAAATTAATTGTACATTTTACAGTTTGCAATTCGTCATTTTTTGTTTATTTATTGTATACATTTATTTGTGTTTCTCATTTGTTTTGGGGAGGAGAAAAGGGATTGAAAGGGGCAGAAAATAGTATGGACACACATGTTCATAAAAGGTTAGCCATGTCAATGAATCTGTTCTTCAAGTTCAAGATCTGCAAAATGTGCAAAATTCATTATAAAAAAGCAGTTAAAGAAAATGGATTGCTAATAGTATTTCATTCTAAAAACTACACAATTGAAATAACATTACTCTACTTTCCTTCCCATATTTTCTACACAATTCGTGTTGCTTGAGGGAGAAAAAAGCAGTCAACTTACCTGCAGATGAACAATTGTAGCAGCGGCAGCGAGGTACCGTAGAGGCGTAGAGACCTATAGCGGAGCTGAGGCAGAGGCGGAGTGGAGGGCCGAGGCAAAGGCGGAGGCTAGCCTTTCAGAGAGTCACAGACGTATCCTTTTAAGCTGATGAAGGCTTCAATCAGATAAGTAATCAAGCAACAAACATGTGTAGTTGTGTAAATCAGCTTTTGATGTCTTCCGTTTGCTTTGTCCAAAGGAAAAGCATGAGTATGGTTCCAAAAAAGAAGGAAAGCATGCGTACAAAGGGGAAGGAAAGTAATCTCTCTCCTACTTTTGAGGCATCACTTTTTCTTTTGTCCAGGACATTTATTAGTGGAGTATATAATGCCGTTTGAACATAATGGATTATTTTGGATATTCGGGCGGGTCCGGTAAATAAATACCATACCCAATCCGAATAAATTTAGGCCGACGTAATGGACGGGCGGTTCGGATCCGGATCGAATGATATCCAGGTTTAAGACAGTATGAGACTAACATGCAAGAACATATTTAACAGTAATCTTACCCACAAATAATCCATTTTTTTTAATTTACTCTAATGTCCTACAATTTATAGAGCAGATGTTTTCCTAGATTTAGATCATGTTTCAAATTTCAGAACAGTAGAAACAATCTTTTAAAATAAGATGAAGCCCACCGCTGACTCCACGTAGACGATGATGTTAGATCTGGAGTATATTCAGTAGAATGTGGGTACTATGTAGTATGTACCTTATCATTGAGTTCATGAGCAGGAGAGAACCTGTCTACGTTAGGCCCGAGGGCTTCGTTAGGAGGCACAGGTGGGCCGAGAAGCTTGGGAGAAAGAGCTGGTGACGATGCGGTGTGTTTCTTACTCTTCTTCTTGAGAAGGAGTAACTAATGTAGGCGGGGCGACGGGGGCCGCGGCGGGAGGGAAAGAAGCAGCAGCTGGAGTGGCGGCCTCCGGCTAGGGAGACAGCGGAGATTAGACAGCTGCAGCTGCGGACGTCACGGGAGTGGCGGCCGGTGGAGAGCTCACCGGCATGGAAACGGACGGTGCAGATTCCGGCGTCTTAGCTGGAGCCATCATTGGGGCTGTAGGTGGATTAGAGGCTCGAGCCTAGGCCGAAGGAGCCGAAGCGGTAGCGGGTGTTTTAGGCTTTGAAGGAGTGGCGAGCGGCGGTTGTGGAAGGCGAAGCAGCCGGAGTGGCGGCGGCCTTCGATGAAGAGAGGGGCAGAGTGCTGTGTGGCTGCGATTTAGGGTTGGCGAGTGGCTACTTCACGAGATTGAAAGACAAAGAGGGTGAGAGTTTTGATTTTTGTGTTGATTGGTCTCTTCAGTTGCAGACAATGAACCTTTTTTTTTTTTTTTTTTTTTTTTTTTTTTTTTTTTTTGTGAAAACACAGACAGACAATGCACTTCATGCGTGTTTTTGCCAGATTTTCAAATTGTATTTTTTAAATTGTGTTTGGATTTTTTTTTAATTTTGTTTAAAAGACCGTGGTGTCCAAATTGGGCTTACTGAATTATAGCCTTTATTTTGTCATGATCATTTAGAGATAATTATAAGAAAATAATATTTCAACAGTCAAATTCTACTCTTAATTTTAATTCATCTCTCAAATTTTATATTGAATAAAAAGATAATTTTTTATTGACTCACAAGATAAAAATATCATATTCACATTTGTCACATCAAGGAGTATAATTTGAAAATTCTATAGTATAACTCTATAATTATATCATATTTGCTACTTAAATAATATTTTTGTATGCTTTTATTTTCTCATATAACAATCATTTAAAAATTAAAACATATTAATTAATCATTGGACATGGCATTTCAGCGCGTGTCAATAACTGTCCATGTTTCATTTTGCTTTAATTTATATAGAGATATATACACACACGTAGAGTAGTATATATTATGTTCAAAATAATTAATCTTTTAAATATAAGTTTAATGTAAATTTGTAATCGATATTATATATTGATTTATATAATTATTCATACCATGAGTCAGTGATGAATTATTCATTTTGCATTTGTGTGATTGTTATATTAAATACATATTTTTTTTTCTTTTCAAAAATACATATTTTTTACTGAGTTGTACATAATTCATGTATTATATAGGAAATGGTGTTCAAGATATTTGTTAATTTCAACATATAATGTGGATTATTGATCTTTTTTTTTTCTTTGTTTTTTGCAGAAAATGCACAAATGATATCTAATAAAATTATTCAAAATATAAGTTGTATTTTTGTATTTATTGTGAGATAAATAATGTTGTTTTTTTAAGTGCTCTGAAAATATTAAATTCAATCTTAATTATTTCTCACAATTGTACAACAAATTTAACAATATTTATCCCGTGCATCGCACGGGTACTATACTAGTATATATTAAAGCAAAATGAAGTTGGCCAAAATTTCCCCCCAAAATGAATTTGGCAAAGGAATATCTTGGAAGTTGTGTATATATCCTATCATATCCTAACAATTTCTATTTTAAGGAATATCTTGGAAGTTGTGTATATATCCTATCATATTCTAACAATTTCTATTTTGGTTCATTTCATTTTTTTTCCACTTGAATTTATTTTTCACTTTATCATTTTGTACAAATAAAACTAATTTATAAAAAATATATCATTAAAAAGAATTAATAATTAAGATCTTTTAAAGGGAAAATGGCACTTTTTCCCCCTATGTTATGTGCTTATAGCACTCCCCCCCCCCCCCCCCCCCGTGTTATTAAAGTGACAGTTTTCCCCATGAAATGTTAAATTGACATTGTTACCCTTAAAAATAATTATTTCATTTATTTTTCTTCTCCAACAAATTATTACTTATAGGTATGGATGATCACGATTCGATTCGAATTGAACCTAACCAAACACTGTAGCAATCATACCGAAATAGTATGGACGGTTCTGGTTACGATTCATAACCGAAAAATAAAATAAAATAATTGTTGAACCGTGAACCGGAACTTAACCACAACCATATATAGTAAAAATGATCAAACACTTATTATGATAAATCGGTACGGTTCGGTTCCAATTTCGATTTTGAACCGCAAATCAAAACTTATTTATTTATTTATTTATTTATTTTTATAATTTTATTTCTAATTTAAAAATAGTCTAAATTCAATAATTATTTTATTTTATTCTTTCGGTTCTGAATCGTAACTGTAACCATCTATACTATTTAAGTTCAATTGCTACAGTGTTCGATTAGGTTCGTATCAAACTGTGATCTTCCATACATATTAGTAATAATTGGTTGGACAATAAAAATAAATGAAATGGTTATTTTTTAAGGGAAAAAATGTCAATTTAATATTACAAGGGAGAAAACTACCACTTTTAAAATAACTGAGGGAGAAAAACTGCCACTTTAATAACACAGGGGAGAAAAGTGCTATAAGCACATAACATAGGGGAAAAAAGTATCATTTTCCCTCTTTTAAATGACATCCATATTGATATATTTTTTATTTTATATTTTTAAATAAATTTATAAGTAAATAAAGTCATTACTTTCGTGTAATATTTATATATACATCAAGCTTTGTTTTATTAATCTCTCATCTCTCATCTCTCATCTCTTATCTCTTTTTTTTTTTTTTTTTTGAAAACATTATCTCTTATCTCTATATGAATGTATTTATACATATGTACATAAAACGTTTTTTTTTTTTTTTTTTTTTTTTTTTTTGCAAAAATGTATATTAAACATATCTTCCACCATTTGGCTTCTTGGGCCAAGCGGGGTAAAGAAGGGAACGGGTGAAGAAATGTCTACATTTTCTATATAAAAAAAATGAAGATATGTTTGAATTTGTCTTTTTATTTTTTATTTTTTTATTTTTTTTATAATATTGGGCACAAGACCAAGCTTACAAGTTATGGGCAGATATTGGGAAATGGCAGGCAATGTGTTGTGGCAGGCAAGGGGTTGTGAGGGTTATATATATAAATATATATAACTTTGTTTATTTACTGATTTAGATCTGTTATAATTTTACTATAAATATTGTTAATCAAGAAGTATTTAATAATTTATAATATAGTATGATCAAAATTTATAATAAAACTTCAAATAGTTTTGATAATTATTGATTCATTATAACTTTCCAGACAAATTTTTAATAGTTAGCACGGGACAAAAATATTATATAATAATATTATAATGATTTGTTGTTATCTTTTGTAATTTCTATATATATATATATATATATATATATATATATATATATATATATATATATATATATATATATATATATATCACAAGATAACAAATATCGTACAAATTTATAAAATTATTACAAATCTAAAATTATATGAAATCTTTAAAAGATAATATTACGTGAGTAAAACTTAAGACAAAAATTAGAAATTGAAATCAAATGTTTTTGCATGTTTGTAAGTACAAAAATCACTGAAAGCATTTTATAAATTTGAACACTAGACATTAGGTTACAAGAAAAAAAAATACTAGACTTTATATATATAATATAAAATATAGAACCCAGTAAAATTTTTGTCATTGTTAATATATATGTATATATATGTACTGAAAAATATAAAATATTTAACATTTATGTAAATGTCAATAGTAAGTTTTTAACAATTGAATCGAATAGTAGGATGACAAAAGTAGGCAAACAAATATGATAATGGGTATCAAAATTCATAATATAGTGCAAAACTATATATCAAACCAATTCAAACACCACCTAATTAAATCCGTTTATGTGCGTTTTTTTTTTAAGATGCATATTCATAAGTATCAACATCAACTAGCAAACCCTACCCACTCTAACGACTTTTAAGAGTTGATAGAAAGCTAAGGGTCCGTTTGGAAAGCAGGAAAATGACTTCTGGAAAATGTTTTCTGGAAAATGAGTCATTTTCCGGAAAACAGTTTCATTTCCCGTGTTTGGATGTATTATGGAAAACTGTCTTTGTGTGTTTGGTTCATTTTCTGGAAAATGGATAGAATTATATAATTAAATATTGTAATTGTTTTATTTAAAATATAAAAAATTATAATAGTTATTAAAATGATAGTATTTAATAAAAAATAGAATTTATAAAAAAAATAAAAATTAAAAAAATTTTAAAAAATAAAAATAAAAAAAAAACGTAGCAAAGGTTTTCGGCGGTTTCCCCACCTCCTTGGTCCATGGTCATGGATGATATGGCTTGGTTTTGGTTGAAAACATGCGAAACAGCTATTCTGGCGATTCCGTAAAATGACTTACGGAAAAAAATTCCGTAAGTCATTTTCCGGAAAAATGAACTGATTTTCCTTGGTCAACGGAAAACATTTTCCGTTGACCACATTTTCCAGACATTCCCAAACACAGAAAACTCGGAAAACATTTTTCAGAAGTCATTTTACAGGTTACCAAACACACCCTAAATACTTGGAAGCTAGTACGATTCAACCAATTGGTATAAAAACACCTACGCACCCATGGCCCTGGCCATAGTCTACAGTGGCCATTTTTGACTAAACGGGCAATAAATTTGCAGCATATTAATAAATTTATTTCTGAAAAGAAAAATTTGCTGCGAATATGATGAGATAATTTTTTATGCATTTCCAAATTTCTGTCAATATCCCCTAATGTAATTTTACATGCATGCACAACGTGAAATGTTTAATTTACCTAGTTAATTAATTTCTCATATTATTTCAATGTTCATATTGGCATGGTTCAATGATCTACACTGCATAGAGTTTATTTTGGAACCACAATTTTGCTTATAAGCATATTATAAATATATATTAATTGATTGAGTGGTGACTGTTAACAATGTTCAGTGGTACCGTGATAGTGAAACAAATTAAAAAGTCTATTTTGAACCAAACCGTGTTGCTAAATTCAGCAATGGGTTCAGAAATTTCTTTCCTTGCCAGTCAAAGTAGTGTTTTTTTTTGAAACTTCAGTCAAAGTAGTTGTGCTGTAAAATGGTATGTAGCTGCCAAGAGATGTGGTACGGTGCTCTTTAATATTTGCAAAGCTTATTTTTCATTTTTTTTTTTATTTATCACTAAGACTATTCGAAAAACATAACTAAAGATGGAATGAGGAGGAGTTTATGTTTTATTGTTTTACTGAGAAAAGCATAAGGCGTCAATTTTTTTTTTAGAGTAATAAGGATAGAAATTGAAAATATAATGAAAAGCTGAAGGATAATTTTTGAAACAATATAGTGAGTCATGCTTCAAAATAAATTATTGTTTTAAACTTTTTATTTTTTGCCAAACAAAACTTATAATTTATTTTAATTAACTTAAACTTAGTTATAAATTCTATTTCTTTTATAAAATACACACGCGCGCGCGCACACACACATATATATATAAACACAAGATGGCGATATAGACCCTGCGAGGCCCATCTTATTGGATAAGTCTTGGCCCAAGTTTTGTTGGGCCAAGAAGACTAAGGCATAGTGGTACAAAAAATAAAAGAGAAGAGAGAAGTAGCCACCGAGAAGGTGGGACTGCTGGCGGGGGACCTCACCTGAATCACACCGATGGGACGTGGCCGCTAGGGGCGATGCCGGACCCATCATACTGCTGGCGCCCCACCGACGAGGTTGGTGAATGCAGTTACACACCAAATACGTCCATGGTTTCAGGGGTGGATTAAAATATTAAAGGAAGTGCGCACTGCCAGGGCGTATAATCCGTGACCTCCACAAGGCAACACATGTCCCTAACCCACTAAGCCGCTACGTACTTATCTTGTTTACTAAAGGACAGAGAGCTATACTTATGCATGGGAAGTGCATTGGAAGCAAAGTAGTGGGAGGACACATGTGTGACCAAGAATGAAGACTAGTCAATGTTGTACACTTGTCAAGTATGCAGAAGATCTTCAATACTATATAATGCACCCTTGTCTCCTCTTAAAAGGCATCTCTTGGTTCACTTAATCCCCTGATTCAGTGGCTTGTGATCCTAACCTTCAACGCTGATGTAATTTACGGGTGATGATGAAAATGAGGGTGAAATTGTCGTTCAACTGGGAATTGAAACTATGGCACGTACTTGAATGTTTAGCTAGGTTCTAGTCATTAGAGTGTTGAAATCCATAAGGATCTAAGCAAACATTGGTTGAGGGTTTGAGTAAATCAAGATGTTTTGGGGGTTTTTGGATGCTAGGGAAAGTTTAAAACAAGAAACTTCAATAATGGTAAAAGATGGGTTAGACAAGGGATATTGCTCTATTGATGCATTAACAACGTAACTTGATTGTAAAAAATGAAATGAATTGTAAATTTATATTAGTTCTAATATAATATATTTAAGGAATGCACATAAAGTATTTTACATACAAGATTAATGAATGCTGCTACGGTAGCTATTTTTCGATTTTTTTTTGAATTTGAAAGATTGATTCCAACAATGTTGTAAAATTAACATCTTTTCAATGCATCAAGTGCGTCGATCACAATGTTCTATTGTCCTACATTGAAAATTTTAATAATGAATTTTAAATCAATTTATTGGGTTATTTGAATGTCTTCTTTGTCAACAAATCCTCCATAAGTGATAAATATGATTGCCTTCAAACTGTTTTACTTTTTTATTTTTACCATGTTATTAACATAATACTTGGTAAATAAATATATAACATTATTTTTTCTTATAACTTTGATATTTTTAGTAGACATCGAATTATAAATTAAAGAAATGCATATATATTATTTTATTTGTTGTAACTACTAATTTATTTAATATAATAAAAGTAATAGAGTGGGTTATATTACTTACTTTTGAATAATATACTCTAACATATTCGTAGTATATGTTCAACAATTATGCCAACTTTGAGTGGGATGAGGTTCGAACCTAAGACCTTACTTATAGAAATTAATGGGTAAGTTAAAAGTTAACGGAATATTAACGGAAAAGATAAAAATATTTAATGGATAATCATATATTTAAGGATAAATTAGGAAATCACAAGTAAAAATATAAATCCAAATAATCTGAACCATCCATTTGATTTAATAATTTGACTGTCATTTTTTCTACAATTATAGGCCTAACTTTCTTTGGCTCTTATAGACCTACAATTGCACAACCGCACCTGAGAAGATCAACTGCACGCGAATTGAATTCTATATATATATGAAGGCAATTGGTTACCAATTCAATCTTTGTGAATAGGAGCTCACATTTGCAACAAGAGTTTCATCTAAAGGCAAGAGAGATCTTGTAGCACGAGGGAGTCGTATTCTCAATTCTCAAGTCGTTACCCAAAGAGCAATGACAAGTGTTCAAATTTTGTACTTGCTTATGTCTTATGTAATTAAAAATGCTTAGTAAATTAAGCTTCATTCTAGGCTAGCTAAGGCCTCATGGATTCAACCACGTTGAAATCTTAGTGTCTCAATTTTATTTATGCATTTTAACCTATATGTTTTTTTGTACTTCGTGATTAATTATAACATGTAATCAAATATTTGTGCCTACTTAATAATCGTAATTGAGATAAAGCAAACATGGGGATATGGATAATGATACTGAGAGACTGAGAGTCATCATCCTAGTCCATTGGTAATTTAACTTGATTATTTTTAAAATAATATTTCATAATGACGCAAACAAACTGCACATACTTACCATAATACTCCCTAAATTGAAGTTCACATAATTTATCTAGGACTGAAATTTATTAATCTATAAATACCAAAGCCTAAGGTTTTTTTCAAATTTCAAAGAAAATTATATGGTGGCTAGGCTTGGCTAGAGTATTGACAAATATGATTTTTCAAAAGCTTCAGAGCATGTTCAGCATTTGAATAGTTGAATAGCTCCTTTGTTGGCATGCAGAGATTTTATGTGAATTTCTTTATTTGTTTCTATTCCAACGTTTTAAAAAAATGGGTAGATAAAAACTTTATCCTAAACAAATTTAAACGAATTGAAAATGCACCATATACATTAGTCAGGTTAAACAGAAGAAATACTCTTTAGTGAAGCAAAAACCTTGTAAGTAGAGCTGTCCAACGGACTTAGCCTGCCAGGCTAGTCCTATCCCGCATGCACGACCAAAAAAGACGGAGCGGATTTAGAAGTTTATGACCCGTATATATTTTGGTATAACTACAGTTTCATTTGATAATATAAAAATAAATGTGTGACAGTATCATTTGAGATGAACTGTAGTATAATTTATGGAGCTCCGTTAATACTAGACGGCACGCAACCGTTTCTTTACTTAACGAAATGGTGCCGTTTTTGGACCATGATCCACGATATAACAATCGCCCGCCTCCTCCTTCGGTTCTCCTTCGCACCGTTCTGCTTCCTAGCTCTCACCCCTCCTCTGTTGGGCCTGTCTTGCACCACCCTAATTCGTGTCTTACACCCTTCATTCATTGGGCTTAGCCGCAACAAAAAATAATAATAATAATAATAAAATTGGGTCAAACTCCAATAACTCGATCAATAATAATAATTTGTTGAAAATTAAATATTTCTTAAACATTATTTAAAAAGCATGTTTTCAACCAAAGGTCTTGTGGTCAAGCGGCATGACTTGATTCTCTCAAGTGGGAGGTCATGGGGTTCGAGCCTCAGTGGGGGCAATGTTGACTTTGTTGGCCTTCAATAAGTTGAGAAAAAGTATATGAAAAAGCATGCTTTCAAGCTTTAACTATTTAATATATATATGTGTATGTCCCAAAATATTAATAAAACATAACTGCCACCCGTCATGGCATCCTTGGTAGGTCCCAAAAAAAAAAAAAAAAAAAAAAAAAAAAAGAAAAAAAGAAAAAGAAAGAGAAGAAAGAAGAAGAAGCTGTCGGTGAATTGGTTTGAGAGATTGGTCAAATTCCCTAGCTTATATAAGTGCAGTCGCCTTGGCCTTGAATAATATAATATATCTATCTTGCTTAGCTTGCTCTAATTTCAGTGATGGAGAACTTCATTTCTTTCGTCTTCTTTCTTTCTTTTATCATTTTACTCCACACACAGTGGAGGAAGAAGGCAAAAACCCGCCGGAAAGAGCCACCAGGGCCGTGGAAGCTTCCGATCATCGGAAACTTGCACCAATTGTCAGCCTCTTCACAGCAGCCCACCCACCGTGTCCTGAGAGAGTTGGTAAAAAAATACGGCTCCCAGGGCATGATGAAGCTTCAAATAGGAGAAATTAATGCTGTGGTGGTATCGTCGCCGGCGGTGGCTAAAGAGTTGATAAGAAACCACGACCTAACTTTCGCGACCAAGTGGCAGTCTCTGGCCAGTAAAACACTATTTTACAATGATTTTGGCGTTGTTTTTAGTCCGTACGGTGAGTACTGGAGACAGTTGCGAAAAGTATACGCCACAGAGCTCCTCAACGCTAAAAATGTCCGGTCGTTCAGTTCAATCAGGCACGATGAGATCCATTCTCTATTGGCCCATCTCCATTCATCATCCGGCCAGTTGGTGAATTTCACTCACAGAATCTTCTTGCTTATGTCCTCCATTATATGTAAATCTGCATTCGGTAAGATAAGGTGGACCCTGGTCCTGAATTCTGTATTTTAAATATTATAATTGTCAACATCTAGAATATACCTTTGTGTGTGTGGGGGAGGGGTTTACTCCAATATTACACCAATCGTTATATCGTGGACCAGGATCCACAGTGCATGTGAATCCTAGTCCAATATAGTGAATTAATATTCATAATGAACAGAATTTATGTTTATAATACCATGAATTCTTTGTATTATATACTGAGGACACATAAACCCTTAACATAATACACAAAATTTATGTTCATAATACACAGAATTCATGTTCATTATATCGTGTTTGTATATATGTATGTGTATTATGAACACAAATTCTATATCTTATAAAATTAAATTCTATGTATTGGGCTAGGGTCCACGGTGATATAAATTGTCATATCCACAGTGATATAAATTGTCATATGAATGAGCTAAGCCCCTAACGGGCCTCCTAAAACTAGGAAAACCTTGCTGATCTGAATATTTAATATCTGAATTGTATATCTTTAGATTTTGATCCACCTTAGAAGGTGTATCCAAGTCCATAAAATAATGAGTTCTACTGCATGTACTTTCAAATCTTACTTTTTCAATTTTACTCTGTGACAGGCTTTAATAAGTTATTTTTTTCATGTAGTCTTAATACAAGTGCTACATCAAGGTTTTTCCATGTAATCTTAACACAAGTGTTTACATCAAGATTTTATATAAGCAAAAAAATTAGTAGTAGAAAATGAGAGTAAACATAGTATTTTTCTAACATAATATGATTAAATATTATTTGATAACTACTGCGCACCCGCAGGCAAGGTATTCACCGAGAGAGAAGAGTTCTTAGAGCAAACAAAGGAAATATCGGAGTTTTTGGGTGAATTTGATTTTGCCGATGTGTTTCCGTCTTGGAAGGTTCTACACGGCCTGTGCGGCAACAAGAAGAGGATCATGAAAACTCGCCGTAAAGTAGACGGAATTATTGAAAACATCATAAAAGAACACAGACGACGAGAGAAGGTGGAAAGTGGTGATTGTTTAATTGATGTCCTCATAACACAAATGGATAGCGGTGGACTAAAACTGCCCATCACTCATGACACCATCAAAGGTGTAATTGTTGTAAGTACTACATACGTATATATCCTTAAATTCATCAAATTAAATGGGATTTTTGGGTTAACGTTAGTTGGAGCATGCAGGAAATATTTGCAGCAGGAAGTGATACATCATCAACAGCAACTGCTTGGGCAATGTCGGAAATGATGAAGAATCCCAGGGTTTTGGCCAAAGCACAGGCTGAGGTGAGAGAAGCTTTTAGAGGGAAAGAGAAGTTGGAGGAGGAAGACATAGAGGAATTAGCATACTTGAAATCAGTGGTGAAAGAAACTTTGAGGTTTCATCCTCCGCTTCCCATGTTAGTTCCCAAAGAGTGCATGGAAGAAACTATGGTGTGCGGATATACCATACCCCTAAAATCAAAGATATTGATTAATGTGTGGGCAATGGGTAGGGACCCTCAATACTGGGAAGATCCAGAGAGCTTTATACCCGAGAGATTTGAGAAGAATAATAGTTCAGTTGATTTCATGGGAAACCACTTTGAATTTTTACCTTTTGGGGGCGGAAGGAGGATATGTCCAGGACTTGGGTTTGGTTTTGCCAACGCTTTGTCACCTTTAGCACACTTGCTATTCCACTTTGATTGGAAGCTCCCTCCTGGAGTTACTGCAGATACATTGGACATGACGGAGAAGAACGGAATAGCTGTTGCAAGAAAGAATGATCTTTTCTTGATTCCTACTCCCATCCATGCATCTCCATCTTGTTAAGTAATAATCATATCCCACCTACCTACCTACCTAGCATAATAATGGGATAATAATCTTTAGTATTGTTTTTCAAAACTGGTGCTGAATTTAAGCAGATTATAGATTCGCTGTTTATGACTTTATGTTCAAACAAGGATGTCGCATGTTGAAATAAAGTTGCCAATTAGAATGGAGTAATAAAATACTTTCAAACAAGAATTCAATTTTATTATTATTATATATCTTATATTATTGAAATTAGCATAATTGATCTAGGACTAAAATTTATTAATCTATAGATACCAAAGCCTAAGTTTTTTTTGTCAAATTTCAAAGAAAATTATATGGTGGTTAGGCTTGGCTAGAGTATTGACAAATATGCTTTTTTCAACAGCTTCAGAGCATGTTCAGCATTTGAATAGTTGAACAGCTACTTTGTTGTCATGCAGAGATTTTATGTGAATTTCTTTATTTGTTTCTATTCCAACGTTTAAAAAAAAAAAATCGGTAAATAAAAACTTTATCCTAAAATTTAAACAAATTGAAAATGCACCATATACATTAATCAGGTTAAACACAAGAAATACTCTTTAGTGAAGCAAAAACCTTATAAGTAGAGTTGTCAAACGGGGTTTAGCTTGTCAAGCTAGTCCGGTCCCGTACGATCAAAAAAGACAGCGTGGGTTTTGAATTTTGAACCAAGCACGCACTCCTACTTTTCCGGCACGTGTTACTAAATTCAACAATGGGTTCAGGAATTTCTTTCCTTCCCAGTCAAAGTCGTTGTGCTGTAAAATGGTAGCTGCCAAGAGATGGATGGGGTACGGTGTTCTTTAATCTTTGCAATGCTGATTTTTCATTCTTTTTTTTTTTTTTTTAATTTTATTTTATCACTAAGATTATTCGAAAAACATTACTAAAGATAGAATGAGGAGGAGTTTATGTTTTATTGTTTTACTGAGAAAAGCATAAGGTGTCAATTTTTTTGAGTAATAAGGATAGAAATTGAAAATATAATGAAAAGCTGAAGGCTTATTTTTGAAACAATATAGTGAGTCATGCTTCAAAATAAATTATTATTTTAAACTTTTTATTTTTTACCAAACAAAACTTATAACTTATTTTAATTAATTTAAAATAAGTTATAAATTCTAAAATAAATTATATTTCTTTTATAAAATACACACATATATAAACACAAGATGGCGATATAGACCCTACTACGAAGCTCATCTTATTGAATAAGTCTTGGTCCAAGTTTTGATGGGCCAAGAAGACAAAGACATGGTGGTCCAAAAAATAAAAGAGAAGAGAGACGGGAGGGTGGGACTGCTAGCGGGGGACCTCACCTGAATCTCAGTGATCGGACGTGGCCGCCAGGGGCGATGTCAGACCCATCATACTGCTGGCGCCCCATTGACGGGGTTAGTGAATGCAGTTATACACACCAAATATGTCCATGGTTTCAGGGGTGGATTAACATATTAAAGGAAGTGTGCATTGCCATGGAGTATAACCTGTGACGTCCACAAGGCAACACATGTCCCTAACCACTAAGCCATTACATACTTATCTTGTTTACTAAAGGACAGAGAGCTACACTTATGCATGGGAAGTGCACTGAATGTGTGGGCAAGAATGAAGACTAGTCGATATTGTACACTTGTCAAGTATCCAGAAGATCTTCAACACTATATAACTCACCATTGCCTCCTCTTAAAAGGCATCCCTTGGTTCACTTAATCCCCTGATCCAGTGGCTTGCGATCCTAACCTTCAACGCGTACACATGGATTGACTCCTAGCAACATCATTATTATTTATATATGACCCACTATTTGTGTTATAGCTTGTATTATTTATTTATTAATTTATTATTTCGGTTACCGTTTTGAGCTAGTATCTCGGGCCCAATGCCATTAGCAATAATACTACTCCTTCTGTCTCGTTTTATTTGCCTTACTTACTATTCATTGGTCAAACCAACTCTTTCTTCTTTGGTTATTTTCGTTATTATTTTTTACTTATTTTTAAATTTGAATTTTTGTGTTTAATAGTACTTTTAGTGTAGTTTCTAAATATATAAATTTTATATATTAATACTAAACTAAATATTATGAAAAATTGAATTAAAAATAACTTTAGTCAAGGCTCGTTAACCGAACCAGACACATAAAATGGGACAGAGGGAATACTATTTTTCCATCCCCGACCCCATTCTGTACATTTATACCCAATTTATGGTAGACCCGGTCCCGACAAAATCATCATTTTAAAAAAATTATGTACTGTGTATATATAGTTTACAGAATTTAAGTCTAAGTGCATGCAATGGAGATTAAGTCAATTTGTGATAAGGTGAAATTGAGTCCAATTGGCAATTGCTTTAAAACCTAATTGGAGATCGATGAGAGTGTTGGTGACATTTCATTATCACCACAAGAATCTTTTAGGGTTCATTCTTTTTTATACATTATAGATCTAGCTATTATTTCATTGACTCATAGGTTTGAGCAATATGAAGTATATATATGAAGGAACTTTTGCTTCTTTTTTTTTTTGTTTAGTTTTGACAAGTTACAATCGATGGCTGATATGAATTTGAAGTCCTGTTACATTTGTTTAGAAGCAGCTCTTAAGAGAGATGAACAATGTGTGATATTGATGTAAATGAATTGTATTTTGAGCTAAAATTGCTTAGAGAGATTTTATCGAAAGAAAAGATAGGGGCAGTGAGTATATTGAATTCATTGAAATAGATAAGTTGTTTTCCAAATGCTACTATTGCTACTATTGCTACTATTGTATATCAAATAGATAAGTTGTTTCCCTTATTGTTAAAAAAAAAATAGGAGAGTAAAAGTACGTGTAATGACTTTTGTAATTACTACAGGATTTGAATCGAATAGTAGGATGACAAAAGTAGGCAAACAAATATGATAATGAGTATCAAAATTCATAATATGGTGCAAAACTATATATCAAACCAATTCAAACACCACCTAATTAAATTCGTTTATGTGGCCAAAGACCTTGTGGTCTAGGGGCACCCGGTGTCTCGCAAAACACTCTCGCATGGTTGATAGGAGTGGGTCCGAGTCTCAGTGGAGTCAACTGTTGACTTTATGTGCATTTTTTTTTTTTAAGATGCATATTCTCAAGTATCATTGTATCAACATCAACTAGCAAACCCTACCCCACTCTAACGACTTTTAAGAGTTGATAGAAAACTAAATACTTGGAAACTAGTAGGATTCAACCAATTGGTATAAAAACACCTACGCACCCATGGCCCTGGCCATAGTCTACAGTGGCCATTTTTGACTAAACGGGCAATAAATTTGCAGCATATTCATAAATTTATTTCTGAAAAGAAAAATATTCTGCGAATATGATGAGATAATTTTTTATGGATTTCCAAATTTCTTTCAATATCCCCTAATGTAATTTTACATGCACGCACAACGTGAAAAGTTTAATTTACCTAGTTAATTAATTTCTCATATTATTTCGATGTTCATATTGGCATGGTTCAATGATCTACACTGCATAGAGTTTATTTTGAAACCACAATTTAGCTTATAAGCATATTATAAATATATATATATATATATATATATATATATATATATATATATATATATATATATATATATATATATATTAACTGATTGGGTGATGACGGGTGATCATGTCGAGTAAACACAGTTCAGTCGTACGGTGATAGTGAAGTAAATTAAAAAGTCTGCTTTGAACTAAACATGCACTCCTACTTTTCCAGCAGGTGTTGCTAAATTCAGCAATGAGTTCAGGAATTTCTCTCCTTCCCAGTCAAAGTAGTTGTGCTGTAAAATGGTACCGGCCAAGAGATGGGGTAGGGTGGTCCAAAACATAAAAGAGAAGAGAGAAGTAGCCACCGGGAGGGTGGGACTGCTGGCGGGGGACCTCACTTGAATCCTAGCAGTGGGACGTGGCCGCCAGGGGCGATGCCGGACCCATTATACAGCTGGCGCCCCACCGACAAGGTTGGTGAATGCGGTTATACACCAAATACGTCCTTGGTTTAAGGGGTGAATTAAAATATTAGGGTGTGTTTGGAAAGTAGGAAAATAACTTTTGAAAAATATTTTCTGGAAAATGAGTCATTTTCCAGAATACGTTTTCCTTTCTTGTGTTTGGTTGCATTTCAGAAAACTCTCTTGATGTCTTTGGTTCATTTTCTGAAAAATGAAAAAAATTGTAATCCAAAATTAAAATTATATCAAAGTTATAAACATTCTATCAATTATTATCATCACTTCCATAAAACACAAACATTTTATTTATTCAAATAAGTCAAAAAAAAAAATCTCTTTAAACAAACAAAATCAGTGTTATTATTTAAATAATTAAATAAATAAAATAAAATTAAAAAAAAAATCTTTGGGTTTCCAACTGGAAACCAGAGAAGGGTCTACCAAAGAAGGGTCTTTCCAAACTCTTGGAAACCAGAGAAGTTGGAAACCAGAACGGTCTTTCCGGTCGAGAGGTTGACTCTCTGGTTTCCGACCGGAAACCAGAGAGTCTCCTCTTTGTCGGAGATGGTGGTTCGATCGAAAATCAGAGAGGGTTTCTGAAAAGGTGTTTTTTTTTATGGTTTCCTACGGAGGTGGTCCACTTGAAGATGAAGAAGGCCCTTGGTTTGTTGTGATTTTGTAGCAAGAAGAGTGAAGATGGAGAAGGAGGGAGGAGATGAACTTTGTGGGGAAGTCATTTTCCAGAATGAGCCTCATTTTCCTTTGACCCAAAGCTATTTTCCTTTGACTTTTATTTTCCATGTCTTGCCAAACACTAGAAGTCCGGAAAATGATTTCCAGAAATCATTTTCCGGGCTTCCAAACACACCCTTAATGGAAGTACGCGCTGCCGGGGCGTATAACTCGTGACCTCCACAAGGCAATACATGTCACTAACCCACTAATTATGCCACTATGTACTTATCTTGTTTACTAAAGGACAGAGAGCTACACTTATGCATGGGAAGTACACTGGATGCAAAGTAGTAGGTGGACACATGTGTGGCCAAGAATGAAGACTAGCTAGTCAATGTTGTACACATGTCAAGAATCCAGAAGATCTTCAACACTATATAACGCACCCTTGCCTTCTCTTAGAAGGCATCCCTTGGTTCACTTTCTTAATCCCCTGATCCAGTGGCTTGTGATCCTAACCTTCAACGCGTACATAGGCCGGGGTTCAATTTCTAGCAACATCACTATTATTTATAGTCCACTATTTGTGTTATAGCTTGTATTATTTATTTATTATTTGGGTCAACATTTTGGGCTAGTATCTTGGGCCCAATGCCATGAGCAATAATACTACTCTCTCTGTCTTATTTTATTTGTCTTACTCACTATTCACCGGTCAAACCAACTCTTTCTTCTATGGTTATTTCTTTATTATTTTTCCTTATTTTTAAATTTGACTTTTTGTGTTTAATAGTACTTTTAGTGTAGTTTCTAAATATATAAATTTTGTATATTAATACGAAACTTAATATTATGAAAAATTGAATTAAAAATAACTTCAATCAAGATTCGTTAACCGAACCAGACATATAAAATGGATCGGAGGTATAATATGATTTTTCTACCCCCATTCTGTACATTTATACCCAATCTATAGTAGACTCGGTCCCTACAAAACCATCAATTAATACACGTATTGCATTATTAAGTAATGAATCATACGAAAACATTAATTACATACCTAGATGTAAATTTCTTTGATAGAAATGTGTAAGGGTGGGAGAGACCATTTTTTATATTTATAAGAGAATTTTAACCTAACGCCAAAAAGAATACATACATAGTTAAATAAATTTCATAGATTTTTAGTCACCCGTAAAAAAGAATCCTACCCCCTTCCCCCTAGGTGGGATTTGCTTTCCTTGATACCATAAAATGTGATTCCCAATGATCTTAATTTTCCTAAGTCAAAGATTGCACCAAACGTGAGAATAATTTTTCTACATTTTAAATTTCCAAGAGAGTTTAAATTTTCCTTGCTACCAAACGTCCTCTAAGAGAGTTAAGTAATTAAATAATACATTATATTTATGACTTTATATGTAATTTTATATGTAATCAACTAAGAGTAAACTAGCCAAAGACATTGTGGTCTAGTGGCACCCGTTGTCCCGAAAAACACTACTATATTTGACATTCTAGTTTAATACTACTATTTTTGTATCCACATTCTGTACATTTATACCCATTTTATAGTAGAAAGTCCCAACAAAATCATCAATGAGCCCATTTGACATAATTGCCGGAAAGCAAGACAAAACTTGGAAACTCATAATCCTTCCCCCTCCAAGCAAGCTGTTGGCTGCAAGTGGGTTTACAAGGTAAAGCACAAAGCAGATGAGATTGTGGAGAGGTGTAAAGCTAGGCTTTTGTTAACACACTTTCACATCACCCGTGTTTTCTTGTTTATGTCTGTTTTTTTTTTTCGGTCATTGATTGGAATCCATTTAAAAAAATAGTCTACGGCCAGGTAATGATTCAAATTTTTTTTAGTGGATGGATACTTGATTTGTGGCCTTGTTGATTGGGCTTGAAAAACTTTCCCAAGATTGGATATATATGTATGCATAGGCAATTTGGTTTGATGAATTTAAACAGATTAAATGTAGAATCTTATTATTGGAAAATAGTAGATCAGAGTAAATGTAAAACAAGACGTACTACCAAAGGTGGAGTAGGTATTTATACAATATTATTGCCCATCCAAATCGGCAATGATAGATCGGTAGGCCGGTGAGGTGAGATTTATTTTGCTATATATATATATATATATATATATATATATATATATATAGACACACACACACACAGAGGACATACGCTTAATTAACAACTGGAGTAGGAATCAAGAAAAGATCTTTGCTTTTTGATGCAGCTATTCCGACCATCTCTGTCATGTCCAATGTATCAGCAGTAATTCCGGGAATGAAGTTCCAATCAAAGTGGTACAGCAAGTGTGCCAAAGGAGCTACGGTATTGACTAAACCAAGTGCAAGTCCTGGACACATTCTCCTTCCAGAACCAAAAGGCAAAAACTCAAAGTTGTTTCCCATGAAATCAATTGAGTTGTTGTCAAATCTTTCGGGTATAAAGCTATCTGGATTTTCCCAGTATTTGGGATCCCTAGCCAAAGCCCACGCATTTATCAACACTCTTGATTTGACCGGTATGGTGTATCCACCAACCACAGTTTCTTCCCTGCACTCCCTGGGAATTAAAAAGGGACCCGGAATATGACACCTCAAAGTTTCTTTCACCACTGATTTGAGGTATGGTAATTGGTCAACAATGCTGTCATTTTCCTCCAACTTTTCTTTCCCTCTCACCTCGGCTTGGGCTTTGGCCAACACCCCTGGATTTTTCATCATTTCCGACATTGCCCACACTACTGTCGATGATGATGTCTCTGTTGCTCCTATGAAAATATCCTGCATGCATGCATATTCAATTAGATCCCTAAACTTTAAAAATGCTATTACACTCTTTAACATACATGTTCAATTAGGGCAATGAAACTCAAAAATTGGTAGTCATTTCAATTATGGCGTGAAAATTCGGTGACCAGCGATGAGCCGACGGCAGAACCGTTGCCAGTCGCCATTCCCATCGGAAGGCGACCAAATGGTCATGGTTGCCTTTTGACAGGGAAGGTGACTAGAGGCCTTCCACCGGGGAAAGCGACCAACGGGTCGCCTTCGACCAAGAATGACGATTACCGATTTTTTGGACTTTATTGCTCCAATTTAACATGTTAAAGAATGTAATTGCACTTTTTAAATGGAATTAATTTTTCAAGCAAAGTTTAGGGGTTTATTTGACTCTTTTTCCTAATATAAAATAATATTATATATATATATATTGAGGTAAGGGTGACATACGAGGATTATGCCTTTGATGGTGTCGTGGGTGATAGGCAGTTGATAGCCTCCGTTTCTCTTAAGTTTGATGAGGGCATGAATTATATCTTCACTTTCACTTTCACTTTCACCTTCACCCCCTAATAACTCGCCACTGTCTAAATTCTTTTCGTGCTCTTTTATGATGCTGTCTAGAATTGGATCTACTTTACGGTGAACTTCCAGCAACCGATTCTTGTTCCCGCAGAGGCCGTGAAGAAATTTCAAGGAGGGAAACACATCCGCAAACTCAAACGCTCCCAGCAGGTTAAACATCTCCTCGAATAACTCAAGTAACTCTTCTCTCCCACTGAATACTCTACCTGCATATATGCACATCCACATATATATAATATAATATAATATAATAAAAACCGTCATATATATACATATATATATATATACATACCCAATGCGGATCTGCATGTAAGGGAGCTGGTGAACAAGGAGATTCTCTTAGTGACATTGACTGGCCTCCCCAATGATGAACGGATATGAGTCAATAGATGATGCATCTCATCCTGCCTGATGGAGCCGAAGGAGCGGACACGTTTGGTGTTGAACAGCTCCATCATACTTATTTTGCGCATTTGTTTCCAGTGATCCCCGTAGGGAGAAAACGTGAAGTCCGTACGATTGTAGAGCAGTATCTTGGTGGCCATCAGTTCTGCCCTGGAAGCGAAAACCACGTCCTGAGTTCTTAGGATCTCTTTAGCCATCTCGCGCGAGGACACCACCACAGTTGAAATTTCTCCAAGTTTAAGGTGCATCAGCCCCGATGAGGACCCGTACCTTTTCGCTAAATCTACAAGGGCGCGGTGGGGAGGCAGGGATGAGCTGCTCAAGTGGAGCAAGTTCCCAATGATAGGAAGCTTCCATGGCCCCGGCGGCAGAACTTTCCCTCTGCTTTTTGCCTTCTTCTTCCACTCTGCACGGACTAAAATAAACCAGCAAACAAACAAGGCCAAATAAATGAAGTTCATTATTATTGCGCCCTCCATTAGAATATATATAATCACACAAATATAGCAGCAAGCTAATTAAGCTAGATCAGATATATATATCGATCTTATGCCTCAGCTCCTTTAATTTGTTCAAAGCCCAAGCTAAGGCTGCATCCCCTTATATAGACCACCTACCAGAAAAATTGCACTTTTCTTCCCTAAATTATACCATAATTGTAACATTTGTCTCTAAGTATTGAATTATTATTAACTACATTGTATTTCTTTATAATTAAACATTATTAATAATAAAAATAGATTTTGATATAATAAACATTAAATATGAAATTATTACAGGATTTGAATGGAATAGTAGAATGACAAAACTAGACAAACAAATATGATAATGAATATCAAAATTCATAATATTCTACAAAAGTACCCAACCAAACACTGCCTAAATTCGTTTATGTGCGTCGTAGAACAACATTATTTAGATGCATATTCTCAAGTCTCAATATCAAGGCTATGTTTGGCAAACTTAGCTGAAAGTGTAGCTGAAATCTGAAAAGTAGCTGAAAACTGAAAAGCTATAAGGTCGAAGCTGAAATCTGAAGAGTTGTTAAGCTAGTTGTTATGCTTAAAAGTGTTTGGTAAAATTAGATTTTTGATAAGCTGATAAATGTAAAAAGACTAAAAAGGACATATTCATACAATTTAAATAGTTTTAATTAAATTTAAATAGGTTTGTTTATATATTAAAATATAAAATAGTGAAATCAATATATTTTAATAAAATATAAAGTAAGAGCATATATTTGAAAACACATAAAGTAAAACAAAATGTTTATAATTCAAAATATTAGTTCATACAAAAATCAATGTTCAAACACAAATGTCAAATTGAAATTACAACCAAACATATATTGAAGAGAAAAAGTCAAAAAGGTTTAGCCAAAAATATTTTAATTGGGAAGGGATAAATGATGTCATTTTTTTTAAATAATAAAGTTAAAGATGGAAAAAAAAATTAGGAAGCTATTAGCTTATTTTAGACACATTATCAAACAGAGCTTATAACTTATTAGTAACTTAAAATAAGTTATAGGCTCCTAAATAAGCTCTGGCGAAACAGACCCTTAGTTAACAAACCCTACCACTCTATTAGACTTTTAAGAATTGATAGAAAAATAAATACTTGGAAACTAATAAGATTCAACCAATTGGTATAAAAAAAACACCTACACACCCATGGCCCTGGTCATATTCTTCAGTGGCCGCCATTTTTTTTTTATTTCACTTGGAGGCAGTGGCCGCCATTTTTGACTAAACGGGAAATAAATTTGCAGGATATTAATAAATTTATTTCTGAAAATAAAAATATTCTGAGAATATGAGATAATTTTTTACGCATTTCCAAATTTCTGTCAATATCCCCTAGTTTAATTTACCTACTTAATTAATTTCTCATATTATTTCAATGTTCATATTGGCATGGTTCAATGATCTACACTGCATAGAGTTTATTTTGGAACCACAATTTTGCTTATAAGCATATTATAAATATATATTAATTGATTGAGTGGTGACTGGTGATCATGTCGAGTTAACACAGTTCAGCCGTAGAAGTAAATTAAAAAGTCTAGTTTGAACAAACACGCAGCACGTGTTTGCTAATTCAGCAATGGGTTCAGGAATTTCTTTCCTTCCAGTCAAAGTAGTTTTATTTTTTTTAAACTTCAGTCAAGTAGTTGTGCTGTAAAATAATGGTAGGCTGCCAAGAGATGCGGTACGGTGTTCTTTAATATTTGCAAGCTGATTTTTCATTCTTTTTTTTTTTTTTAAATTTTATTTTATCACTAAGACTATTCGAAAAACATAACTAAAGATAGAATGAGGAGGAGTTTATGTTTTATTGTTTTTGAAACATCAGTCAAAGTAGTTGTGCTGTAAAAACTCCCGATATATATATATATATATATATATATATATATATATATAT
>CP025658.1:21810575-21820621 GCA_003576665.1 Ipomoea trifida | reverse complement strand
TGTCATGGATCAATATATTCCTTCATTTCATGGATCAATATATTCCTTCATTTCATGAATCAATATAATCCTTCATGTCATGGATCAATATATGCCAAAAATATAAACATGATTTCTGTACCAACAATAATACTAATAAGGGTCATACTTGTGTGAGACCATCTCATGGATCCTTATCCGTGAGACGGGTCGGGTCGGATCAAAGCACCATGCAAATGCCATACTTTTATGTGCAAATGTCATACTTATATGCTCAAATATAACATTAATCAAGAATACAATTTTTGTTACTTATAAGAGAAAAAGTAATACATTTTTCATAATAAGTAATGTTGACAAGTGCCCCTTACTTATAAGGGCAAATATAATACTTTTGAGGAAATATGTAATACTTTTAAATCGAAATGTAAAAGTACTGTATTTTCCACTACTACACAGATGGCTTTTAATGTCGGCTAAATGAACCCTTTAACGTCGGCTAAAATCCGACGTTGATCTGACCAACGTTGTAAGGGTACACATAAATTCAATTTTAAAATTTTTTAAAATTAAATTTTAAAATCATAAAAATAACACCTAAAATAATAAATTCAATTAAAATAAAATACAGATCATAATAAATTCGTAACAAAATATATAAAAATAATATCGCCACAACACTATAATTATAGGAATTAGAGATTTAGGGTATTAGTATTACGCATAAGTAATATTTATTTATTTATTTATATATTAAAAAACTTCGGTTAATCGACCGTTTCAAACCGAATTAACCGTTAACCAAAGTTTTAAGATTTCTTTAACCATTAACCGAACCGAAAAAGTTCGGTTTGATTATGGTTAACCGAACTTTTCCGGTTTGGTTGGTTAATCGAATTTTTTCCATAGTTTGCACACCCTTACGATACATGTCATATTTCAAGGTAAATTGTGACTATTTTATTATTATTATTATTATGAGAGAGAGAGAGAGAGAGAGAGAGAGAGAGAGAGAGAGAGAGAGAGAGAGAGAGTAGAGATCAGGTGTGGTCGTTCCTTCCGGTGCAGTTGGTGCGATTTACACCACTAGTGTTAACAAAATACAGTACTCAATGTTAGGAAATACACAACAGATATATGCACCATTAGATATTTTGGAACGCATCACCAAAATACAGCACTCAATGTTAGGAAATGCACAACAGATATATGCACCATTAGATATTTTGGAACGCATCACCAAAATACAGCACTCAATGTTAGGAAATGCACAACATATATATGCACCATTAGATATTTTAGAACGCATCACCAAAAACACACCACTAGGTATGCAAATATACACCACACAGTGTTCGAAAATTAACAATTCGAGGTAGGGGAGTTATGTGGGTGGTTTTGTGCATTTCCATTATTGTGCAATTTCTTAACACTAGTGGTATATATCGCACCGACCGCACGGGAAGGAGTAGCTACATTTGAGCAAATTTCTCTCTCTCTCTCTCTATGTGTGTGTGTGCGTGTATATATATATATATATATATATATATATATATATATATATATATATATATAGGCAAAAACTTGTGTGAGACCGTCTCATCATGAGACGTGTCGGGTCGGGTCGGGTCAATATGCAATTGTAACACTTATATGCACAAATGTCATACTTATATGCTCAAATGTAATACTAATCAGGAATAAAATTTTTGTTACTTATAAGGGTAAATGTAATACTTTTAAGGAAAAATACAATACTTTTACATTTCACTTTAAAAGTATTACTTTTTTCCTCAAAAGTATTATATTTGCCCTTATAAGTAATGGACACTTGTCAACATTACTTATTATGAAAAATGTATTACTTTTTCTCTTATAAGTAATAAAAATTGTATTCTTGATTAGTGTTATATTTGAGCATATAGGTATGATATTTGCACATATAAGTATGACATTTGCATGATGCTTTGACCCGACCCGACCCGTCTCACGAATAAGGATCCGTGAGACGGTCTCACACAAGTGTGACCCATATATATATATATATATATATATATATATATATATATATATATATAATGATGATGATGATGATGATGATGATGAATAGTATTGTATTGGATGTATTAATGGTACTCATATAGCAGCGTGCATCCCTGAGGTTGATCAATTGCGATATAGAGGGAGAAAATGAATTCCTACTGTCAATATTATGGTAGCGTGTGTCTTTGATATGTGTTTCACTTTTATATCTGTTGGATGGGAAGGATCAGCACATGATACACATGTATTTCTTCATACAATTAATACACCATCAATGAACTTTCCCAAGCCGCCACAAGGTATGATATTCCTATTACTTTAACTCAAATAAAAATCATATAATTTTATTCTTTATAAAAGCTAAGTTTGGTGTTATATTTTTTAGAAAGATATTATTTCGTAGATAAAGGATATCCAGATAAACAAAGATATTTGGTACCGTATCCAAGAATAAGATATTATCAATCTTAATTTGAACAAGAGCCACCGACTAATGCTCAAGCACCATTCAATAGTGCACATTCTTCTCTTCGAAGTTGCATTGTATTGAGAGGTCGTTTGGAGTATTGAAGAAGAGATGGAAGATACTTGCTAAAATGTCATAGTTTAGTGTGGAGACCCAAATTGATGTTATTATGGCCAAATTTGCACTACACAATTATATTTGGAAGAATTCGCAAGATGACATGATGTTTAATGTGCTTGAGCAGCATCCAGATTACATACCGCCTGATTAACTTCAAGATTCAAATAGTAATATATCCATCAATGAAAATTTAAGTGAGATCTCTATTGAGATGAAGGAGATTAGCGATAATATTGGTACTTCAATTCATTATGATTATGCATGCTAGATCATGATTATGCAAATTATAATTTATGTCCCTTCATAATATGTCAATTATCAATGTCACCCTTGAATTATTAGTGGTGTAAATGTTACCCCTCAATTTTTAAAACGATACATATATTGCCCTTCCCAAGTGTAATTGTTGCCCCTCAATTTTTAAAATAGTACATATATTGCCCCCTTCCCAAGTGTAATTGTTGCCCCTCAATTTTTAAAATAGTACATATATTGCCCCTCCCGTACAGTACGAGGGGGCAATATATGTACCGTTTTGAAAATTGAGGGGCAACATTTACACCACTAATAATTCAGGGGTGACATTGATAATTGACATATTATGGATGGACATAAATTATAATTTTCTTATTTTAATATGTAAACAAACTTATTTAAATTTTATGAAAATGTCATTTTTAGTCTTTTCACATTTATCAGCTTATCAAAAAACTAATTTTTTTCAAACCCTTTTAATCATAATTAGATATCTTAACAATTCTTCAGTTTTTAGCTTCTAACTTATAATTTTTTAGCTATGTTTGCCAAATATAGCCTAGTAATCTATAAATCTCAACATCAACTAACAAAATCGTGTATGCCACTCCAATGACTTACAAGTGTTGGTAGGAAAAAAAAAAACACAACAAAATACTTGAAAACTAATAGGATTCGACCAATTAATGATATGGGTGTGGGTAAAAAAATCTCACTTCCTGTGACAATTAAAATCACAGACTCGGTACAGTACACAAATACGAAATAATACACAATAGTCCAAAAATAAATATCAACAATGAACGTAAGATTTACGTGGAAAATCCCAAAACGGGAAAAAAATCACGAGACCACCACCAACAAAGCTTCCACTATAATAAATCTCAGGTACATAGTTTTAGGCTACCACATGAGCCATACATCCACAAATCATCAAATACATCAACTTCTAGGTCAAAACATTCTTCAACATTCACAGGCTAAATATAATAATATCTCGTACTCAAAATGTTCAATTATCACGAATAAGATAAAATGAATACAAATAGTACGAGAATACTCAAAAGATATCTGAAATAAATACAAGCTGACTTTCAAAATATTTGATGAAGATAATACCTAAGAGCATGGCAAATCCACGGCAAAGCTGTGCCAAAAACCGAAAGATGAAAGTATGAAACAAATGAAAAAGGTTTCCTTCTCCCTTGGAACTCTTGCTGCCGAAAGAAAAATTAGAGGAAGAAAATGGTTTTCCTCTTCTGCCTTATGCTACTGGCGAAAAGGGAATTATGAAAATTGAGACACTAATGCCAAGAACGGAAATTATTAATGAAGCCACAAAAGTCATGCACTCTCTCCCTCCACCGCCATTCCATTTCTTCTTAGTCAAAAATTGCTAACCACTTCTAATTCCAATGCATTTGTAATAAATACTATACTTCCTCTTGAAGCTAACCAAAGAAATCAGCATATAATATTAACAATATATTATAGTGGATTCAAATGAACGTGGTCCAAATTGGACTATTTACCACATAGGAGGGAAGCCCAATCTAACAATGGGTCCATATTCCATAGTGGCCATTTTTGACTACGCGGCAACTGTCTTTGACAACATTACGGCTATGTTTGGCAAACCTAGCTGAAAAGGTAGCTGAAAGCTGAAAACTGAAAAGCTATAAGCTTGAAACTGAAATCTGAAGAGCTGTTATGCTTAAAAGTGTTTGGTAAAATTAGCTTTTTGATAAGCTGATAAATGTAAAAAGACTAAAAAGGGTATATTCATAATGAAAAAGAAAATGTCAAAAGGGTTTTAATTGAAACGGGTAAAGGATGTCATTTATTTAAAATAATAAGGATAAAGATGGAAAAAAGTTAAAAAGCTACTAGCTTATTTTGAAAAGCTACCCCAAGTAGCGTTTCAAAATAAGCTCTTATTTTAAGCTACTAGCTTATTTTGAGAACATTACCAAACAGAGCTTATAGCTTGTTAGTAGCTTAAAATAAGCTATAAGCTCCTAAATAAGCTCTGCCAAACATAGCCTACGACATAAGCTAAGGAATAAGCTGAACATACAACACGTACCCTACTTGTAACAATTTGGTTGTAGCAATCATGTCAACACCGATTTAGCCCACTGATTTGTAGGTAATATTTGATAAAAGAGATCAAAGTTTAAAACTTGACAGGGACAATGTACGATTATGTCCAAAGTAGATAAATTAGAGTAACACACTAGCTAATACAAATTAAATAAGAATAAAAATTTATTTATTATTGCGTGCGGAAAATAGTACACTATTATTATTTATGGTGTATGTAAATTAATTAAACAAGACTAAAGTAGCTAGGTATATTATATTAGTGTGAATTAACAGGAAGAGTAGGAATCAAGAAAAGTTCATTCTTTTTGGATACAGCCATTCCGGGCCTCTCTGTCATGTCCAATGTCTCAACTGTAACTCCAGCAGGCAGCTTCCAGTCAAAGTTGTAGAGCAAATGTGCTAAAGGTGACATAGTGTTAGGCGAAACCAAATGCAAGTCCTGGACATATCCTCCTTCCAGCACCAAAAGGCAAAAATCCGAAGTGATTTCCCATGAAATCAATTGAATTATTATTATTGTTGTTGTTCTCAAATCTCTCTGGTATAAAGTTTTCTGGATCTTCCCAGTACTTGGGATCCCTACCGATCGCCCATACATTAATCAACACTCTTGCTTTTTGCGGTATGGTGTACCCGCAGACTACAGTTTCTTCTCGGCATTCTCTGGGAATTAGCAAGGGAATCGGAGGATAACACCTCAATGTTTCTTTGACCACTAACTTAAGGTATTCTAATTGTTCAATGTCATCCTCCTCCAACATCTCTTTCCCTTTAAAGGCTTCTCTCACCTCAGCTTGCGCTTTGGCAAACACCCTAGGATGTTTCATCATCTCCGACATTGCCCACACTACTGTCGTTGCTGATGTCTCTGTTCCTCCTGCAAAAATGTCCTGCACATGCATATAATCCCATGAGAATACATCTCAGGAGAAAACGGAGAACCAATCTTAATTTTTTGGGCTGATTTTGATTATAATTTGTAGATGAGGTAGGGGAGAGACAAAAATATATAGAAACAAAAGGGTGAACTAAATTGTTTAAAGTACTAGGCTGATTACATTCTTCTCATTAGGGTTTTCAAGAAGAAGGTAATCAACTTATTTTTTAAACTAAATTACATTATAGGTTATATTTACACCACTAATAATTCATGGATGACATTAATAATTAACATATTATAAAGAGGCATAAATTACAATTTCCTTTTATAATTATTGAAGAGTGGTAACTAAATTAACATACGAGGATTGTGGCTTTGATGATGTCGTGAGTGATAGGCAGTTGAAGGCCACCCTTTTTCTTCTCAAGTTTGATGAGGACATCGATTATATCGTCAGCCCCTAACTCGCCACTTCCCTTGCCACTTTC
The DNA here is from genome assembly GCA_003576665.1 of Ipomoea trifida. NCBI lineage: Eukaryota > Viridiplantae > Streptophyta > Magnoliopsida > Solanales > Convolvulaceae > Ipomoea > Ipomoea trifida. The sequence goes on along the minus strand of CP025658.1, from coordinate 21,814,284 downwards.
TAACAAGTTCTTTTCGTGCTGTTTTACGATGTTCTCGATAATTGCATCTGTTTTCTGATAAAGTTCTAGGAACTTATTCTTGTTCCCGCAGTGGTCGTGAAGAAACTTCAAGGAGGGGAACACATCAGCAAACTCGAAACCTCCTAACACGGCCGCTATCTCGTCCACTAGTTCAATTAACTCTTCTCTCCTACTGAATACCCTACCTATTATATATATTATATAATATTATATTATTACAAGCATAGTTGCAGCAGTCGTTAGGGCTAGTCACTAGCGCCTAGGACCTAAACCGTCTAGGCGATGCCTAGGCGGTCTCTAGCTAGGCGATACCTAGGCGGCAACCTATAAAAACAAAAAAAATAATACAGGTGTGTGGGTGTATGACTGTATGTCATATATTATATATATCTCTTATTTATATAAATAAATAAATTTAAATATATATAAATATAATAAAAAATTAATAAGGCCGACTCACACGAGTTAAGTCGGCTAAATCTGATGAGTTGGGCTTGGCCGAGTCGGCCGCCAACTCAGCCCAGTCAACCGAGTTAGGCGCTGGGCGAGCGCCTAGAGAGCAATTCCCCTCAGTCTAAGGGCGCCTAGCGCCTAGGTGGTGTCTAGGCGGCCTATTTTTGCAACCGTGATTGCAAGTATTTATAAAATTAAATATAATAATGAACGTATAGTACAAATGTTAATTACCCAATGCAGATCTGCATATAAGAGAGCTGGTAAACAAGTAGATTCTCTGAGACAGATTGACTGGACTCCCCAAAGATGAACGGACGTGAGTCAACGGGCGATGGATCTCATCGTTCCTGATGGAGCTGAAGGAGCGGATAAGTTTGGGGTTTAGGAGCTCCATCACACATATTTTGCGCATTTGTCTCCAATGATCACCGTACGGGGACAGCACAATGTCAGAACAATTGTAGAAGATTATTTTGCTGCCCAAAAGTTGTGGCCTGCTCGCAAAAGCCAGGTCGTGAGTTTTAAGGAACTCTTTAGCCATCTCGCTCGACGACACCACCACAGCTGAAATTTCTCCAATTTGAAGGTGCATGAGGCCCGACGAGCTGCCGTGCCTTTTCGCTAAATCGCGAAGGAGGCGATGGGCGGGCAGTGATGAGCCGCCCAAGTGGAACAAGTTGCCGATGATCGGCAGCTTCCACGGGCCTGGCGGCCTTTTTGCCTTCTTCTTACACTGTGTATGGACTAAAATAATGAAGAAAGAAAGAAAGAAGGCAAAACAAATGAAGTTGATTATTGAGGCCTCCATCAGAGAAAGCTAGCTAGAGCAAGCAAGCTAGCCAGATATATCTTATGCCTCGTTTAATTTAATTTGTTCAAGTCCAAGCTAAGGCTGCCCTTTTATATATATATATATATATATATATATATATATATATATATATATATATATATATATATATATATATATATATATATATATATATATATATATATATATATATATATATTATACTTAACTACTTTTAAAAGGATAAATAATGGAGCAAATTATCAAAATGGTCCCTTGTCGATTTCACCAATTTGGTCCTACTCATTTTGACTTTGCTAATTCCATCCTTAGACTATCAAAATTTTAAGCGTTTTAGTCCTCCAGTCACTTAGAGCATCCTTATCAGTTGTAGTTTTTTCTTCAGTTTTTTGTGGGCCCCAACATCCACCTCACCATCTACCATCTTACTCAATCACAATAAATCTCCCCCGCACTAGTTTGAGTTTTTTCTCAGTTTTTTGTGGACCCACCATTTTCCCCCACTATATTTTAATTAATTAATTATTTAATAGCATTATAAAAATTATAATTACAAATGATATTTTTTATTATATTTAAATTAAACATGTCAAAATTAAAATAAATTTACAATTATAAATTTTCAAAAAAATTAAAAAGAATTATATAAACAAGAAAAACTAAAAATAAAACTAAAACAATAATTATTTAAACAAGAAAAACTAAAAAAAAAAATCAAAAGAATTATATAAACTAAACAAAGAGTAACAAAAAAATTAAAAAAAATATATGTAAAATGTTTGGCCGTTGCTCAGTCGGCCGTTGCTACCGCAACTGAGCAACGGCCAAAAAGCCAATAAGACCAGAACATGCCAAGTCGAAAGCCACCAGATGGAAGCAGTCCAATGGTACGTACCTAGGGAGAGGGAACACCATTTCTATGCAAAGGACAATCTCGGACTGGTTCCGTGAAGTATGGCTAGCCCCAGTATAAGTGCCACCATGCAAAGTCCTATCGTTACCATTGAGAAGCATGGAAAGTGCCACAATGAAGTTCCAATAATATCCCTCAAAATAGGTCGTCTAAGTGACCGGATGACTAAAACAATTAAAATTTTGATAGTCGAATGATAGAATTAGCCAAGTCAAAATGAGTAGGACAAAATTGGTGAAATTGACATAGTCGAGGAACCAGTTTGGTAATTTGTTCATAAATAATGGTTATGTAGGCCGGGACTCCTTTAGTACAGTTAGTTCTAGGGACACGGAGCTAGAGGCTCTCTAAGTTGGGAATATATATTGAGATTATACCAGCACAAGTCTTTTGACTATTGCAATTTCTTTGTAAAAGTCATATAATTAATTTTTTGTTCAATTTAGTCCCTTAATTAACAGAGATAATGCCCCTTAGTCAAACATAGATTTAATGTGAAAATTAACTGTGGATGATTTAGGTAACGTTTTCATAGTTAAGGGACTAAATTGAGAAAAAATTAATTACAGAACTTTTATAAAGAAAAACGCAATAGTCAAAGAACCCCAGTTAGTATTATATATATATATATATATATATATATATATATATATATATATATATATGGTGATATGATGTTTCTATGAGAACCAATTTGCTACATTAAAAAAATAAATCTATGATTAATATTAATTGGGAAAATTAAAAATGTGAGTGTGCATGCATACGGTGCATTTTTTATGTATGCACATTAAGCATGTGTTGTGTGCAACATATGTACATTCTTAATAGGCACCCATCATAATATTTCATATGTACTCTCCTAATTAATCTTATTCATAAATTATTTATTTTTTAATTCATCAGATTGGTTCTCATATAACCTCATATATATATATATATATATATATATATATATATATATATATATATATATATATATATATATGTAATACAGTTCAAATGCGGTTGGGGTGCTCAGGTGCTGTTGTGCGGTGAGATAAGAGCTTCTGATCTTGCCAATTAAAATCAATGTCCAGGATTAACAACGTTTAAAAAAAATGCATTGGCAATTTGGTCATTTTTCATATGGGTCAAACTTAAGGTGCTTTGGGTTTGTGTTTAAGGTGTGCAAGTCTTGTGCTTAAGGTGCGTTGCGTTCATTCTTTAGGTGCGTGGTTTATGCGCTTAAGTGCGTGCAGCCATGCACGCAGTTGAGAACTTAAGGTGCGTAAGTCCTGTGCTTAAGGTGGTGCGTATGTTTTGTACTTAAGGTGCGTGGTTTTCTTTCTCAAGGTGCGCCTTTGTATCACTTAAGGTACGCCATTGTTATAAATTGAATGTGCGCATTGTTAAGACTTAAGGTGCGGCATTTTAACACTTTAGGTGCGTGTTTCTATAACTTAAGGTGTGCCATTTTAGCTTATGCTTCTTCCTTCCAGACACCCTTTTTTTTTTTTTTTTTTTTT
>CP025658.1:21771539-21810540 GCA_003576665.1 Ipomoea trifida | reverse complement strand
TGATTTGAGCCGTTGATCTAGATTTGATCAACGGCTCAGATCTAACCGCATGACCGCACCTAGGACCTCTTTTGCGCCTAAACCCGTCCATGTATATATATATATATATATATATATATATATATATGACTTCGTTCAGGTGAGAATGGGTAGCCCATCAGAGAACTAAGAACCACTCAGTATCGTTTACGTGTCCAAATCTAACGGATAAAAAACACTAATTTTTTTTATCAAAAAATACGGTGGCATTTTCGTAAATAATTGAACATCGAAATGCATTGATTTAAAACGTGCAAGTAACAGTTTCATATAGTACACCTAAGTGCAAGTAAAATGTATTACTAGTGTAAGTAAAATGTAAATTGAGCATCAATATTAAATGCACCTAACATTATCATTAGTTGCACTAGATGCTATTGTTAAGTGCACCTATGTGACAGACTTTATCATTAGTTGCACGAATGTTACCAAGGTAAATTACTTGCACTTGTAAGTGAAACTAGTTGTACTTGTAAGTGTTTTTACTTGCACTTTTTACTTGCAAACTTGCACCAATTACTTGCACTTGTAACACATTTTACTTGCACCAAAGTTTAAGCTATTTACGAAAATGTCACCGCATCGTTTTTTTACAAAAATACTAGATACACTCCCAAAATTATACTCCCAACTTTTACTCCCACTTGTGTTCAAATTTGATTGGAGGATGAAACAAAAAGGAGTGGATAAGCACATGACCCCCTATTAAATTGATCAATCAAAGCATGCCAACTCATATGGAGTAAAAAAATGAGAGTGTGAATTGTGAGTATATGTAGAATTACTCGTTTTTTTAAGGGTGTATTCAATCATGATTTTTAAAGACTTTCAAAAAAGTGATGGATTTTAAGTGATTTTTGTAGAGTTCTTGTAGACTTCCCTAGAATCTTTTAAACTTTCATTAACTTTTTAATAGTTTATAAAATAAAAATCCATAGGACAAAGATTTTTATAAACTTTTAAAATCTTTTTCATATTAAAAAGTCAACAAAACTCATTAAAACTCTAAATTGAATACACCCTTACAAACATTTATTATACATTAGTATGTGGTTTATATTACTTTTTTTATATTAAAAATATTTTATCCAATTTATTATGTTTATATTTCTAGCTCCGTCCTGAATTCAACCATATATGATTATTTAGTAAATACAGAGGGACACATGGTAACCATGTGCTACAATGTCCTCCTTTATTACATTTTTGCATAATTGGGTTGTACACGGACAAAATGAGACCATCCCTACATTGTTCAAATTCCATAAGTTTCGAAATGCCTTGTATGGTAAAAGTCTATTAGTTGCCTTTAGTAGCATCTCAACGCACACTGTAATCCCATCGCCACTCCTCTTTTTTCTTCTCATTCCTATGATTTTCTCACCTTGGCACTCGAGTAACCCCATAGGCCAAAGATCAATTCCAGATTTTTCAGACCAGAGTGGATTGCTTGATTGAATTGAGATATGGATTTGCTTCAAGATCATTAACTTTAGGCTGAAAAGAGTGGAAGGATCGTTAGGTTTTGGGATTGCTGATTTGGTGGCGGAGGCGTCGGCTCGGAATATTCTTGATCGCAGGTTTCTTTTTGTTTATTATGCATCATCAACATGATCGTGAGGATCACGTAGAACTCTACAAAAGTTTGAGGTCGGATGATTGGATTTCATTTATTTATATTAATAAAGAAAAAGTCTTCAGAAATCCTATTGTGATAGAGTATATGAGAGTTGATAAGTTTTTGAATACCAGGAGACTTTTAAAGACTCTATAAAAGTCTAAAAGGAATACCCGTACACTTTTAAAGACTTTTGAAAAGTGTGAATCGAATACCGTAAACTTTTAAAGAGTCTTTAAAGTTCTAAATTGAATACCACCAAAATTTGAAAGTCATTAAAAGTCTTTAAAACTCTTTAAAAGTCTTGATTGAATACACCCCTAAATCTAATTCGTTGATTCTAGACACTGAACGAGTCTGAGTAGTTCTTAATTTTTTTCTGGACAATCGTTCTCACTTTAGTGTCTAAATTAAAGGCCATTTAAAATACATATCATGATTTACCTCTCTCGTCAAAACAAAAGTGATAAAGAAATTCTTAATTAAGTTTGAAATTCAAATTTATCAGTTCTCAGTTCTCACCATCAAAACTAAGAAAATCCTGCCACTCTTTGAAATGGGTATATAGTCCAGACTCCAGAGTTGCCATTTTTTACTAGCCAACGCCCATCTTTGACAAGATTACAAGACGACATAAGTAATAAGCTAAACAACACATACATACACTACTTGCAACAACAAATCAACAATTAGGCTGGAGCAATCAAAATCAAGAAAAGCTCATCATTCCTCTTTCAACGATTAATAATAGGCAAAAACTTGTGTGAGACCGTCTCACGGTCTCACCGTGAGACGTGTCGAATTGGGTCGGGTCAATATGTAACTGTAACACTTATACGCATAAATGTCATACTTATATATATGCTCAAATGTAATACTAATTACGAATAAAAATTTGTTACTTATAAGGGTAAATATAATACTTTTAAGGGAAAATACAATACTTTTACATTTCGATTTAAAAGTATTACATTTTTCCTCAAAAGTTATATTTTCCCTTATAAGTAAGGAATACTTGTCAAGATCACTTATTATGAAAGATGTAATACTTTTTCTCTTATAAGTAACAAAAATTGTATTCCTGATTAGTATTATATTTGAGCATATAAGTATGACATTTGTACATATAAGTGTGACATTTGCATGATGCTTCGACTCGACCCGACCCGTCTCACGAATAAGGATCCGTGAGACGGTCTCACACAAGTGTGACCCTTAATGTAGATCTTTCACTGCGAAAGAGAATTTTTAAGCTATATAATTTAAATCTTTTAAATAGTGAAATTATATTTATATATATATATATATATATATATATATATATATATATATATATATATATATATATATATATATACATACTAGTACAAATGTTGGAGAATAAGTTGATAAAAATGAATAAATAAATAAATAAAAAAGGGATTCGAATTCTTAGATTCCAAACAGAAATCAAAGTCGTGTGTATCACATGTACTCCACTTAAAATCAATTTGTTACATTATTCAGAGTGTGCTAAAAGTATTGTAGAGTCAGTCTTTCAAGATAAAATGGATTGCAACACTATACTTAATACTTTTAGGGAATATAAATAAAGTGAGTACTTCGTAAATTTTATATCGAAGTGTTGGCATAAAACTTCAAGCAAGAATGAATTTGTGGTGAGGGAGGAATAGCACGAGTTTTTGGAATTCTCAAATCAACAAACAAAAATTTTGCCCACCACAAATATTTATAGGAGAAATGAAATTTATTAGTACTAATAATAGTATTCAAATATTGAATTTAAAATTCAATGCATAATTTGACATTATTGTATTAATTTTCAGGTTAAAAATTGAAATTAATCGTATAATTTTTAGTATGTTGGAGATACATCATGAGTGTGAAAACAACTTGAAATGGCACGGATATACGTGCTACCAATTTTTGGATGACGTTCTTATACGTAGGTTGAGATTTAATTTGCACCCCATGTAGAGTAAAAAGTTTTTATGCTATATAATTCAAACTCTATTAAAGTAGATTTGTATTTTTACTAGTGCAAATGATTTCTTTTTTTTTTTTTCAATGTGGGACAAAGCTCATTCAAGGCCTTGAACTCCATTTTTTCGTTCAAATGGATACATTTTGAGAGTCGATTAATTTCTCATTCATCAATTATCCATTTTGTGTGTTTAATGTATCAGTTTAAACCTCTTATTAAGGAGAACAACTTAACTCAACTCAAATCAGAAGTGGATTTACACTAAAAATTATACCACCGAAATAATGAAGAACGAAAGAAAGAAGGCGAAACAAATGAAGTTGATTATTGCGGCCTCCATTAGAGAAAGCTAGCTAGAGCAAACAAGCTAGCCAGATTGTTACGCCAACTATCATACCACAAGCTTGGGAATCTTTTGAACCAGACAAGGAAAACACTACTACACAAGGAAGGAACGTTAATTTGAGGAAGACAAATAGAGAGAAGAAAAAGGCTGGATGGATGACAAATGATTATGTCTATAATTAAGGGATTGAGAAGATCATATGATATCACAGAAAAGGAAAGAATCATGCTAGCAAGGAAAGAGTAAAAGTATTTACATTCAATAAGTTTTCTATATATTGTATTCATCGCCATTGTTGCAGTAAGAAGAATTCAAGCATTGTTTTAATTATTGCCTTTGTTTTTGGAGTTTTACGTGCACTCGAAGCTCGTAACTAAGGAGTCGTACTTGCTCGAAAGGTACAACGATACGTGTCGGCAGAAAATGTAGCAGCCACATTAGGTAGCACACAAAGTTTGGCAAGCTACAATATTTGAATGGAGTTAGGAATGTTAGGCACCTACAATGTTTGAACAAAATATTTATTGTTTGGTCCTTACATTTTAGGCTAACTACAAAATGACCCCAATTTATGTTAGGCACCTACAATGTTTGAACAAAATATTTATTGTTTGGTCCTTACATTTTAGGCTAACTACAAAATGACCCCAATTTCTCAACTATAAATAGGGAGGTCATTTTGCCATTCTAGCCATCCCAAATCATTCTATTCTTCCCTCATATACTAGAGATATTAGAGAGTTTGTTGAGTGTATTTCTCCTTCCTAGCAAGAGAGAATTATCCTTGTTTTCTCCTTGTTAGTTAGAGAGTGGTTGTAACTCCTATTTTCTCATAGTGAAATTCTTCTACCCTTGCCCGTGGTTTTTACCCTAATTTGTTTAGGGGTTTTCCACGTAAAATCTGTGCCTCATTTATTTTTCTTTCTCAAATTATTGTTGCAATCAGATCTATCCCACTTCCGCGGGTGCAACAATTGGTATCAGAGCCTTCTGATATATTGTTCAGAATTTGTTTCAAGAACAATATGGCAGCGAAATTTGAGATTGAAAAATTCAATGGGAAAAATTTCTCATTGTGGAAATTGAAGGTGAAGGCTATCCTGAGGAAAGACAACTGTCTAGCAGCTATCAGTGAAAGGCCGGTGGATTTTACTGATGACAAAAAATGGAGCGAGATGAACGAGGATGCTATGGCGGATCTATACCTATCAATAGCAGATGGAGTATTGTCAAGCATCGAGGAGAAGAAGACGGCCAAGGAGATTTGGGATCATCTCAACCGGTTGTACGAGGCCAAGTCACTGCACAACAAAATTTTCCTTAAGAGGAAATTATACACTCTCCGTATGTCAGAATCTACTTCGGTGACGGAACACTTAAATACGCTGAATACTCTGTTTTCCCAGCTTACGTCTCTAAGCTGTAAAATAGAGCCACAGGAGCGTGCGGAACTTCTACTTCAGAGTCTACCTGATTCGTATGATCAACTCATCATCAACTTAACAAACAACATCCTTACGGACTATCTAGTCTTCGATGATGTTGCAGCTGCGGTTCTTGAAGAAGAAAGTCGGCGCAAGAACAAGGAGGACAGACAAGTCAATCTGCAACAGGCAGAGGCGTTAACGGTGATGAGAGGAAGGTCAACAGAACGTGGCCAAAGCAGTGGTCGTGGTAGATCAAAATCAAGTAAGAAGAATTTAAAGTGTTACAACTGTGGAAAGAAGGGTCACCTGAAGAAAGATTGTTGGAATTTACCTCAAAATTCCAATCCTCAAGGAAATGTTGCAAGTACCTCAGATGATGGAAGTGCTCTCTGTTGTGAAGCATCAATAGCCAGGGAAGGCAGAAAAAGGTTCGCGGATATATGGCTCATAGACTCGGGAGCCACATATCACATGACCTCAAGGAAAGAATGGTTCCATCATTATGAACCAATCTCAGGAGGATCTGTGTACAGCTGCGACGATCATGCCTTGGAGATTATCGGCATTGGAACCATCAAGCTGAAGATATACGATGGAACAGTCCAAACTGTTCAGGATGTGCGGCACGTGAAGGGCCTGAAGAAAAATCTATTATCCTATGGAATATTGGATAATAGTGCAACCAAGATTGAAACACAAAAGGGAGTCATGAAGATTTTCCAAGGAGCGTTTATGGTGATGAAAGGGGAGAAGATAGCTGCAAATTTATACATGCTGAAGGGAGAGACTTTGCAAGAAGCAGAGGCATCGGTTGCCTCATGTAGTCCAGACTCTACGCTGCTATGGCATCAGAAACTTGGGCACATGTCAGAACAAGGAATGAAGATTCTTGTGGAGCAAAAGCTACTTCCGGGGTTAACAAAGGTATCACTTCCTTTGTGTGACCATTGTATAACTAGTAAGCAGTATCGTCTTAAATTCAGCACATCAAATTCTAGAGGCAAAGTTGTTCTAGAATTGGTTCACTCTGATGTGTGGCAAGTACCGGTTCCATCCCTAGGAGGGGCAAAGTATTTTGTCTCATTCATCGACGATTACTCTAGGAGATGCTGGGTGTACCCTATCAAGAAGAAGTCAGATGTGTTTGCGACTTTCAAAGCCTTCAAAGCACGGGTGGAACTTGATTCCGGGAAGAAGATCAAGTGTTTCAGGACAGATAATGGAGGGGAATATACAAGTGAGGAATTTGATGACTTCTGCAAGAAGGAAGGCATCAAAAGGCAGTTCACAGTAGCATACACTCCTCAACAAAATGGAGTGGCAGAGCGGATGAACAGAACCTTGCTGGAAAGGACAAGAGCAATGTTGAGGGCTGCGGGCTTAGAAAAATCATTCTAGGCAGAAGCAGTCAATACCGCCTGTTATTTGGTGAATCGAGCTCCATCAACTGCAATCGAGTTGAAGACACCAATGGAGATGTGGACTGGTAAGCCTGTTGATTATTCAAACCTCCATATATTTGGAAGCATTGTGTATGCAATGTACAATGCCCAGGAAATTACAAAGTTGGATCCGAAGTCCAGAAAATGTAGATTCTTGGGGTATGCTGATGGAGTAAAGGGGTATCGCTTGTGGGATCCCACTGCCCACAAAGTTGTCATTAGCAGGGATGTTATCTTTGTAGAGGACAGGCTACAAAGAGGAGAAGTTGATGATAGCACGGAAAAGGAAAAGCCAGAAACTACTCAGATACAGGTAGAGGAGGAATTTGAACAAGATTCTTCTGAAGCAGAACCGGCGCACGAGGAACCAGAACCAGAACGCTCTGGAGCTCCAACAACTCGTCAATCAGACCGTGAGAGAAGACGTCCCACTTGGCACTCAGATTATGTTATGGAAGGGAATGTTGCATACTGCCTTCTAACAGAGGATGGTGAGCCATCAACCTTTCAAGAGGCGATAAACAGCTCAGATGTTTCTCAATGGACGGCAGCAATGCAGGAAGAAATAGAAGCTCTCCATAAAAATAATACATGGGATCTTGTGCCACTACCACAAGGAAGGAAGCCAATTGGTAACAAATGGGTCTTCAAAATAAAAAGGAATGGTGACGATCAAGTGGAGCGGTATCGTGCAAGACTGGTGGTGAAGGGATATGCTCAGAAAGAAGGTATTGATTTCAATGAAATATTTTCACCTGTGGTTCGACTGACAACAGTTCGTGTAGTTCTAGCGATGTGTGCTACATTCAACTTACATCTAGAGCAGCTAGATGTGAAAACGGCTTTTCTTCATGGAGATCTTGAAGAAGAGATATATATGCTCCAGCCTGAAGGATTTGAAGACAAAGAGAATCAGAACTTGGTTTGCAGGTTGAACAAATCTCTGTACGGTTTAAAGCAGGCGCCAAGGTATTGGTATAAGAGATTTGATTCCTTCATCATGTGCCTTAGATACAACAGACTGAATGCAGACCCTTGTGCATATTTCAAGAGGTTTGGAAAAGATAACTTTGTTATATTGCTGTTGTATGTAGATGACATGTTGGTCGCAGGCCCCAACAAAGATCACATTGATGAATTGAAGGCACAACTGGCTAGGGAATTCAAAATGAAGGACTTGGGACCAGCAAACAAGATTCTAGGGATGCAAATTCACCGAGACAAAGGTAATAGGAAGATTTGGCTTTCTCAAAAGAATTATTTAAAGAAAATCTTGTCACGTTTCAGCATGCAAGATTGTAAGCCAATTTCTACCCCTCTTCCTATTAATCTCAAAGTATCCTCAAGTATGAGTCCTAGCAATGAAGAAGGGAGGATGGAGATGTCTCGAGTACCGTATGCATCAGCGGTGGGGAGTCTAATGTTCGCTATGATATGTACAAGACCAGACATTGCGCAAGCAGTGGGAGTAGTTAGTCGGTACATGGCGAATCCAGGCAGAGAGCATTGGAACTGTGTGAAGAGGATCCTAAGATACATCAAATGGACCTCAGATGTTGCATTATGTTATGGAGGATCAGACTTTATTATCAACGGGTATGTGGATTCTGACTATGCAGGGGATTTGGATAAAAGTAAATCTACGACAGGGTATGTGTTCAAAGTTGCTGGTGGAGCTGTAAGCTGGGTTTCAAAACTGCAAGCAGTTGTGGCTATGTCAACAACAGAAGCAGAATATGTAGCAGCTACACAAGCCAGTAAAGAAGCAATTTGGTTGAAAATGCTATTGGAGGAGCTCGGGCACAAACAAGAGTTTGTCTCTTTATTTTGTGACAGTCAGAGTGCCTTGCATCTAGCAAGGAATCCTGCATTTCATTCAAGGACGAAACACATACGGGTGCAGTACCATTTCATCCGAGAGAAGGTGGAAGAAGGGACAGTAGATTTGCAGAAAATCCATACCACGGACAACGTAGCAGATTTCCTGACAAAGGTAATCAATGTTGATAAGTTTACTTGGTGTCGATCTTCCTGTGGCCTGATAGAGACGTAAGCGACATGGAAAGTGCAAGGTAGAAAGAATGGTGTGAAGATATGATTGTTACAATCTAATCTTCAAGTGGGAGATTGTCGGCAGAAAATGTAGCAGCCACATTAGGTAGCACACAAAGTTTGGCAAGCTACAATATTTGAATGGAGTTAGGAATGTTAGGCACCTACAATGTTTGAACAAAATATTTATTGTTTGGTCCTTACATTTTAGGCTAACTACAAAATGACCCCAATTTCTCAACTATAAATAGGGAGGTCATTTTGCCATTCTAGCCATCCCAAATCATTCTACTCTTCCCTCATATACTAGAGATATTAGAGAGTTTGTTGAGTGTATTTCTCCTTCCTAGCAAGAGAGAATTATCCTTGTTTTCTCCTTGTTAGTTAGAGAGTGGTTGTAACTCCTATTTTCTCATAGTGAAATTCTTCTACCCTTGCCCGTGGTTTTTACCCTAATTTGTTTAGGGGTTTTCCACGTAAAATCTGTGCCTCATTTATTTTTCTTTCTCAAATTATTGTTGCAATCAGATCTATCCCACTTCCGCGGGCGCAACAATACGCTTGCGTATCAATTGGTGCTTTCATTTTTGTCCTCACCTCTCGTTTTATTGCCTACCAACCATGTCAACTTCAAACACCACTCAAAACCCCCATGTTGCTAGCGAAGATGGTAACCAGAATCCTTCATAACAACCTTGGGAAGCATCCATCTCTGCGTTGCAACAACAACTTAATCAACAAGCCATTTTTACACATCACAGCACACAAGCCTTGCAACGATCCATGCATCAACTTCAGCAGACCATTGACAGTATGAGAACCTCACCGCCATCCATGCCCACACAGCAAGACATGTTGGATCCACCCCACATCGGCCATCACACCACTTTATCCGTCTCAAACAACAGGTCCACTCACCTCAAGTTTGATCCTCCGATATTCTCAGGGACTGATCCCGACGGATGGATTTTTCGGGCTCAAGAATATTTTGAATACAACAATGTTTCATCGGAGCAACGACTACGAGTTACATCATTATTGATGGAAGGAGAGGCCTCAGACTGGTTCCGTTGGATGAAGAACAACCACCTCTTAACTTCATGGTTGGATTTTACAACTCAAGTCAAGCTGCGATTTGATCCATCACACTTTGAAGATTTTGTTGGCCAACTTTCAAAACTAACACAGCTTACGACAGTTGGAGCATACCGTAGTGCATATGAGAAACTGTTGAACAAGGTAACTAATGTTCCAGCACCGGTATTAATTTCTATGTTTATCGCAGGGCTGAAACCACTGATCCGAAGGGAAGTTATGCGAGCCAAGCCATCATCACTAACGGCTGCGTTTGCTTTAGCGCATGAAGTTGAGGCACAACAGAATGAGTTCCAGACAGAAATACGAGCTACGACCCTGCCAGCACAAAGACGCCACTATCCGAACTCCACCCAAATAGCCCCCTTCCCGGTTCTAAATCACCCACAACCACAACAACCGACTGCCCAAATTCAAACCCCCTCAAATATAAACCGAAATACACCCTTGACACTACCTGTTAAACATATTACCCCAGCTATGCGCCAAGAGAAAATCGAGAAGGGCCTCTGTTTCAGTTGTGATCAGAAGTGGTCTCGTAATCATAAGTGCCCTAACCGTTTCTTGTTGCTTGAAGCACATGAGGAAGATATCGAGGAGGCTATGGAATCAAACGAGCAGCTTTTAACTGGAGACGTTTCTAGTCTGAACTCACTCTCAGGGTCGGGCACACCACGATCATTACGTCTCACTACCAAGCTAGATTCACCGGGTGGGGGCCCGACCTCCATCGTCACGACCGCCCTCTTAGGAGTATACTTCTCGTTCAGATCATAAACTGGGTTGTCATCGGCAGGTCGAGAAGGCCCGATCAATCCGTCCAAATACGTCTCGATTGCGTTGATAACCGAGTGGTATGACGACACCGTGAAACAGAACACCTCGACCGAGCTACCGTAGATCTGCGCAGAAGCGTTTTGACTATTAGAATCGGTAATGTCTTTTCCTTAAATGTAAGGGAAGGCGTCTTAGTTTAAGGGTAGCCCGGAACGTTAAAACTCACTCATAAGCCCGTGCTAAACAATTAAGTAAAGGGGTGAGGGTCGAGAGGGGCAAGCCTGCAAGGGACGGTAACCACTGCTCGGGATGCTCTGGTCTGCAATAGTAGGGAATCGTAAAGCGAATTCCGGTGCAGGCCCTGATATTTATAGGTGGCGTGAAGAAAATGCGACGTTTTAGATCCCAAAACCCTAGTGCCTATCCCGAGGAGTTCCTCACACGCGACACGTGTCACGACGCGTAATGTCGCGAATACGTCATCCGGGCGTCACCTCCCTGCACCTTTGGTGCGCGTCTCGCGGTCCGACCTAGCAAGCACCGTGGCCTCCTCCTCCCCCCTAGTGTCGTCGGAGACTGGGCTGGGGGCTAGTTGATAGGGATTATTACCCGATCTACTGGACTACATTCCCCGGTCTATTTTGCCCAACCGGTCTAGTCCCGTTACCAGGCAATCTTAACCCCGTCCGGTGTGAACCAGTCTAGGTCCTGACCTTAGCCCTCAGATTGAACGGGCCAAGCATAGTACCTCAGCACAATCCTTTCAGTTTAAACACATGTGACCTCGCGCCACTTGGCTCTCGCCTACCTGGCCCGGCAGTGAGCCCGTGCATGCCCGCCACGCGACTGCCATGCCGGGAACCTGGCGCTTGTCCCCTGACAGTATTTATATACCGCATTTAATGTTATGAAGAGGACTTTTTGGGCTATTATCTATATAATAGTCAAGTAGATCGGGAATCTCTGACCCACTGTCATGTTAACCGGGCTCCATTAGGGTATTACTGTTTGGTACTCGACCTATTCCATTAATAAAGAATATTTTTGACCGTATACACGTATTTTACTCTATCAAAAACATATATTATGAAACTGCTTTTGAAAGATTTAATGAATTTTCTCAGTTATTTATGTAATAGATATACAGTTCTATGGGTTTTATTACACTGTACTATTTTTAAATTAAAAATCCCATTTTTTTTCTCAATTTGCACAGCTTAATTTTTTATTATTATAAAAGTTGTATTTAACATTTAATTAGTTCTCTAAATCAATTCGTGCATTTTAAAATTTATAATTTTTTTTGTTCTGGCAAGCAAAAGTTTGGAGGTTAAATGAACTTTTTGCAATTTTTGAAATAATAGTCGTTTGATAGAGTGATTTGTTTCTAAATGTTTAAGTTCGTAAATAAAATATTAATTAAAAGGAGTTGTAGATGAAGAACGTATATTCTCATCATCCTTGCCCAACACATCGCTATAACGTATACCCAAAATGAATTTTTTTCTATTCACGTGGTAGAATTAATGTGTACTATGAATTTGAATTTCTTCTAAACTTTAGAGTCCCATGAATCAACAATTCCTACTTGGAATATTCAATAAACCAATTAGTCTCACTATGAGTTTTTTGGTTTTTTTTTGAATGCTACTGACTCTATTACAGTGTAGTATCTGTTCATAAACTAGCTACTCTGACTCCTCCACTGAGACTCGAACCCACCGCCTCCCGTATACAGGGAAGTGTTTGATGCCACTGGACCACAAGGCCCTTGGCAGTCTCACTATGAGTTTGATTTTATTGTCTTTGAAAATTTACAAGATTTTTGTTTACTAAACAGTATTTGTCGTACAGGACAAGGACTATTTCGTGGCTATGATTAAAGAACACCCCATCTCTTGGCAGCTACCATTTTACAGCACAACTGCTTTGACTGGGGAGGAAAGAACACCCCATTTGGGCGGCAAATCAGCCAATCGAGTCCAACATCCTGCCATCAAAATATGGAACTGACTGCTACACAAATATAAGGAAAATAAAGTTATGAATACGCTACTAAATATAATTTTTGGCATAGATAGTGGTGAGTGCTTAATTTGGCAATTGGTAACAAAGTAGGTTACATGTGAACAAAGAAAATTGAATATTATATATATATATATATATATATATATAGTAGAGTTTAGATGTGGCCGCGTCTTCCCATGCAGTTGGTGCGATTTACACCACTAGTGTTAACAAAATACACCACTCAATATTAAAAAATGCACAACACAAATAAACACAAATATGCACCATTTGGTACACATAATATAGATTACACCTTGTTCGGAAATGCACAATTAGGGGGAGGAGAATTATGTGGGTGTTTTTGTGCAATTTCGTTGTTGTGCATTTCCTAGACTAGATTTTTATACCATTTATATTTTTTAAACGCATGTGCATAATTTCATCAATTTACAATTACGAAATATCATTTTTATTTTTTAAAAGTGAAGAAGGAAGGTTAAAATATTTGATTTGACATTTTTGCCCTCAATTTTAACACCTATTTAACATTGATTTAACAGAAGGACCAAAATTGATACAAAATCAATAGTTAAGGGACCAACTTTGGTAAAATTAAAAGTCAAGGACCAAAATTGGTACAAAATCAATAGTTAAGGGACCAACTTTTGTAAAATTAAAAGTCGAGGACCAAAATTGGTACAAAATTAATAGTTAAGGGACCAACTTTGATAAAATTAAAAGTCGAGGACAAAAATTGTTAAAAGTCAATAGTCGAAGGGCCGGAATTAACTCTTTAATAAATGAGGAGCAGAAAAATAAATATATCATGCTTAATTTTATATATATAAAGCAACTACGCCCGAGTAAGCTCATTAAAATACAAGGGAAATTGTCTACCAATAAAAGCAGAACATAGCATCTGAATACCAAAAAATCAAAGATATTGCACTCAGAGAAAAAGTTTCTACTATTCTAGCTTGTTATCAACATTTCCCATTTCAAAATGCCAATGGCCCCTAATGGCATAACATAATAACAAAAGCAAAGTTCACTCACTACTTGATCTCATATGCAGTTAGGCATCAACTTCTACCAAGAAATCAGTCCCATAATATCTTCTACTCTGTATTATAAATATACAGTTATACAAAATTACTGGTAATTAGTAGTCATGAAATAGAATTACTGGTCATCAAGAAAACCCTAACACTTGCAGTTATAATATCACTTGAGTGTTATAAGTTTACAACAATCCTTACATAAAGGTTCAACTATTTACAAGTTACAACTAGCAGGACAGTAAAAACTCCAAGTGAAGTCAAGTTATGAAAACCAACAATGAAGATGTGAAAAGGCAATTGTGACTTTATTTAAAGCACAATTCAAATACGCATTGTGAATTATATATATATACAAAGTGAATATGAGGAAGCACATGACATATGCTAGCATGGCACACAATATATCAAAGCATGACACACAATACACACATATATGACTGGCCACGACATTCTTACAAAATCTAATATTTCTAATTTTCAAAACTCTGAAACCAAGTAACAATGTATAGTTTTAAAACTCTGAAACCAATAATAAGAAAAGAAAAGTTCAAAAAACTAATGGCTATGAAGTAACTGGATGATCAGCAACAATGCTTCGCCTAGAAAAAGACCAATAATCTTTTTCCCATTCCCTGGATGAAGACCATTGTTCTTTGTCCAGTAAGATGGAATCCATGGTTCTTGATCCACTAATTTGAACAAAGACTTGTGATTATTTAATGATGGGTCTTCAGAATTGTATTTAAAAAGACTTGTGAATAGGAAAGTAGGAAATAATATATTGTATTAGGAATTGTATTACCATATTTTAGTATACAAATGTAGTACGAATTGAAATTGTATTATCATATTTTACAATATTAGGCAAACCTTAACGGGGTGTTTGGTTAGAGGGAATGAATTAAGAGAGAAAAGAATTGTAATTCAATGGGAACAGAATAATGCGGGAATAAAGTGAGAGTTTAAATTCCAGTGTTTGGTTTGTAGGAATAAAATTACTGGGAATTTCAATTTCAATGTTTGGTATACATGGGAATTGAGAGAGAATAAGTAGTATATAGTCCAACCCATTATTATATTGTTGTTGTTGTTGTTGTTATTATTATTATTATTATTATTATTATTATTATTATTATTGATAATTGAAAAATTAATTCACAAATTGTTAGAGTTGTTGCATATAATGAATGCAAAATTTGAAGAGTTCTGCATATAAATAATTCGAAGGAACATACACGAAAGGTATTGTATATAAATAACGCATATAAAGAATGCAAAATTTGAATAGTTGTTGCATATAAATAATTAAATTAAATGAACATACACAATGGGAAGTCGAAGAATAATACACACTATAATTTAGAAGGGAATTTCATGTATCAATTTTAGGCTAAAAAAGGGGAGAGGTAATTTTGTCTCAAGACTATTTTCTTTTTTTTTTTTTCCTAAAATCCATGGAATTAAAATTCGGGGGGGAGGGGGGGGGGGGGGGGGACATGGGCATTCTAATCCCATGAAAATGAGTGAATTGCAATTCCCTCTATCCAAACGAAGGAATTTTGTTGCATTCGGAATAAGTGGGAATGTAATTGTAATTTCCTCAAACCAAACGCTCTGTAATTAATTGTATATATATATATATATATATATATATAGGGTTGACTTCATATGAGACAAGCTACTTAGGTGAGACAGTGCGACAACGTGAGTGCACATAGTCTACTTCACGAATGCACACACCCTAAACTGTGTGCACTCATGTAGGCTAAGTGCACACACTTCGGGCTGTGTGCATCTGCGTAGTAAACTGTGTGCACTCACGTACTAGTTCGCATTTCTCACCTAAGTAGCTTGTCTCATATGATTATAATTCTATATATATATATATATATATATATATATATATTTCTTAAATTATTGACATATGTTTTTAAAAATTCTTAACATGTAAGTTTTAAATAGGCTCAAAGTAAGGCTTACTTTGAAGCCTTTTTAATGGCCTAAATATTAAACCGGCTTTTAAAAAGACTTCAGAATTGTATTTTTGTAATAGGCTCAGGTCCAATCCTAAATTTTATATTTTTGTAACAGGCTCAGGCCGAATTCGACAAATTATTGTGTGGACCATGGTCCACATAGCTGTGTGGACCATGAATATAAGGTACATTTTTATTATGTTAATAGTACATTATTTTTGTACTGAAGGTACATTATTTTTAGTATATGTAGTTTATGTACAAAAAATAATATACTTTTAGTATATTAAAAATATACTTTTTATTTATGGTCCACAAATATGTGTGGACCATGGTCCATGCAATAATGATTGGCCTAATTCTCTGATAGGCCTATTTCACCCTACTTGGTAAAAAAAAAAAGAAGAGCAAATTGCCATTTTGGTCCACTGACTATTGGGGTTCTGTTAATTGCAGTCCACGACTTTCAAAACTGTTAATTGCATACCAGGACTATTCAATTTTTATCAATTTTGGTCACTCCGGCCAAATTGTCAGCTAAATGTCGCCGGAAACTAATAAACCCTAGAATAGTGAGGGTATTTTAGTCATTTCTCACCCCATTCTCTCTTCTCCGGCGAAACCACTGCCAACCGGTCACTCCGGCAGCCGCATGCACAGAACTCGTGGGCCGCCGTGTGGTCCCTGTTCGATCCGTCCG
This sequence comes from Ipomoea trifida, assembly GCA_003576665.1. NCBI lineage: Eukaryota > Viridiplantae > Streptophyta > Magnoliopsida > Solanales > Convolvulaceae > Ipomoea > Ipomoea trifida. The sequence continues at coordinate 21,794,013 of CP025658.1, read as the reverse complement.
TCATCACTTAGAAACCAATCAAAATCCGTCCGTCGTCATTTGCAACTGAGGAGCAGTGGTGGTGGTGGGTTTAGTTTCTATGTCCATTTTCTCTATTTTGCACGTTACAGAGATTGAGAAAAAGAAGATTAATTACTTCCAAAGTTTCCACCAAAAGCAGCAGTACTACACTATATTATGGTAATCATGACTATAAAAGAGGAAAATAATCTTTAAAATAATCAATCTTGAATCCAAGATAACATCGACGGGAACTCAAAGTGTCGTGGCCACAAAAATTGCCATACAGAAAAAGAAGAACTTTGAAACGAAGGATTGAAGATTTTAGATCTTCATCGCAGACCCGAAATGCAGAGAAATAAACTGAAATCAATAATGAAAACGTTACCAAACGCTGGGAGGGAAAATTTTCAGAGGCGGTAGTTCACGGACGCTACGACGGCGGGGACGGTGGCGGCGAAACGGCAGCTCAAATTGTGGTTTCGCCGGAGAAGAGAGAATGGGGTGAGAAATGACTAAAATACCCTCACTATTTTAGGGTTTATTAGTTTTCGGCGACATTTGGCCGGCAATTTGGCTGGAGTGACCAAAATTGATAAAAATTGAATAGTCATGATATGCAATTAACAGTTTTGAAAGTCGTGAACTGCAATTAATAGGACCCCTATAATCAGTGGACTAAAATGACAATTTGCTCAAAAAAAAAAAAGTTGTCTATGATTAGGTTGACTGAATGACCTTGATTTGGTCAAATCCCCTAGCTTATATATTATTATATAAGAGCAGGCTTGTCCTTGATTAATTCCGATCCCCGGGATAAAATAATATATCTATCTTGCTTAGCTTGCTCTAATTTAAGTGATGGAGGTGGCATTCAACTTCATTTCTTTCGCCTTCTTTCTTTCTTTTATCATTTTACTCCACACACAGTGGAGGAAGAAGGCAAAAACCCGCCGGAAACTGCCACCAGGGCCGTGGAAGCTTCCGATCATCGGAAACCTGCACCAATTGTCAGATTCTTCACAGCAACCCACCCACCGTGTCCTGGGAGAGTTGGTAAAAAAATACGGCTCCCAGGGCATGATGAAGCTTCAAATAGGAGAACTTTCAACTGTGGTGGTATCGTCGCCGGCGGTGGCTAAAGAGTTGATAAGAAACCACGACCTAAGTTTCGCGACCAAGTTGCAGTCTCTGGCCAGTAAAATACTATTGTACAATGGGTTGGGCGTTATTTTTTCTCCGCCCGGTGATTATTGGAGACAATTGCGAAAAGTATACGCCATAGAGCTCCTCAACGCTAAAAATGTCCGGTCGTTCAGTTCAATCAGGCACGATGAGATCCATTCTCTATTGGCCGATCTCCATTCATCATCCGGCCAGTTGGTGAATTTCACTCACAAAATCTTCTTCCTTATGTCCTCCATTACATGTAAATCTGCGTTCGGTAAGATCAGATTATATTATTCCGTTCATGATTTCGAGTAATACATGCCATGATATGATAAAATATTATTTGATAACTGTACTACTGCAGGCAAGGTATTCACCGGGAGAGAAGAGTTCTTAGAGCAAATAAAGGAAATATCGGAGTTTTTGGGTGAATTTGATTTTGCCGATGTGTTTCCGTCTTGGAAGGTTCTTCACGGCCTGTTCAGCAACAAGAAGAGGATCATGAAAACTCACCGTATAGTAGACGCAATTATTGAAAACATAATAAAAGAGCACAGAGAGAAGGTGGAAAGAGGTGATTGTTTAATTGATGTCCTCATAACACAAATGGATAGCGGTGGCCTTCAACCGCCCCTCACTCATGACAGCATCAAAAGCGTAATTGCTGTAAGTACCTATGGTATCTATTGATGACATCCTTAAATTCATCAAATGGGATTTTTGGGTTAACGTTAGTTGGAGCATATATATATGCATGCAGGAAATATTTGCAGCAGGAAGTGAGACATCATCAACAACAAGTGTGTGGGCAATGTCGGAAATGATGAAGAATCCCAGGGTTTTGGCCAAAGCACAGGCTGAGGTGAGAGAAGCTTTCAGAGGGAAAGAGAAGTTGGAGGAAGAAGACATGGAGAAATTACCATACTTGAAATCAGTAGTCAAAGAAACTTTGAGGTTTCATCCTCCGGTTCCCTTGTTACCTCCCAGAGAGTGCAAGGAAGAAACTATGGTGTGCGGATACACCATACCCTTGAAATCAAAGGTATTGATTAATGTGTGGGCGATCTGTAGGGACCCCCAATATTGGGAACATCCAGAGAGCTTTATACCCGAGAGATTTGAGAAGAGTTCAATTGATTTCATGGGAAACCACTTTGAATTTTTACCTTTTGGGGGCGGAAGGAGGATATGTCCAGGACTTGGGTTTGGTTTTGCCAACGCTTTGTCACCTTTAGCACACTTGCTCTTCCACTTTGATTGGAACCTCCCTCCTGGAGTTACTTCAGATACATTTGACATGACGGAGATGAACGGAGTAACTGTAGCAAGAAAGAATGATCTTTTCTTGATTCCTACTCCCATCCATCTTGTTAAGTAAAATCCCACCTAAAAAACATGATGGGATAATCTATTTTTAGTCTTGTTTTACAAACAGCTTCAATATTACTGTACCTCGTCCTATTTTCCAATAACATATATAATAATAAGATTGAAGTCTTGTTTGAGAGTATTGTATTACTCCATTCTTGGCAACTTTCAACATGCGACATCCTTGTTTGAACAGAAACTGCGAATCTATAATCTGCTTAAGTTTAGCATCCTAAAAGGAAAGAAATAATAGAAATAATAGGGACTTAATTAATGTAAAGAATCAATTATTGTTTGTAATTGTTAGAATGTGATTGATTATAAATTAGTAGGAAGATATCACCAATTGTTACAACCCTACATAGCACCTTAACCGATAGGAAATCTTGATCCCTTTCTTTTTTATTAGCATATATCAAAAAAAAAAAAAAAACTCAAACAAATAAAAAAAAACCCACAAAATTTTTCCTTATTAGTCTTTTTTTCTTTGTGATTATCTTTTTTTTTTTTCATCACAATTCTTGAAATCAACTTATTTAATTTATTTGTTTGCATACCGTCGTGGCAAATCAGTTAGTAACAAATCTCTCAGTTTTAGTCGATCATCAAACTATCTACACCAATAATATGAATGTCCAACTCCAAACCATTAATCAAACATTGCAAAGTTTGGTTGTATCAATTGAGGAGATTAACAATCACTGCTGGAAATCTCGCTATTTCCGTCCAACGAATATTGGACGGAAAATGGGGGATTATTGGTCGATAAATGGGTTTCCAAACAATATTCCGTCCAAAATGATGATCCGGAAAAATGAGCATCGGTAATTCCGTCCAATAGGTCAAAATTCGACGGAAATTCCGAATCGTAACCCACCATTTCTAGAATGGGAATTTCCGTCCAATTTTGACTTGTTGGACGTAAAATCCAAATGACAACCCACCATTTTTAAAATGAATTTTCCGTCCAACTTCAACCCATTGGACGGAAATTCTGGCTGGTAACCCAATGAATTTAAGAATGGGAAATTCCGTCCAATTTTGACCTGTTGGACGGAAATTTTAACAAACTTGTTGGACGGAAATTGTGACCAGCGATTGGACCAAAAATTTGTATCTATATAAATTATTTTTATTATTTTAATCTGCTATAATTTTGTTTTACCTGTTATCAAGCTCAATACATTCTATATCATCAACAAAAAATAATGTATACACTATCGAAATTCAAAATGAAAATATTTAAATATTAAAATTATTTACAACAAAATATAGTATTGTGTGCATTTAAGCGGTTTACTATTGCCATACACACCAAAAAAAAAGTCATAATAAAAATATGAAGTCTTTAATCTTCATCACAATGAGCTTTTACCATACATTATTTTATAAAAGCCTCCATTCCAAATTGATCTGAGGTGAGATTTTATTTTGGTATGTATATATAGTAGTAGATGATGAGATGCATATATTCTTTATTAGTGTTACTACTATAATTTTATTAACAGGCTAGGAGCTGAGGGCGGGCAGAGTAGGAATCAAGAAAAGATGGGTGTTTCTTCCTACAGCTACTCCGGCCTTCTCTTTCATGTCAAGTGTATGAGCAGTAATTCCAGGAACGAACTTCCAATCAAAGTGGTATAACAAGTGTGCTAAAGGAGACACGGAATTGGCAAAACCAAAGGAAAGTCCTGAACATACCCTCCTCCCTCCACCCAAAGGCAAAAATTCAAAGTGATTCCCCGTGAAATCAATTGAACTGTTGTCAAATCTCTCCGGTATAAACCTGTGTGGATCTTCCCAGTACCGGGGATCCCTGCCAATCGCCCACGCATTAATTAACACTCTAGCCTTGTGCGGTATGGTATATCCGCACACAACAGTTTCTTTCCTACACTCTCTGGGAATTAACAAGGGAGCCGGAGGATGACACCTCAAAGTTTCTTTGACCACTAACTTGAGGTATTGTAACTGTTCCACGTCATCCTCCTCCAGCTTTTCTTTCCCTCTGAAGGCTTCTCTCACCTTAGCTTGTGCTTTGGCTAGCACCCGTGGATTTTTCATCATTTCTGACATTGCCCACACTACCGTAGTTAATGATGTCTCGGATCCTGCTCCAAACATATCCTGCGGCGTGCTCCGATAGATATGATCCAAAAAATTATTAAGTTAGTTAAAAATGAATTGAAACACTACACCCAAAAGGTATATATATAGGGAGAGAGAAGACAGGTGAGAACTGGTAGCCTAGGAGAGAACTAAAAGCAACTCATAGTCATTCACCGTGTCTAATTCTAACGGATCAAAAACAATGATTTTAAAAAATTGTAGTGATATTTTCGTACATAATTGAACATCGAAGTGCAAGTAAATTGTGTTAAAAGTGAAAGTAACAGTTTCATATAGTGCACCTAAGTGCACATAAAATGTACACTGAGCATCTATATTAAGTGCACCTAACGTTATAATTAGTTGCACCAGACGTTATCATTAAGTGCGCCTATGTGAAAAACTCACTGTTGCAAAAATCAGCCGCCTAGGCGCTAGGCGCCCCTAGGCCAAGGCGAATTGCTTCTAGGCATCCGCCTAGCGCCTAACTCAGCCGACTAGATCGAGTTGCCAGCCGACTTGGCCAAGTTAACTCGCCCAACTCGGCAGAGTTAGCAAAGTTAACTCAAGGCAGTAGGCCTTGTTAATTTTTTTTATTATATTTATATATATTTAAATTTATTTATTTATATAAATAAGAGAAGTAAGAGATATATATACAATATATATAATATAATATTTTCACATACACCCACAAACATACACTATTTTTTTGTTCTTATAGGTCGCTGCCTAGGCCACGCCTAGGCGCCGGCGCCAAGACCGCCTAGGCGCTAGGCGCTAGTCTACTGTCCGACTAGAGCCTAGCGCCTACAGCAACCATGGAAAAACTTTATCATTAGATGCACCAATGTTACCACGGTAAATTACTTGCACTTGTAAGTGATTTTACTTACAATTTTTACTTGCAAACTTGTACGAGTTATTTACACTTGTAACACATTTTACTTGCACCAAAGTTGAAGTTATTTTCTAAAATGCCACCGCATCGTTTTTTAAAAATTACATATGATTCGTTGAATCTGGACACGTGAACAGTTATGAGTAGTTCTGATTTCTTTCCTAGCAACCGTTCTCACTTGAGCATGCCCACATATATATATATATATATATATATATATATATATATATATAGAGAGAGAGAGAGAGAGAGAGAGAGAGAGAGAGTTAGGATCATATGAGATCACTTGTTTAGGTAAGATCGTGAGATCAGATCTTGTGCATCCATGTAATAATTTAATGGTCTAGATTGATTTAAGATTCTAAATTGAAGTGTGTGCGAATGGTGATAAAATATATGCGAACGGTGATTAAATGTGTGCAAACGGAGTGAGTGTGTCAAACAATCTAGACCATTAAAATTTTTTAGATTGATGTACAAGATTTTATCTCAAAATTTTTTAATGGTCTAGATTGATTAAGATTCCAAGTTGAAGTGTGTGCGAATGATGATTAAATGTGTGCGAACGGTGTGTGTGTGTCAATCAATCTAGACCATTAAAAAATATTACATGGATGCACAAGATCTGATCTCACGATATTACCTAAACAAGTGATCTCACTAGAACCCTACCATATATATATATATATATATATATATATATATATATATATATATAGGTTGGATCAAGTGAGACGATCACCATATTTATATGAGATCATGAGATCACATATCAATCATCCAATTAAATTTAATTAATGGTAATGATTGAATTTAAAAATCCATTTATATATTAGGATATATTTAATACATAGGGGTGGCATAGTAATTTTAGTTATTTGTTTTAATTGGAATATAATTGAAATACAATATTATCCTTATTTAGAGTGATTCTATCAATGGTAGGAACAAAACTTTAAAAAACTTTAAAAAAAAAACCGTAGGAATCATGTTGTACGTTTTTTAGTATTCATATGACCTATCATAAATGTGTGCAAATACGCAATTTGGTGTGTACATTTTACTGAGCGTTCCCAATGTTATGGAATAATATTGAGTACAACGCATATCCGTTCATGAGTGTGTGCAATAGAAATCATAGTATCCTAAATGTGTGCAAACAGGCAAACTGGTGTGTGCACGCATTTTACTGAGTGTTTCCAATATAATGTTGTGGAATAACATTGAGTATTGTTCATATCTGTCTATGAAGGTGTGTAATTAAAATAGGAAACATTCTTAAATCATAGTTATCATAGTTATTCATATTTTGGAGATGGATACTTAGCATGCAATTTCATGTAGAAGGGGGGTCTAATATATATAGAGAGAGAGAGCGCTGAGGAATGAAAGATCACATACTATGATTATGGCTTTGATGATGTCGTGGGTTATAGGCCGTTGAAGGGTACAGTTTTTCTCAAGTTTGAGACTAAATTAGATCACAAAAGTAGTTTATGACGAAATCTAGAAAAACTAGTATAGTAAGGAACATTTTGGATATTACCATACATTACTTTATAAAATCCGCCATCCCAAATTAAGGTGATGAGATGTATATTATTTATTAGTGTTACTACTATACGTTGATTAGGGGCCGGGCAGAGTAGGAATCAAGAAAAGATTGGTGTTTCTTCCTACAGCTACTCCGGGCTTCTCTTTCATGTCAAATGTATGAGCAGTTATTCCAGGAACGAAGTTCCAATCAAAGTGGTACAGCAAGTGTGCTAAAGGAGACACAGTATTGGCAAAACCAAACGTAAGTGCTGGACATATTCTCCTTCCTCCACCAAACGGCAAAAATTCGAAGTGATTCCCCGTGAAGTCAATTGAACTGTTTTCAAATCTCTCGGGTATAAAGCTCTCTGGATCCTCCCAGTATTTGGGATCCCTGCCATTCGCCCACACATTAATTAACACTCTAGCCTTCTGCGGTATTGTGTATCCGCACACAACAGTTTCTTCCGTGCACTCTCTGGGAATTAACAAGGGAGCCGGAGGATGACACCTCAAAGCTTCTTTGGCCACTAACTTGAGGTATTGTAACTGTTCCACGTCATCCTCCTCCAGCTTTTCTTTCCCTCTGAAGACTTCTCTCACCTCCGCTTGTGCTTTGGCCAGCACCCGTGGATTTTTCATCATTTCTGACATTGCCCACACTACCGTAGTTGATGATGTCTCGGTTCCTGCTCCAAACATATCCTGCGGCATATGATCCAAAAAATTATTTAGTTAGTTAAGAATGAATTGAAACAGTACACCCAAAAGGTACGTAGCCTAGAAGAGAACTAAGAACAACTCACAGTCGTTCACATGTCTAAATTTAACGGATCAAAAATACTAATTTTAAAAAAAATGTAATGACATTTTCTTACCTAATTGGACATCAAAGTGCAAGTAACAATTTCATATAGTGCACCTAAGGCAAGTAAAATGTAAACTGAGCATCAATATTAAGTGCACCTAACGTTCTAATTAGTTGAACCACACGTAACACGTTTTCATTAAGTGCGCCTATGTAAAAAACTCACTGTTACAAAAATCGGCCGCTTAGGCGCTAGGCGCCCCTAGACCGAGGCGAATTGCTCCATAAGCATCCGCCTAGCGCCTAACTCAGCCAACTGGGCCGAGTTGGCGGCCGAGTTGGCGGCCGACTCGGCGAAGTTAACTCGCCAAACTTGACAGAGTTAGAAAAGTTAACTCAGGCCAGTCGGCCTTGTTAATTTTTCAATTATATTTAAATTTATTTATTTATATGAATGACAGAAGTAATATATATATATATATATATATATATATATATATATATATATATATATATATATATATATATATATATATATATATATATATATATATAATATAATATAATATAATATTTTACATACACTACACACATGCACTAACTTTTTATTTTTATAGGTCGCTGCGGAGGCACGCCTAGGCGCTAGGCGCTAGTCTACCGTCCAACTGGCGCCTAGTGCCTAACGCCTATTGCAACCATGGAAAATCTTTATCATTAGGAGGACAAATATTACCACGGTAAATTACTTGCACTTGTAAGTGATTTTACTTGCACTTTTTACTTGCAAACTTGCACCAGTTATTTACACTTGTAACACATTTTCCTCGCACAAAAGTTCAAGTTATTTTCAAAAATGCCACCGTGTCATTTTTTAAAAATTGCATATGACTCGTTGAATCTAAACATGTGAACGGCTATGAGTGGTTATGATTTCTTTCTTGGCAACCATTCTCACTTGAGCATGCCCATATATATATATATATATATATATATATATATATATATATATATATATATATATAGAGAGAGAGAGAGAGAGAGAGAGAGGTTGGATCAAGTGAGACGATCACCCTATTTATATGAGATATATTTAATACACAGGGTGACATATCAATTAATTCTATATTAATAAAAATAAGAAAAGCTGAGGAATGAAAGACCACATACTATGATTGTGGCTTTGATGATGTCGTGGGTGATAGGCCGTTGAAGGGTACCGTTTTTCTCAAGTTTGATGAGGACATCAACTATATCTTCACCCCCTAACTCACCACTTCCCTGGTTGCCACTTTCTATGTTCCTTTTGTGCTCTTTTATGATGCTCTCAGTAATTGCATCTGTTTTACGGTGAACATTAAGGATCCTTTTCTTGTTCCCGCACAGGGCGTGAAGAAGCTTCCAGGAGGGAAACACGTCTGCAAACTCGAACCCTCCTACCAATTCCGATATCTCATCCACTAGCTCAAGTAACTCTTCTCTCCCACTGAATACCCTACCTATCATCATCATCATCATCATCATTATTATTATTATTATTATTATTATTATTATTATTAATTATATATATCAGAAAAGATTTACCGTACCAATTCAAAAGACCACATCCTATAGAAATTATAAATATAAAAAAAAAAACAAAAACAAAAAACAAAAACTTGTTTGAAATTAAACTGTCACCATCTCAGAAATTAAGATTTGTGAAGCAATCTCACACAAGTGTTATCCAATCAACTAAGTTACCAAGCATAAGATATTTAACATACGTACCCAATGTGGATCTGCATATGAGGGAGCTAGTGAACAAAGAGATTCTCTCAGAGAAATTGAGTGGGCTCCCCAAAGATGAACGGACGTGAGTCAATAGACGATGGATCTCATCGCTCCTGATGGAGCTGAAGGAGCGGACAAGTTTGGCGTTGAGGACCTCGGTCACACATATTTTGCGCATTTGTCTCCAGTGATCTCCGTAAGGAGAGAGCACAATACCGGAACGATTGTAGAAGAGTATACTGGAGGCCAAGAGTTGTGGCCTGCTCGCAAAAGCCAGGTCGTGGGTTCTTAGGAACTCTTTCGCCTTCTCACGCGACGACACGATCACTGTTGTAACTTCTCCAATTTGAATGTGAATGAGGCCTGAGGAGCCGCCATACTTGTTGGCTAAATCTCTAAGGACGTGGTGGAGGGGGCGTGAGCCAGCCAAGTGGAGCAAATTCCCAATGATGGGCAGCTTCCACGGCCCTGGCGGCAGTTTCCCTCCATGGGTTTTTGCCTTTTTTTTCCATTGCGTCTGGACTAAAATGAAGATTATTGAAAGAAACAATAAGGCAAACGAAATGAAGAAATTGATTGCGGCCTCCATTAGAGAATTGAATTGAATGATATAATAATGAAAGAGCTGAGCAAGCCGGCTAGCTAGCTAGCTTATATATGCCTCTTCGATCAATTCTGTGCAAGCCCAATAAACCTTGCTGCCCGCCCTTATATACTAGAGTCATGCTCCCCTGTGTGGACCACACTATCAAATAATGTACCTTCAGTATAAAAATAATATACTTTTAGTTTATTAAAAATGTACATTATTTGTGTATTGAATGCACGCAAATTGTCATTATTTTGGTCCACTGACTATAGGGGTCATGTTAATAGCAATCCACGACATTCAAAACTGTTAATTGCATACCTGGACTAGTTAATTTTTATCAATTTTAGTTACTCCGGCCAAATTCGCAACCAAATTCTGTCGGAATCTCTTAACTACTCACCTAAGGCTTAATCTTAGGGACAAAATAGTATTTTCCAGTGTTTAAGAATTAAGCAATCTCAATTCTCAGCCAAAACCTTCCACGTGTCGTCAACATAACAACATTGAAAATCGGACGGCTCCTATCCTTCGTCCCAAGCAACATCGCCGTGAGAACGAGAAATGGCGTCGTATTGGAGAGATCGTAGCATGGGATCAAAACTGGCTTCAACGTCAAACTCCGCTCGGTCTTCTCATCCGTAAATGCCTCTTTCATCGCCTTCTCCAACCGCGTGGAGGTGGAAACGGTTCCGTCGCTACCGTGGAAAACTCGCTTGAAAAAACTGCCGCTTCCGGAACCTTTGGAAGAAAAATACAACTTCTTTCCATTCTCAGCCAAAAACCTCCATGTGTCATCGACATTGAAAATCGGACGGCTCCTATCCTTCGTCCCAAACAACATTGCCATGAAAATCCCTCAGACGGCGGAGCCGACAACCACGTTAAAATAATTCGCAATTCGCGCCTCTGGATTCCCTGATTTCACCTTCAACGCCTAGCGCTTTCATCGACAAAATCCCTCGCATTCCACCGCCATCAATCGTGAATATACAAATCTCCCTCTCTGGATTGGCAAAAACTTGTGTGAGACCGTCTCACCGTGAGACGGGTCGAGTCAAGTCAAGATGGAAATGTATTACTTATACGCACAAATGTCATACTTATATGATCAAATGTAATACTAATCAGGAATAAAATTTTTGTTACATTTTTATTTAAAAGTATTACATTTTCCTCAAAAGTATTATATTTTCCTTTATAAGGGTCACTTGTCAACATTACTTATTATGGAAATGTAATACTTTTGATGGAAAATATAATACTTTTACACCAAAATTCAAAAGTATTACATTTTTCCTCAAAAGTATTACATTTTCTCTTATAAGTAACAAAAATTGTATTCCTAATTAGTATGACATTTGAGCATATAAGTATGACATTTGCGTATTGCTTCGGTCCAACCCGACTCATCTCACGAATAAGGATCCGTGAGACGGTCTCACACAAGTGTTACCCCTCTAATTTTTTATTGCTTGCACATCATCATCCCCGTCAACCTCCGCAACCTCGTTTTTGTCTCCCTCCACTGCCGGTGTGATGGTTTTCAGAATCCAAAGCTTATCGTAACTGAACAAAAACTTATTGGAGTTCCCTTTCGTGACCTTGGTCAAAAGAAGATGTTGATTAAACACTGGAAAATACTATTTTGCCCCTAAGTTTAAGTCTTAAGTGAGTAGTTAATAGATTCTGACGAAATTTGGCCGTCAATTTAGCCGGGAGTGATCAAAATTAAATACTATTTTGCCCCTAAGTTTAAGCCTTAAGTGAGTTGTTAATAGATTCCGACGAAATTTGGCCGTCAATTTAGCCGGAGTGATCAAAATTGATAAAAATTTGAATAGTCAAGGTATGCAATTAACAGTTTTGAAAGTCGTGTGGATTGAAATTAACAAGATCCCTATAGTCAGTGGATCAAAATGACAATTCGTTTTTATGCAATATATTGTACATTCAATATAATACACAAATTATGTACATTTAATATATTAAAAATGTATTTGTTATGGTCCACAAACGGTATGTGGACCATGATCCACACAATAATTTGCCTATATAGTATATACTATATATATACTTGGAAACTAATTGGAATAATGGATTATATTGAACAATTGGCGGGCATAAAAACACCTAAGCACCAATGGGTTCAGTGGCCATTTTTTACTAAGTTATAAATGTGTAGATTAGTGAATGACTGACGTAAACCAGTCTTAGGTTGACCAATTAGCTCAAAGCTCAAACCAAGATAGGAAAGAAGATTGGAGTTCAAACTCTTGACTTTGCGATTACAAATTTATATCTTTAATCATCTTGACGGACTCCGCGATTGCCAATCTTTGACAAGCTTACAAGGCGACATAATGAATCAGTTGAACAACGTAACACTACGTATTATATTCTTGATTAATTAATTATTTGGGATACCTAATTGTTGCTCATCATAAAATTTGCTAACTCATGAAAATTGACATAGTAAGACTTTGATTGCTTACGTACAAAAATGAATCTGACAATTCCAACCTGCATGCCCTTCACTTTTCAGACTTGGCTCGGTGGCACTTATCTAGCCCGTTCCAAACATCAGGTATTAAAGTATAATTACATAATATTAATATAATTAAGTAATAATTATTACAGTAATTAAAAATTAATTGTACATATATTAGTATAATGGACTAATAATTGTTTTGATAATTAAGCTAATAATTACTATAATAATTGTATAATTACAATTAAACATGAGTCGTTGGATTTGTTTATCCGTGCATCGCATGGGTAACTTAATAGTTCAAATTATATTAAAAGTATAGTTTATAAATTCAGTAATAATTATGGTATGATTAAGATTATTAAAGTAATAATTTGAGATACGATAAATTACTAAATATAATTATGGTAATATTTAATTAAAATCTAAATGAAATCAAACTTATTTCTTATATTACTCAAATATATAATGTCTACATATATTATTGTCATTGAAGAATATAAGAAAAGATATTGTGTATCCACGTGCATGGTAATAATAATCGCAAATTATATTGTGGACCATGGTCCACAATGCACTGTGGACCATAATCATAGTTGATACTATAGTTGTGTTGAACGAATACTGCAGTTGTGTTGAAAAGATACTGTAGCTGTGTTGAAAGGAAACTGCAGTTGCACGGAACAGAGGTCATTCATCCGTTCAACACAACTGCTGTATCTGTTCAACACAACTACAGTTCCAGATGGATGACACGGCCTCTGTTCCGCGCAACTGCAGTTTCCTTTCAACACAATTGCACTATCCTTTAAACACAATTGGAGTATCAGTTCAACACAACTGCAGTATCAACCATGACCCACGATCCACAATGCATTGTGGACCATGGTTCACAGTATAACGACTGAATAATAATGAGAAAAGGTAACAAAAGTTGTAATGGTAATGATGTTTTTGTCTAAAAATTTATATAATTCAACTCTTATAGCATAATGCATAACAAATTTAATAGAAAAAATGGACATAAACTATGAATATAACCTGGGTTGAAACTTATTATGTTTTTAGATATATTGGTTAAATACGTGCATTGTGCGACTAAACTAATGTCCAATATGAATATTAAAATAAGTATAAAAAATACATTTTAAATATGAAAGCTAATTAATATAAAATAAAATTGATCATTTTAAAAATAATTAAAATGAGCATTTTCAACATGTGATAAAAATAAGAGTAAAGAGACGTATTATTGTAGATAGTTGTGATCGAACAGAAAAATCATGTTCTAACAATTTGTATATTAAAATACATGAAGTCTTCTTATAACAATTTTGATAATAATATATAAGTTTATTGATAAATCGATAAAAAAAAAAAATTTGAAAGTGGAATGACTATAATGAGCTTAATAATGTTGACGAAGAGTAATTAGTATCTGTGCAATGAAGTTATAGCTTGTGAATTCATAGGTTTCCTTGTGTATAGTATATAATTAAGGCCACGATTGTCGTTATAATTGAACTATTCTCTTACAAAATCTCATTGATATTTTGAGGTACTAATTTTTTTTCTTAAAAGATTACATTGATTATATAATGAAATTTTACATTTAAATTTTCAACTTATAATAGAATATACATTCTAATTGAAGCCCTATAGTTCTGGAATGGAAAATTAAAATTTGTGCTACAAGTAATAAGATTTGATTCAAGCAAAGAGGAGACAATAAAATTTTTAAGCTAATTATAGTATGGCATTCATAATTTTCTTAGGGTGACAATTCGAAAAATAATATGTTTCACATTTTTTATTGAGCGAAACGAACAAACTATCAATTATTATTATTATATTACTAGTTACCACAAGCGCATTGTGCAAATGATTCAATGCTCAATGTGTATTATTAAATTAGTGTCTCAGAATTTATCAAAGTATCATTTGGTATCATGCCGTATATCAATGCAATATTATCAAATTTTCTAGTAAATATTTCAAGAATCCATAAATATGACCTATAACATATATAAATGTTTGATTAATTGGTGTAATAGTAGTTTTAGATGGAAGCACCTTCACTGGATAGTACCCAATAGTTTCTGCAATACAAACCCTATTAATTTTACCAGTTTGCATGATCCATGCTTCCTCTTGTTGTCACCCCGCCAAAAATAAATTCTTGATTAATTAACCATAGTTCATATATGTTAAATTTTATATTGTATTTTTTAATAGAGTCTAACATTTTTTTTGAAAGCATAATATACTCTAACATATTCATAGTATATGTTCAACAATTATACTAATTTTTATTGGGATCAGATAAGGTTCGAACCTAAGAACTTCCTTATGAAAATCAATGAGTAAGTTAAATATAATAAATTGTTAATAGAATATTCCTTTAGTAAAGTTTACACTAACGGAATGCAAGGGTATTTAGGAAATGTAAATTATATAATAGAGGGTAAAGTAGGAAAAAAAAATACTAAAATCAAAATAATATGAAACATTCATTTCAACTAACAATTACACCAATATTTTTTAGTTTCCATTAGAGGCCTAATTTTATTGGTTGTTATTAAGTTTGTAGACTAGTTACCACAAGTGCATTGCACGAATTAATGGTTCAATGCCCAATGTGTATTATTAAATTAGTGTTTCAGAATTTATCAAAGTCTCATTCGGTATCATGTTGTATATCAATGCAATGTTATTAAATTTTCTAGTAAATGTATATTTCAAGAATCCATAAATATGACCTATGACATATATAAATGTTTGATTAACTGGTGCAATAGCAGTTTTAGATGGAAGCACCTTCAATGGATAGTACCCAATAGTATTTGAAAAAAAAATCCCTATTAGTTTTACTAGTTTGCATGATCCATGCTTCCTGTTGTTGCCACTCCAGCCAGAAATAAATTGTTGATTGATTAACAAAAGTTCATGTTAAATTTTATATTGTATATTTTTAATACATACACCCTAACATATTAATAGTATATGTTCAACAATTATGCCAATTCTGATTGGGATGGATTTCAAACCTAAGACCTTCCTTAGTTAATGGAATATTCCGTTGCTAATGTTTACATTGATGGAATGCAGGGTATTTAGGAAAAGTAAATGATATAATATAGGGGCATAATTTTATAATCCTATTTCTTTTTCTCAATTTGCACAGCTTAATTTGTTCTTTATTATAAAAGTTGCATTTAACATTTAATTAGATTTTTAAATCAATTCGTGCATTTTAAAATTTATAAATTTTTTTTTGTCCTGGGCAAGCAAAAGTTTAGAGGTTAAATGGACGTTTTGCAATTTTTGAAATAATAGTCGTTTGATAGAGTGATTTGTTTCTAAATGTTTAAGTTCTCAAATAAAATATTAATTAAAATGGAGTTATGCCAAGGACCTTGTGGTCCAGTGGCATCAAACTCTTCCCAAAGTAGTTATGAACAGACACTCTATTGTAATAGAGTTAGTAGTATTAAAAAAAAAATGTAAACGCAAAATGATTTTTTTCTATTCACGTGGTAGAATTAATGTGTACAATGAATTTGAATTTCTTTCGAACATTAATTAGAGTCCCATGAATCAATACTTCCTACTTGGAATATTCAATAAACCAATTGGTCTCACCATGAGTTTGATTTTATTGTCTTCGATAATTTACAAGATTTTTGTTTCACTAAACAGTATTTGTCATAGGTGTTTAATTTGACTAATTGTACAGGCCAAGGACTATTTCGTGGCTACCATTTTACAGCACAATTGTTGATCATCATTAGATGATTTTATTGTCTTTGATATGCATTAGATGATCACCCAAAATTACAATTGTTGGAATTACACCACCCATCTACACAAGGTCATTAACCAACACAGATCTTCACCATCTTCGATTGGGCTTCAATGTTGCATGCGAATCTTCAACCTTCACGGCACTTGTAAAAAGGTTTATCATCAAGAAAACACCATCGCATCTTCTTTCTTATTTTGATGAAGGATTAGAGAAAAGGAATATCTCAATTTAATATGATCAAGTGTGTAAAAACCTTTACCACCTTCACGCCTATTTATACCCAATTAGGCAACTTCCAAAAACTGAAATTCAGTACATATATCTCCTTACTTCATGCATGACCAACTGATTTAATTTACTCAATCAAATTATGTTGTTCACATGCCCATCATAATTAATTTCGAATGGTCCAAATTACTGCTGGAATTCTGTCTCCACTGAGTTAGCCTAGGAGGACATAATTCTAATGACATTTTTACATACCTTAACATTAATATTTTTTACTAATAATTTACCAATTATAATTAGGGTAATATGTGTATCATTTGTACACTTACAAAGGATGAATGCCAAAGATATTGTAAGTATGACTTGAAATCTCAGGCAGGAATATGAAGACTTGTTGGTAAGGAGGGGATGTGGTATAACTAGTTGAAGCTTAACACGGATGGGGCTGGGAAGGTTATCTCGGGGGTTGCTTCGACTGACGAGTTGATTAGAGACTAGAATGGACCTTGGGTCAAGGGGTTCACAATTAAAATCGGGGAAGTGGGTAGCTTTGTTGCGGAGCTGTGGGGTCTAAGGGAGGGTCTACCGATCCTAACGGTTTTATGCTATACAAAGGTGGGATTGGAGCTGGACGCGGAGGCTGAGGTAAAAATCATGAATGAGAAGGATAATAAGGAGGAGTTGAGATTTAATTTAGTTATGAATTGTATCTAATTCGCCAGGGGTTTTAAGGATATTGTCTTTCGGCACATCTTTAGAGAAGGAAATCGTTGCGCGGGCTGGTTGGCCAGTATGGGACAATTAGGTAACTAGGGCTTGAATATATGCTTGAAGATATCTCGAATGGGCTGGAAGACTTGATCAAGGCGGATGCGGGTGGCAACTACTCTCGCAGGATTAGATAACATTTTACCTGTTTGCAATCATTTTAGCTGTGTATGTGGACCAAAAATAAAAAGTACATTATTTTTGTACTGAATGTACATTATTTTTATACTGTAGGTACATTATTTTAAGGTACATTATTTTTGTACTGAAGGTACATTATTTGATATATACTGTCAAATAATGTACCTACAGTACAAAAATAATGTACCTTCAGTATAAAAATAATTTACTTTTTATTTTTGGTCAACACAGTTGTGTGGACCATGGTCCATGCAATAATTTGTCACCTGTTTAGGTCTGGTGTTACTCACCAAAAAAAAAATTAATAAATTTCATTTTTCCTATAAATATTTGTGTTGGGCAAAATTTTTGTTTGTTGATTTGAGAATTCCAAAAACTCTTGCTATTCCTCCCTCACCACAAATTCGTTCTTCCTTGAAGTTTTATACCAACACTTCGATATAAAATTTACGAAGTACTCACTTTATTTATGTTCGCTAAAAGTATTATATTTGAGTGCTCAAATATAGTGTACTGTTTAATCCATTTTATCGTGCGAGATTGCCTCTATAACGCTTTTAGCATTCTCTAGAAATAGCAAATTGATTTTAAGGGGAGTACGTGTGATACACAAGACTTTGTTTCTATTTGGGATTATATTCTAAGAATTCCACTATTTGAAAGATTTAAATTATATAACATAAAAATTCTCTTTCGTGTGCAAGATCTACATTGACCACAATCGGTGGAATATAATATTATTAATCGTTGGAAGAAAAATGAGCTTTTCTTGATTTTGATTGCTACGGCGAACCTAATTGTTGCAAGTAGTGTACGTGTTGTTTAGCTTATTCCTTATGTCGTCTTGTAATCTTGTCAAAGATGGGTGCTGGATGGGTAGTTAAAATGGCAACTGTGGACTATCTACCTCAATTGTACCCGTATCCGATGGGGAACCCGATTCCCCGCCCCTACAGGGATGGGATCCTGGGGATAGGGACAAAAATAGGAGATCGGGGATGGGGATGGAGGCAATTTTAAATTCCCCGCCGGAGACAGGGGCGGGGATGGAGAGTACTTTCCCCGCCTCGTCCTGTCCCTCAAATATATATATGTATAGTCACACGACACACACATATGTCTTACTTTGTATATAATATATACAGAGTATAATTTTAGAAGCATTTTTGTCATTGTATGACATGAAATGTATATTTAGGTAACATGTTTAATTATAAAATATTGAATACTACCTTAAGTTGGAGATATATATATGCGTTATTTATTTAAATATTTTTAATATTTAATTTTTAAATCTTTTTATAACTTATAAACGGGGTGGGGATTCCCCGTCCCCGAATAGTCCCCGTGGGGATGGGGTGGGGGGATTTTTCCCTTCCCCGGCGGGGATGGAGACGGCGACGGGAAATGGGGAAGAAAGTCGGAGGCGGGATGGGGGGTATGGTCCCCCGCCCCCACCCCGCCCCGTTGATAATCTCCCGTTGATAATCTACCCATTAATTGGAATTGGTTGAATCCTATTAACTCTTATAAGTCACGTCATTGGAGTGGCAGGATTTTCTTAGTTGATGTTGATCGAGAACTGATAAATTTTAATTTCAAACTTAGGAATTTTTTATTATTTTGTTTTGGAAAGAATTAGGATCCAGGGTGGTTATTTTTAATAAACTTGTAGGATTATTGGAGGTCATTTTAAACTCAAGGAACCATAATCGGTAAAACCCTACTATTCGGAGGATCATTGAAAGTATTAACTCACAATTTTTGAAAATAATAGTCGTTTGATAGATTGATTTGTTTCTAAATGTTTAAGTTGTTAAATAAAATATTAATTAAAAGGAGTTGTAGATGAAGAGCGTATATTCTCATCATCCTTGCCCAACCACATCGCTATAAGGCAATTTATATCGTGGACCAGGGTGTGCACAATGCATTGTGCACCCTGTACCAAAACGATGTCGTTTTGGTCATTTTAATTAACTAGTACTCCACCCGTGCGATGTAGTGTATTTGTTTTTTTGGCAATCACATTTCCCGTTTCGATCGGTCAATGTATTTGTGTTAATATTGTCTGTATTCTTTAAAGACATTCTGCGTATTGTAGACTACGATTCTGTGTATTCATGTTAGGGTACTTAAACATAGGTTGTGACGTGCTTTGTGTATTCGAATGTTAGGAAGGTGATTTCTGTGTAGTTGTGTCAATATTCTGTGTATTCTCTCAAGTCATTCTGTGTATTCTAGAAAAAGATTATGTATATTCATGTTAGTGGTACTTAAATACAGGGGTGATGTGTTTGTGTATTTGGTGTTTTCATATTCTGTGTATTTTTTGAAGGCATTCTGTGTATTGTAGAATACGATTCTGTATATTCATGTTAGATGTACTTAAACATATAGGTTGTGACATGTTTTGTGTATTTGAATGTTAGGAGGATGATTTTTGTGTCGTTGTTTTAATATACTGTGTATTCTAGACAATGAATTCCCTGAAATTATTCGCGTCCGCGTCTACTAACATAAAAAAGGCATCGTTTCGGACCAGGGTCCACAATGCACAATGGATTCTGGTCCACGATATAATGATTGTCGCTATAACGTATACCCAAAAGGAATTTTTTCTATTCACGTGGTAGAATTAATGTGTACATACAATGAATTTGAATTTCTTCCAAACTTTAGAGTCCCATGAATCTGTAATTCCTACTTGGAATATTCAATAAACCAATTGTTCTCACCATGAGTTTGATTATATTGTCTTTTAAAATTTACAAGATTTCTGTTTCAGTAAACAGTATTTGTCATAGGCGTTTAATTTGACTAATTGTACAGGCCAAGGACTATTTCGTGGCTATGATTAAAGAATACCCCATCTGTTGGCAGCTAACATTTTACAGCACCAACTGCTGTGACTGGGACGAGAAGAACACCACATGCATGTCGAGCGGCAGGTTAAACAATTGAGTCCAACATCCTGGGACGAATTGCTATGCAAATATAAGAAAAATTAAAGTTAAACATTTGCTACCACATATAACTGTTGACATAGTGGTGACTGCTTAATCTAGCAACTGACCGGGTAACAATGTAAGTCATGGGGAATCCCATTGAACGCATAATGTGCAGTTGAGACTATCATGTGTTGCGATGGAACGACTATAACTTTTAATGTAGTTATAAGAGCTATATCCTAACAACACATTTTATTTTCGGAAAACAAATTAAAGAATTTCGATAAAAACTTTTATGAGACCGTCTCACAGTTCTCAATTCGTGAAACGGGTCTGTTTTTTATTAATGCGATTAAAGATATGACTCATTAATCAAAGATCCGATCCGTCTCTCGGATTGAGACCGATGAGACAGTCTCACACAAGTGTTACCCAACAATTTATTAGTATCCTGAAAGTTTATTACCCATTTAGTCAAAAATGGCCGCGTGACTATGGAGCCACGGCTGCATAGGTGTTTTTATACCAATTGGTTGAATCCTATTAGCTTCCAAGTGCTAAGCTTGTAGCTAGTTGGAAAACGAATATGCTAAGCTTGTAGCTAGTTGAATTGGGAACAACTGGTCAAAGTCACTAGGGTTATGAATGAAAAACTTTAGAATTACGATGAGACATTTATGAAGTTGAATACTGATCTTGTACTAAGGAAGATTTGATTACTTAGATACATGAAAGAGAGGGAAAATTGATAATGGAACTGGAGGATCTAAAAAAGAATGTAAGGATGATGGACACTACTTCGAGCTTAGATGAAATCCTTGATTCTAGAAGAAAGAACCATATCAAAACTGAATTAGGCTACCAGGATGGTTAGTCTCCAGTCACCAAAATAGTATTTGTTAAAGGGGGCACTTTAAGTACTGTTGGACGAGTTAGACACCTAGTTAATGTAGGGTTTAGAAGAAAGGGCAAATTGTACACTCATACATGTCACTACTATTAGACAATGGGTTATACTTACGCAAAATGCTATTAGTTTTATAAGGATCAAAGCTGGGAAGAGAAGCATGAAAAGAAAGATATCGCTCCTTTTAAAAGAAAAATATGGGTTAAGATATCTAAAGTGATATGCTATCCCTATTGTTTTATCTGCTGCTTTAACAGAACCCAAATGGTACTTTGATAGTAGGTGCTCAAGGCACATGACAGGTAATAGCAAAAATCTGAGATCAGTTCAACCAACCAGTGAGTTAGTAACTTTTGGAGATGGCTAAAAAGGAAGTAAACCTTTGGCTATTAGCATATGTAATAGGGGTAGTGAAGTAACTACACAATTAAGAGCAGTTACAACTGCTTTACCGCCATCTTTTTCCTTATAAAAGCTTTGTATCTCTGTACGTGAAGGATTAACAGAATCAATTCTCTTCAGTTTCAATCTTCCAATGCTCACCTAACAAACTTCTTCCCTACATTCATCTCTCTGTCTCGCTCGCATCATGGTATCAGAGCAGAGAAGATCCTACGCCGCAGCTGTAGCAGATGAAACAAGTCACAGATCACGATCCACAACTCCCGTCATGCAATCGCCAGTTCGCACCAGAGATCCGCAGAGGAATTCTGCTCCGCAGAGGAGCATCAATGAAGAAGATGTCGAGAATCCATTGTTCTTGAGTAGCAATGAAAGCTCGAACGCCATTCTGGTTTCACCTCCCCTTGCCGGCAGCAGCAACTACAGTACATGGAGCGTCTCCATGCAAAACGCCCTAGAAGTCAAGAACAAATGGGGAATTATCGACGGAAGCGTCGCCGAGCCGAATATAACAGATGCCAAGTATCCGC
>CP025658.1:21733985-21770367 GCA_003576665.1 Ipomoea trifida | reverse complement strand
AACTTTCATAAGTTTGTTCATACGCAGTTTGGTGCATCAATAAAGATCATAAGGAGTGATAATGGTGGGGAATTCAATATGTCTGTTTTTTTTGAGGAACATGGCATCATACACCAGCGATCTTGCGTAAATACCCCTCAACAGAATGCTGTTGTAGAAAGGAAACATCAACACCTATTAAACGTGGCAAGGGCTCTCCGATTTCAAGCTAATCTCCCTTTGGATTTTTGGGGGCAGTGTGTGCTCCATGCGGCTTTTCTAATCAACCGGCTTCCATCACTAATTCTTGATTGGCAAAGTCCGTATTACAGATTGTATGGGAGCAGTCCAGATCTAAGCAACATAAGGGTCTTTGGTTGCCTATGCTTTGCTGCCACGTTGCCCCGATCAAGACATAAGATGGCACCAAGAAGCAAGAAAGGTATTTTTATTGGGATTCCTGCAAACACTAAAGGCTATTTGATATATGATGTTCAAGATAAATCCGTGTTTATATCTCGAGATGTAAAGTTTTATGAGAAACAGTTTGTTTTTGACAAAGTTGAGCAGCAGGAGAATGTGTCCACTGAATTCGAGCCATCTCTGCCTATTATACCTATCTCTCAGCATGAGGAGTTTCAATTCGACACTCCTGTTCATGCCCTCGATGACAACTTGGTGCCACCATTGGCTTTCTCAGAACCAGCAGAGAATGACACCTCTGGTAATGATGATCCATCCTTGGCTTTCTCAGAACAAGCAGAGCCAAGTATTCCTCCCTCACCGCCGGTATGCACTGCTAGTCCAAATGGTTCACAAACAGACTCCATAATTAATGATGGACAATCAGTTGCAGCTCCACCCCGGCGATCAACCAGAACAAGGCAGGTCCCAAACAAGTTGCATGATTACTACTGTGATACAGTGATTCAGAATAGGTCTTCACCTCATTCCCTCCTAAAGGTGATATCATATGATGGCCTCAGCTCAACACACAGACTGCTTGCTATGGCAGTCACTTCAATTGATGATCCAAAATCTTACAACCAGGCTGTGCAACACGACTGTTGGAAGAAGGCCATGCAAGCAGAGATTGAGGCTCTGCAAGACAACAACACCTGGGTAATAACTCAGCTTCCTCCGGGCAAAACACCTATAGGATGCAAGTGGGTTTATAAAACTAAACTCAAGTCAGATGGAACCGTCGAAAGATGCAAAGCAAGGCTTGTTGCCAAAGGTTTCACACAACAATTTGGGATAGATTATCTTGAAACCTTTTCACCTGTGGCCAGATTAACCACCATCCGAACCTTCTTAAGCATAGCAGCTTCCAAGTCTTGGCACATTCACCAGTTAGATGTGAATAATGCCTTCCTACATGGTGATTTACATGAGGAGGTGTATATGACTCTTCCTCCCGGTTTTCAGTGCAAGCAACCAAATCAAGTATGCAAACTGATCAGATCTCTTTATGGCCTAAAACAGGCGAGTAGGCAGTGGAATTCGAAATTAACTACAGCCTTATTACATATTGGTTTTACACAATCCCAATCTGATCCTTCTTTGTTCACTAGAGGTAATGGTAACAATTTCATTGCCTTATTGATCTATGTTGATGACATCATAGTAGCCAGTGCAGGGCTAGACTTAATACGAGAGCTCAAACAGTTTCTGGACAACGAGTTCAAGATCAAAGACCTTGGGGAATTGAACTATTTTCTGGGAATTGAGGCTCATCGATCCGCTGACGGATTGAACATTTGCCAACGGAAGTATGCTTTGGAGATACTCAATGAAGCTGGGTTTCTCGAATGTAAACCTGCGCAGACACCTATGTCGCAGAATCTGAAACTATCCCATAATGATGGAGTACTGCTTGAAGATCCTAGCAGCTACAGACGCTTGGTTGGCAGACTTCTCTATCTCACAGCTACAAGGCCTGACATCACCTTTGCGGTTCAACAATTGAGTCAATTTGTTGATGCTCCCACCAACAATCACTTGGCAGCAGCACACCGCATTCTAAGATATATTAAATCAGCTCCCGGGCAAGGTCTCTTCTATCCATGCAATACCGATTTGAATCTTCAGATGTTCTCGGATTCAGATTGGGCTACATGCTCTGAGAGTCGGAAATCCATCACCGGCTACTGCGCCTTCCTAGGATCAGCCTTAATCTCTTGGCGTTCCAAGAAACAGGTCACGGTTGCCAGATCGTCTTCTGAAGCAGAATATCGCGCCATGGCTTCTGCCGTGTGTGAAGCTCAATGGCTCAGCTACCTTCTTCGTGACCTGCAGGTTATGCCAACCAAACCAATAACACTCTTTTGCGACAACAAATCTGCAGTTGCTATAGCCGAAAACCCTGTCTTTCACGAACGTACGAAGCATATCGAAATCGACTGCCACATTGTACGTGAAAAACTTGCTCAAGGTCTGATTAAACTCCTCTCGGTTTCCTCCTCGAACCAAGTTGCCGATGGTTTCACCAAGCCGCTTCCATCCCCAGCGTTTCAAGTCTTTAAGTCTAAGCTGAGTCTGCAAGATTTGCATGCCCCAGCTTAAGGGAGGGTATTAGCATATGTAATAGGGGTAGTGAAGTAACTACACAATTAAGAGCAGTTACAACTGCTTTACCGCCATCTTTTTCCTTATAAAAGCTTTGTATCTCTGTACGTGAAGGATTAACAGAATCAATTCTCTTCAGTTTCAATCTTCCAATGCTCACCTAACAAACTTCTTCCCTACATTCATCTCTCTGTCTCGCTCGCATCATTGGCATCAAAAGTTAGACCATATAAACTTTCGAGACATGGAGTTCCAATTAAGTTACTTATAAACCGATTAAGTTAGAAGCTGCCCAAGGAGTTCCAAAGTTGAAAGTAGATCATGAAGGAATTTGTGGAGCTTGTTGTAACACCCCCAAGTTTACATAGGAGGCCACTCTAGGCAACAGGTAACCTACCATAGGCTCAAACAGTTATTCTATTCGAAGGGAATTAAAAATGAAGTGATTTCAGCAATTAAGTCTTGTGATATTTGTAAGAGGTGTAAGGATGAAAATGTAGCTTATCTCGGGCTGCTGCAACCTCTAAAAATCCCTGACCAGGCTTGGAAAAGTATATATATCAATGGATTTCATTGAAGGGTTACCTAATTCTCAAGGAAAGGAGGCTATTATGGTGGGGGTTGATACAGTCACTTCCTAGTATTATCTCACTCCTACAATGCTGAAAAAGTGGTTGAACTGCTCATGGAAAATAAGTTTGATTTCATTAAATTTTAATTAAATCTTACCATAATTATATTTTGTAATATATCATATCTAAATTTCTTATTTAAATAATATTAATCATACCATAATTATTATTCAAATTATAAACTATACTTTTATTTAATATAATATGAATTCTACAACTATACATTTTAAAAAAAGTATATGCATGCTATAATTTTTTAAAAATATTTTAATATTTAGTATTAATATTGGACAAATTATATCGTGGACCGCGGTCCCAAAACGACGTCGTTTTGATTAATGAAATAGACGGATGAATTCGCGCTACTCACTTTCTTTTCATATATACTGCAGTTTCTTTTCATATATACTGCAGTTTCTTTTCATATAAAACTACAGTTGTATATTATCGAATGAAACTATAGTTATATCCAAAAGAAACTGCAGTTGTGTTGAAAGGAAACTCCAGTTATGTTGAAAAGAAAGTGCAGTATATATGAAAAGAAACTGCAGTATATATGAAAAGAAACTGCAGTATGTATGAAAAGAAACTGTAGTATATATGAAAAGAAACTGCAGTATATTTGAAAAGAAATTAAAGTGAGTGGTATATATAGAAAAGAAACTGCAGTATATATGAAAAGAAACTGCATTATATATGAAAAGAAAGTGAGTGGCGCGAATTCATCCGTATGTTTCATTAATCAAAACGACGTCGTTTTGGGGATCCGCGGTCCACAATGCATTGTGGACCGCGGTCCACGATATAAGAACTGATAAAGTACTAGTGTGTGTGTATTTCTTTATTATTATAAAAGTTGTATTCATGGTTATTTTAAACTAGGATTATTTTAAGAATTAGGATCGGGGGTTACGTTATTTTTTAAAACTTGTAGGGCCATTGAAGGTCATTTTAAACTCAAGAGACCATAGCCGGTAAAATCCTAATATTCGGAGGATCATTGGAGGTATTAACTCACAAGTACAATTTTTGAAAATAATAGTCGTTTGATAGATTGATTTGCTTCTAAATGTTTAAATTGTTAAATAAAATATTAATTAAAAGGAGTTGTAGATGAAGAGCGTATATATTCTCATCATCCTTGCCCAACACATCGCTATAACGTATACCCAAAATGAATTTTTTCTATTCACGTGGTAGAATTAATGTGTACAATGAATTTTAATTTCTTCCAAACTTTAGAGTCCCATGAATCTATAATTCCTACTTGGAATATTCAATAAACCAATTGTTCTCACCATGAGTTTGATTTTCTTGTCTTTTAAAATTTTACAAGATTTTTGTTTCAGTAAACAGTATTTGTCATAGGCGTTTAATTTGACTAATTGTACAGGACAAGGACTATTTCGTGGCTATGATTAAAGAACACCCCATCTGTTGGCAGCTAACATTTTAAAGCACCAACTGCTGTGACTGGGACGAAAACAACACCACATGCATGTTGAGTGGCAGGTCAAACAATTGAGTCCAACATCCTACTGTCCAAACATGGGACGGATTGGTATGCAAATATAAAAAAAAAAAAAAAAATTAAAGTTATACATTTGATACCACATATAACTTTTGACATAGTGGTGAGTGCTTAATTTAGCAACTGACCGGGTAACAATGTAGGTCAAGGGGAATCCCATTGAATGCATAATGTGCAGTTGAGACTATCATGTGCTGCGATGGAACGACTATAACTTTTAACGTAGTTATAAAACCTATATCCTAACAACACATTTTATTTTCGGAAAACAAATTAAAGAATTTCGGTAAAAACTTTTGTGAGACCGTCTTACAGTTCTCAATTCGTGAAACAGGTCAGTTCTTTATAATGCGGTTAAAGATATGACCCATTAATCAAGGATCTTACCCGTCTCACGGATTGAAACCGGTGAGACAGTCGCACACAAGTGTTACCCAACAATTTATTAATATCCTCAAAGTTTATTACCTATTTAGTCAAAATTGGCCGCGTGACTATGGAGCCACGGCTGCATAAGTGTTTTTATACCAATTGGTTGAATCCTATTAGCTTCCAAGTGCTTAGTTTTCTATGAACTCTTAAGGATCATTACAGTGTGGTAGCGTTTTCTAGTTGATGTTGAGAATTGGGAATAAATACACTTAGTTGGATAAGAGACTACTAAATCGACTAAGTCTAGTAAATTCTTTAAGTAAAAGTTTCCCATCAATATATATATATATATAACCAACATGGTTGGCGTGGTGGTTCAGCACCTTGTCCCTTAAGCATGAGGTTGGGGGTTCGATCCCCACCCATGTGAATGGAGCAAACCATTTGGCCAGTCCCCTACCACTAAGTGTGCTGACCGTTGGGACGGGAGGATTAGTCCTTTGGCTGCCGGCCGAAGGGACACCTTTGGGAAATACCCAAAAAAAAAAAAAAAAATTATATATATATATATATATATATGTCAACTCAAATGCACTTAGACCTTAACGTGCGGCCGGTACGGACTCACCATTAGGTATGCAAAAACGCACCAATAGTGCTAGGATAGGAAAAACACAACAAAGAAATGTACCAATGCATCACAAAATGCACCATTAGATACGCATAACCACAAAATGCACCATTATGTACGCATAAATGGACCACGCAGTGTTCGGAAACGCACCATTAAGTGTGGTGAGGTATGGTGAATTTTTTGCAAAGGCCTGATGACTATACTGAAACATGGATATATATATATATATATATATATATATATATATATATATATATATATATATATATATATATATATATATATATGGATGCATGAGATTAGGCGCGAAGATAACTTCCCGTGCAGAAGTGTGGTTACCACAAAAGGACACACTTAAGTGTAGAATTAACACACCTAACCTTAAGCATTAAAATGACGCACCTTAAGTACACAAACCACGCACCTTAAGCACACAAACAAAACACCTTAAGAACACAAACTACACACCTAAAGTTTTAAATGACACACCTTAAGTTTCAACAATTGGTGCACCTTAAGCATACAATTCACGCACCTAAAGCTTTAGACCGGGGCGACGCACATTAAGTTTCAACAACTGACAAACCTTAAGCACCAAACCACGCACCTTAAGAAATAAAAAACAGCACATCTAAAACTTTAAATTGACGCACCTTAAGTTTCTTCAATAAACGCACTTTAAGTTCTCAACTGAAAAAGTGACGCACCTTAAGCACAGGACCCACACACTTTAAGAAGAAAAATTATCACACACTTAAAGCTTTAGACCGGCACACTTAAGTTTCAACAATTAATGCACCTTAAGCACAGAAACCACGTACCTTAAGTACAAAAATCACGTACTTTAAGAAAGAAAACCATGCACCTTAAAAAGAAAAATCAAGCATCTCAAAATTTGACCTAGATGCAAAATGACCAAATTGCTACCGCATTTTTTATTAATCATTGTTAGTCCTGGACGCTGATTTAGGCAATATCAGTGACTCTCATTTCACCGTAATTGCACACCTGGGCGCACCAACCGCATTTGAACCTAATTCTCTCACACACACACTCACTCTCTCTCTCTCTCTCTCTCTCTCTCTCTCTATATATATATATATATATATATATATATATATATATATATATATATATATATATGAAATGTGAAGCGAATTAAAAAGTCCCTTTTGAACCAAATATAAATAAAAGATAAAAATTGTGCACTAAGTATGTTTATTTAGTAGATGACAACAATAATAATTCTAAGAGTTTTGAATATACATGAACAGAGTATTTATAGTAATACAAAGAGCTCCAATATTGTAAATGATAATATTCCCAATAATATAGGGAGTTGGAGAAGTAATTGTAGTGTGACTAGAATACAAAGTTCTAATATGGAATTCAAAGGATAAATATCTCTATATTATTATAATAATTAAAGGAAAATAACTCTATAAATTAAAATATCCAACACTTCCATTATATTATTGACACCTAAGTATAAAAAAATAATAAAAAAAAAAATACATGCAAACCAAATTAAAATTCCCAACACTTCCATTCTATTCCTCCAAGAACGAATTTATTCTACTTTCCTTTCTTAGAAGAGAAATCGGATTGAGATTATGACTATGTTTTGCAAATATAGCTGAAAATGTAGCGGAAAAAGTTATAAACTAGAAGTTGAAATTGATCTCCCATGCTTAAAAATGTTTAGTAAAATTAGCCTTTTGATAAACTGATAAATGTAAAAAGACTAAAAATGACATGTTCATAAAATTTAAATATTTTTAAATTTAAATAGATTTATTTACGTATTAAAATATAAAATAATGAAACCAATAAATTTAGGAATCTACTAACTTATCTTTGAAGTTTTAAAATAAACTCTTATTTTAAGCTACTAATATTTTTCGATCTCATGTCCTTCCATATAGGAGAGTTACAACATGCCATTTGAACACAAGGTACTTGGCTGTAAGCAACTAATTTATTTTAGTAATATTATGAAACAAAACTTATAACTTATTATTAGCTTAAAATAGTTATGGCAAACATAACCCATATTGGTTTGTTGTGTAGAATATCTTGGGATGGCGGCTGTGTTATTTTGACAGACTTCATCACATGTACTGTCAGTACAAGGATTGGAAGTAGTATAAGTACTGGTGCCTTGCCCCTTCATTTCTTCATCATATCGCAACGTTACCTAACTGCTTAATACATACATCTTGGTCTGATCTCCTGCAATATAATGGCAATGTCGTCAATCAACATTGAAAACCATCTCCCACGCCCTGTCGACGACTTCCCTCCTACTTTATGGGCTCATTATTGCTTCCATTCATTCTCCATTGACAATCAGGTACCTACCTACGTACTTCAATTAATTATCTATATATATATATATATATATATATATATATATATATTCATTCTTACTGCCGCATATATGCATGCAGGTTGCAGAAGCATATGCCAAAGAGATTGAGGTTTTGAAGGAACAAACAAGGGCTACCCTGCAGACCATTGCTTCCGGAAGCAGTGCTGTGGCCGAGAAATTAAAATTTATCGATTTGCTAGTTCGTCTTGGAATAGCATATCACTTTGAGAAAGAGATTGATGATCAACTCCAACATATTTATACCCATTCTGTCGACTTGAATGATTTGGAAACTGTTGCTCTTCAGTTTCGATTGATGAGGCAACATGGTTACAACATTTCTACTGGTAATTAATATAATATAATTATAATTATAAGCCCATGGCATCAAATTAAATTAACTAATTATATATGCATCCAGATATTTTTAGTAACTTTGTTGACGGCGATGGTAAGTTCAAAGACACCTCTGATGTGAAGGGTCTTCTGAGCTTATACGAAGCTTCGTACGCGAGAACACACAGTGACAACGTTCTAGAAGGCGTGGTCGCTTTTGCGGCGCCTCGTCTCCGATCTGAAGCATCACTTCTGGAACCCAACAGCACTTTAAAAAAGATGGTGATGCATGCCCTGGATCAGCCATTGCACACCGGCATGCCAAGAATCGAAACCCGATTTTTCATTTCGGTGTACCAAGAGGAAGAGGACTCGTCCAGGAACGATGAATTGCTCCGCTTTGCGAAATTGGATTTCAATTTGCTGCAGATGTTGCACAAGGAAGAGCTCAGTGAAGTATCAAGGTTACCTTTGATAATTAGCTACATACAATTTATATATATATAGCTAATTTAATTTGTTAAATTAGTTTACTATGAACTAAGTGTGTACGTGTAGGTGGTGGAAAGATTTGGACATTGTGACAAAACTTCCTTATGCAAGGGATAGAGCAGTTGAATGCTATTTTTGGGCACTAGGAGTATACTTTGAGCCTCAATATTCCAAGGCTCGAGTCATGCTCGCCAAAAGCATTGCAATGATTTCTGTTGTGGATGACACATATGATTCTTATGGTACGATTGAAGAATTAGAAGTATACACAGATGTCATACAAAGGTATACTCGCGTGCATGCTAATATATGCATATAATATGTTCATCTATCTATATATACTAGCTCGATCAAGATGGTTTAATTTGGTTCTATATGTTCTAATTTAAGTTTAATTTATTCCATTCTCTAATTGTGCTAGGTGGGACATTAGCGAAATAAATCGGCTACCAAACTACATGAAAATTAGCTATAAAGCTATGCTAGACCTTTTTGATGAGTACAAGAAGGATCTTTCAAAAGAAGGAAAATCATATGCCGTCCCATATGGAATAGAAAGAGTAAGTAATTTGTTATATATATATATATATATATATATATATATATATATATATATATATATATATATATATATATATATAAATAATAAGTATGTATATAACTATTGGAAGACGACGGCTAATATAATGTAATCTATCTATCTATCTATCTTATGTGTGTTTGTAATATAATTTATTAGATGAAGGAACTCGTGAGAGGCTACTTTATTGAAGCCAAGTGGTTCCTTGATGGAGACAAGCCTAAGCCTACTTTTGATGAATACCTTAAAAATGCATTCGTTACTAGCACCTACTATGTTCTTGTCCTAACATCTTGCTATGGGTTGAAGTCTGCTGATGAGAAAGTATTTGATTGGTTAAAGCAAAATCCTAAACTTCTTGATGCATGCATTACCATATGCAGACTCGTCGATGACATAGCCACCTTTGAGGTAATAGAATATTATATTCAATATGTGTATATTTTTCATACATATATGTTGCCTTATCATTTTTATTACCATTACCATAGATTGGAAGATCAAACAAATTAAATTCATTTAAAAATCCATGTTAATATCAACTAATTAATTGCTGCTACTCATTATTTATAGACTGAGAAAGACAGAGGACAATTGTCAACTGGGGTGGAATACTACATGAATGAGTATGGCCTATCACTAGAAAAGACAATGGAAAAATTTCACGAACTTGTTCAACTTGCTCTCGAGGATTTGAACGAAGGACTCCTCAAACCAACACCTGTTCCTGCAGAGATTCTCTTACGTATTGTGAATTTTGCAAACATGCTCTTTGTTGCATACCAATATAATGAAGATGGATATACTTTTCCTGAAAAGGTTTTGAAACCTCACATTATTGGCCTACTCGTAGATCCTATCGTAATATAATTAAGCGTAAGAATGGCTCCAGCTCATCTCTCCAAGTCAGCACTAATGTCATCTGATCTCCATGACATAATTTGGAGGGAACCAGTCCATCACTATCTCTTTTCTTTGTAATAATAGTGCAGTGCAACTGCCAACATGATGAATAAACTCTTTCAATTCTTAGCTTGTTGGTTCCTAATATAAAAAATATTTATGATCGATCTTTTGGTAATTAATAAATTTTCTAGCTATCTTTAATTTGTTGGTTTTATTTAAAGTGACACTATACCCACTTCTTATGTGACACGTTTCTCCTTCTTTTTTTTTCTGTTTTTTTTTTAATGAAAACAACATAACTTTATTTTAAAAACAAATAAAATAAAACAAATTAAAGTTTAAAATAATAAGCGATCAGATAAAATATATAGTTCTAACCCCCTCAGCCCGACCTCCGCCCTCAAACCCCAAAAAGAAAAAGAAAAGCAAATGTGTTTGCATAAAATTAATAAATTATACTATCCTAAAACTACCAAGTGTGTGCGTGGCAATAAAAGCCAACAAGAAATGCAAAAGTAGAAACAATAATTTGACTAACGTAAACCATGATCTACCTTGCATTGTGAACTCTGCTCAAAATATAACATTCATATTATGTGTTTACAGTTGACACATTCTATACCTACAATTAACAATTCCAGTACATATAAACAAATTAAAGACACATAACATGGTAATTATAGACACATATCATGATAACTACAGACACATAAACGGTTAACTGTATGTACAACATATAGTTATTAATTTATGCATATGTAGTTATTATATTAAAAGTCTGTAATTACCATGTTATATGCTTTCAATTTGTTTATAGGTACATAAACTGTTAAATGAAGATACATAATGTGCAAACACATAATTGCTAACCCGCTCGTACTCCCCTTTGGCCCAAAGCTCCGATATCATGATCAATTGGCTTGAGTCAAGGGCTACGCTGCTACAAACCATTGCTCCTGGAAGCAGATGTGATGATGTGGTCGAGAAAATAAATTCTATCAATTTGTGGGAGTGCCATGGAATTGAATAGCATATTACTTTGAGGCAGAGATTGATGATTAAGTCCAACATATTTTTACCCACCACATCCACTATAATGATTTGGAAAAACTATTTCTCTTCAGTTTCGATTTAAAAATAAAAAATAAAAAATCTTATTCCTATGACAATCATGTCTCAAGTAAGAACCTGTACGTGGATAAATTCAAAATATTTATCAAAACAACCTTGCTCCTGTTTGACGTAATTTCCTATCCATAAGATCTTGCAGATCAATGGTTTGGATTTGTCCACAGTGTTGGTTTTATCTCCACCGAATGGTCCAAGAATTGCCGATTTCTGACCACTAAAAAATCGGACATTTCCAGCTAGGGCTGTCAATGCGGGCCGGCCCGCCCCATTAGGCCCGCCCCGCAGCGGGCTTTCCTTTTTGCGGGCTTTTGCGGGCCGGCCCGATAAGCCCACGGGCTGGAAAATACACTACCCGAGCCCGCCCCGCGCGGGCTTGCGGGTTTCGCGGGCCGGCCCGCGGGCCACCAACAAAATTTTTTTAAAAAATACAAAACTTAATTAATTTAAATCTGAATCTAAATCTAAATCAACTGATAAATATTTCGTAGTCAGTAATATTTAAAATCACTATAATTAAATTAAATAAATACATAATACATCTCAAATCTCAATTCTCAAAATCTTGGAGAACTGAACTGGGTGTGTCCCCCTTCCAGATTAATAAAAAAAAAATATCAATTCTCAAACTAATGAAACCATGTTCACTGTTCACTTATGGCGTGCGGCGTGGTGGCTGCGGCAGGTAACATGAAGTCAGGCGAGGCGGCGCAAGGTGAACTGGAGCCAGGCGCGGCGGCAGTACGCAACCTGGAGCTTGGCTTGCGTCGCGGAGGCGTGCGCGTGGAGGTAGCAACGTCCTGTTAGTGGCTGACGATTCAGCGGCAGGCAAACTGGATTGCTCGAACTCCTCGAAGGAGGCCATGAATACAAAGTACAAAACCAAACGAAGATTTGCGGAGTTTGTATTGGAAGTGAGAAACGAGAAGAGAACGTAGAGCAGTAAGCCAGGGAGAGGAGAGCGGCTTCTTTGAGGCTTTGATTGAGGGATTAGGGTTAATTGGATTAGGGCATACTATTTATATATTTATATATATATATATATATATATATATATATATATATATATATATATATAAATTTTTTTTTTAAATAGCCAAACCCGCGGGCTGCGGGCCTTTACGGGCTAAGTTAGGCCCGCTCTTTCGCGGGCCTCTAATTTTGAAGCCCTAGCCCGCCCCGCGCGGGTGCGGGCCGGCCCGCGGGCTTCGGCCCTATTTGACAACCCTATTTCCAGCATTATGTGTTGTACATGCTTTTTGAATCTTCAATGTTTTGGTCAACGGGAAAAACTCATTCATGAATTATTTATGCAACTGAGCCCAAGAACAAGTGTGCACAATTGTTTCATCTTCGCGCATCCTTATCTCTTCAAATTCGGTGTAGACTTGTTGCAGTTTTGACTGTCTGACAAATGAGTCTCCTTCATATATATAAGGTTTCTAGAATCTCCCATGCTTCCGTAGCTTGAGAACAGCCAACAATCAGGGTAAATTGGCTCTCATCAAAGCTTCCCATAAGTGTATTCAGTGCCTTAGCTTGTTGTTATTATCGTTGACAGTAATTTCTTCAAGAGTCCACTGATCTGTCGAAGCCACTTCAACAATTTTATCAGCTTTTGTGCTAGTGGGATTAAATCACCATGTGTGACGGCCCTCCAAACATTTACACCTTGAGCTCCAAATAGATTTTTGTACGTGCTTTTTAGTAGGCCTAATTTGATCGCACAAGCTGAGGTGGTCTTAATCTTTCAGTCCTGAAAATCAACGCTCAAAGAACCAATGCAAAGACAAAGTATTTTCACAAGCGTCGAAGATTTTTAAACCTGCTCTGATACCAAGTGAAAATTAGCCAACAGATCAGCAATAATCCAATTACTTTGGAATGATTTAAGGGTTACTTATACCATAAGTAACGAACACAGTTATATTGTTGTAATCCATTGCATCCGAGGAACCTGAAGCTTCAACGATCCTAACATTCTCGGGAAGAAAAAATTAGTTTTAAGGAAAGTGTGTTTCACACTCCTTAAATTAATTGTTCTTTTTCGTGAAAATCATTATTTTCGAATAATTGCAAAAATTTCCAACAAAAATTTAATGAGGCACGATTGTGATCATATAATGTTCAAAGGGGAGTGTTCTAATTTCTTTTCCCTTGTTCTTCTATTTTATTGTATATTCCTATATTTCAATCTTACAAGTTCATCAGTTAAGAGCTAACTCGCCAACGGGCACAATCAACTACAATAGGAATATCTACCATAGGTCCTTTAAACGGGTATTCCTTGCAGAATCACTCATTTCCTTGAAATGAGGGAACAAACGTCATTCCAAGAACAAGTGTGCACAATTGTTTCATCTTCGCGCATCCTTATCTCTTCAAATTCGGTGTAGACTTGTTGCAGTTTTGACTGTCTAACAAATGAGTCTCCTTCATATATATAAGGTTTCTAGAATCTCCCATGCTTCCGTAGCTTGAGAACAGCCAACAATCAGGGTAAATTGGCTCTCATCAAAGCTTCCCATAAGTGTATTCAGTGCCTTAGCTTGTTGTTATTATCATTGACAGTAATTTCTTCAAGAGTCCACTGATCTGTCGAAGCCACTTCAACAATTTTATCAGCTTTTGTGCTAGTGGGATTAAATCACCATGTGTGACGGCCCTCCAAACATTTACACCTTGAGCTCCAAATAGATTTTTGTACGTGCTTTTTAGTAGGCCTAATTTGATCGCACAAGCTGAGGTGGTCTTAATCTTTCAGTCCTGAAAATCAACGCTCAAAGAACCAATGCAAAGACAAAGTATTTTCACAAGCTTCAAGATTTTGAAACCTGCTCTGATACCAAGTGAAAATTAGCCAACAGATCAGCTAACTCGCCAACGGGCACAATCAACTACAATAGGAATATCTAATTCCATAGGTCCTTTAAACGGGTATTCCCTGCAGAATCACTCATTTCCTTGAAATGAGGGAACAAACGTCAAATCAAAAAATTGAATAAATCTATTAATGATAATGTTATTCAACTCTTGACATGCTCAATGAAATAAACTTACTGTTGTAAACATTCAAAAACAATGAATTTAAACATGTGGTAAAACTAGTAACTTTATAGAATTAAACTTTATGACGTAGTCGAGTGAGGTGAGTATTGGTGGAAGATAAAATTTTCTAAGGGGTGTTTGGTTGGGTGGATTCCATGAAGTGAAAGAAAATGTGTTTTTCCATTGTTTGGTTGGATGAAAAATATTTTTCATTGGAACTTGAGTTCCCAAAAATGGAGGAAAACAAATTCTTTGCTAGGAGTTGGTATTTTGTTTTCTAAAGAGTTTGGAAAGAAAGTATTGAGCAATTAGACAACTTTACCCTCATCAAAATAATATAATTTATTATCACTATTAATTGTTAAGGGCATATTGGTCTTTATATTCATAATTTCTTACCATTCCAAATCCAACCAAACAATGAAATTCATATTTCCAGTAATTTCATTTCCACCAACCAAACAATGAAATCAATTTTCCTGGTAATTTGTTTTTCATGGAATTTGAATTTCATTTCCTTCAAATATTTTTCAGCGAACCAAACGGGCTTTAAGTGAATTTTGAGCTGGATCTGACTATTAAAAAAAACAAAAACCCTAGGTTTCATGGGTCTGGTATATCTAAACTGAATATGCGTTTATCATATTCGTAACAGTATAGTCGCTG
This sequence comes from Ipomoea trifida, assembly GCA_003576665.1. NCBI lineage: Eukaryota > Viridiplantae > Streptophyta > Magnoliopsida > Solanales > Convolvulaceae > Ipomoea > Ipomoea trifida. Next base: position 21,755,124 of record CP025658.1, on the reverse strand, counting down.
AATTCTAAAATAATTAAAAATGCAAATTTAATGGGCATTATTTTAATTACAAAAATACTATGTGTCACGTTAGACGTTTGTTTTTTTCACAAAAGCTGCAAATTGATCAATTTTTATGGTCAACGCTGTACAAATGGTGGACACCCTAAAGTTTGGAAGAAATTTAATAGTAAATAATTAATTCTACTACGTAAATAGGAGAATTATATTGCCTTAGTTTTTGTTTGGGAAAAGTCGCTAAGAGTGGATAGAAAAAAAAAAATATTTAATTTTTTTTTTTTTCTAAAAATGAAGATGTGCTGATAACATTCTCGCAATTTCAAGCTCCTTTCAACATCTCATAATGTAATTTGATAGAGACAATGTAAAATGTTTACCCACTTAATTTGTCTTATCATATTCTTTCAATGTTCATATTGGCATGGTTTAATGATCTAAACTGAATAGAATTTATCATGTTTAACATATAATACATAAAAATATATATATATATATATATGAAATTCGACTATAAACTTAAATTTTTAGCCAAAATTAACATAACATATCTTGACCGCAAATTATATCGTGGACCGTGGTCTACAATGCATTGTGGACCGCGGTCCCAAAACGACGTCATTTTGATTAATGAAACAGAAGGATGAATTCGCGCCACTCACTTTCTTTTCATATATACTGCACTTTCTTTTCATATATACTGCAGTTCCCTTTCAACACAACTGCAGTTCCCTTTCAACACAACTGCAGTTACTTTTTGATATAACTACAGTTGTATATTATCGAATGAAACTATAGTTATATCAAAAAGTAACTGCAGTTGTGTTGAAAAGAAAGTGCAGTATATATGAAAAGAAAGTGTAGTATATATGAAAGTGAACTGCAGTATATATGAAAGGGAACTGCAGTATATATGAAAAGAAAGTGAGTGGCACGAATTCATCCGTCTGTTTCATTAATCAAAACGACGTCGTTTTGGGGACCGCGGTCCACGATATAAGAACTGTATCTTGACTTCAATTTAGTACAAGAGTCCATCAGAATGGAGTGTTTATCACTACGTCAACAGTATAATATATAAAAACAATGCATAATTTTATTATATATATATATATATATATATATATATATATATAGAAAATTAATCAAATGCGGCATGTACATTAGGTGCGGTCGTGTGGCCAAAGATAAGCCGCTGGATGGAGGTGATCTGATGGTGGTGGTTATATATTAGGATTTAGGAAGTTTAATTCGCGTAACTTAAGTGGGGGCTTTATGGTAATTGTAAGTGGGAAGGTAATTTTAGAGTACAGAATACACCAACAAACGTATTATTAAAACACACCATTCAACATATTAAAATTCACCAGTTCTTAAATTAAAACACACCACGTAACCACCACACACCAAATTCAACTACTCTCGTAAAATTCACCACCATGTGTATTAAAACACACCATTCTACGTTATAAAATGCACCACTAGAGAAATTAAAATACACCATTCCCCACCATACCGAAATACACCACTCAATTCAAATGCACCAACAAAATTAAAACACACCATTATACGTTATAAAATGCACCAGTTATCATATTAAAACACACCACTTAACCACCACACACCAAATGCAACTACTCTCGTAAAATTCACCATTATTAAAACACACCATTATACGTTATAAAATGCACCACTAGACAAATTAAAACACACCATTCCGGCATTCCCCAACATATCGAAATACACCACTCAATTCAAATGCACCAACAAAATTAAAACACACCATTGTACGTTATAAAATGCACCAGTTCTCAGATTAAAACACACCACACACCAAATACACTTACTATTGCGAATTACACCAATATTATCTCAAATATGAACCAGATTAATGTTGATAATGCACAGAGTAATGCGAATTACTCCATTCTCGTTTCTCTGTTGGAGTCGACCTATGCGTTTTGTTCAGAACGGAGTGCTCGTTGCTGGTGATGGAGTCCCTTCTACGCTCGTCTAGTGTTTGTTGCTCAGTGCTCGTCGACTGCAAGTCTCCGTCATCGTCTGATCTGATCTGGTTTTGAAATTGTAGTGAATTGCCAACATTATCCTTCCCGTTCGCGTAGTTAAAGATCAGTGCCTGCATTGTTTGGATTAATATGAAGCCTTAGATCATGAGATCTAATGGTGGAAATAAGGCCACACAGCCGCACGGGGGAGACTGGCCGCATCTGATGGGGACTCTATATATATATATATATATATATATATATATATATACACTTGCATAACAGTCGGTGACACAAATCGATAATATGATACTGTCTTGATCCTCCATGCTGCTACCGAAAGAATCAAACACACTATTGGATAAAAATCAAAGTCAAAAGTTGAATCACATCCTCCAATGGTATGAGGATACATTGATTGATTGAATGAATTGGGTCGTGATGATGTCTAGTTAACACAGTTTAATATTAGTGATAGATTAAGACAACCTCCAATGGTAGTGTTCGAAGTGAATACAACCTCCAACGGTAGTGTTCGAAGTGAATTAACACCCAATCCTCCTTTCCTAGCACATGTTGCTAAATTGAACAGTGGGTCGAGAAATTTCTTTCCCTTCCCAGTCAAAAGCTGCCAATTAAGAATGTAGTATTCTTTAATCTTATCTGCGAAATAGTTCTTCGACTATGAAAATATCTATCGCAAAAATAAATGTTCAATGCATTAAAAGGACATCATATATACTTCTCGGCCAAACAAAAATCTTGAAAAAAGTTAAAAGACAATGAAGTCAAACTCATGGGAAGACCAATTAGTCTATTATTGAATTTTCCATGTAGAAATTATGAACCCATGGGACTCTAATTAAAGTTTGGAAGAAATTCAAATTCATAGTGCACATTTATTCTACCACGTGAATAGGAAAAATTGATACGAATTACTTTTTGGGTATATATCTTATGTCAATGTGTTGGGCAAGGACGATGCATGGCAATATACATTATATTCTCAATCTGGGGATAATTAGCCTCACTAATTTTAATTTTGTTTTTAAAAAAATACTATATCATATGAAAAAGAAATTCAAACTTAGTCCCAAAATGGATGCCGAGTGAGTAGAACATAATTTTTGTATCAAAAAATCATGAATTTGATTATCCTCAGCACCATCTCAATTGAATCCAACGCATAGTCTTTTTAGTGCGATTTATCTCTCCAATGTGGTTTGTGGACTATTATATACAAGTGAGATTTCCTCAGTAAGCACCTTCGAGTAATGATGGTTTCCTTTGTCATCCAAAAAAATAAAAATAAAAACAGAGAAAAAAAAAACAAAATATATTCTAACATACTTTAAAAAGTGACATATTGAAGCAAGTCTAGAAAATTCTACGAAAAATAGTTTTTCTTTCTTTTGTTTATTTATAATTTTTGGATACGGTAAATCACCGATTTGGTCCCTCAATTGTTAGTGAACTGTCTATGTAGTCCCTTAACTCCATATTCATCAATTTGATCCCCGAAATTAATCATTTTTTGTCACATAACTCCATCCGTCCATATTCCGGTGGTCAAATTGATGAATACGGCCGGATGGAGTTATGTAATAAAAAATAATTAATTTTGAGGACCAAATTGATGAAAATGGGGTTAATGGACTACATTGATAATTCTCTAACAATTGAGGGACCAAATCGGTAATTTACCCTTTTGGATATATATATATATATATATATATATATATATATATATATATATATATATATATATATATATATATATATATATATATATATATATGCATTCGATTCCTAGTTATCTATCATTAAAAAATATTGATTTAGTCCCTTACTAAATGTAATGTATTAATTCTAACATTAACTAGGAAAATCCTCTAATGACTTTTAAAAGTTGATAGAAAAAAAATACTTGAATTGGAAAATAACAAGATTCAACCAATAATTGATATAAAAACAGCTAAGCGCCAATATAATGGCTCCATAGACCATAGTCCATAGTCCACACTCCACACTCCACACTCCACACTCCACACTCCACACTCCACAGCAGCCATTTTTTACTAAATTGGTAATAATAAATTTATTTAATATTTCGTCAATTTTTTTAAAAATCAAATATCTATAATTAGTTTTGTTTTATGTGGGATAGCTCAACTTGAACTCAAAATATAAAATATAATAAATTGGTAGAATATAAATTCGACACAAATTTTTTTGCCTGAAAATCATAAACTTTTTCCTGCAATACAAAAAAAATTCACTATATATTGGGATGTCCTGTACATGTGCATTTTATAGAAAGCTCTCAGGCTTCAAATACTTTCATAGGTTCATAGGATATTGACAAAAGGTTAGAGATATTTTTGGTAGAATTCGACGATGCCGTGCTCCCGTTCATCTTTGGCGATGGAGCGTTTTTATAGTAGAAAAGTATGTTGTGCATTGTAATGAAGCGTGCATTTACACCTTGAGTCTATGTATAGATTTTTGTACGTGCTTTCCAGTAAGCATAATTTGATCTCACGAGCTGAGGAGGTCTTGCTTCTCCTTCCATTCTTTTAGTCTTGAAAATCAACGCTCAAAGAACCAACGCAAAGACGGAGTATTTTCACAATTGCAGAGTAAAACCAATTTTCAAAAAGAAGATTCCCGCTCCAATACCAAGTGAAATTTAGCAAACAGATCAGCAATAATCCAATTACTTCGGAATGATTTAAGGGCTAGTTAAACCAAAAGTAACAAACGCAGTTATATTATTGTAATTCATTATATCCGAGGAACTTGGCGCATCAATGATACTAACATTTTCCGGAGGAAGCAAATTAGTTTTAAGGAAACTGTGTTTCACACTCCTTGAATTAATTGTTCTTTTCATTGAGAATATTTAATTTCGAATAATTGTGAAAATATCCAACGAAAACATATATTACGAAACTGCTTTTGAAAAATTTAAAGAATTTTCTCAGTTATTTATGTACTCCGTAATAGATATACAATTCTATGGGTTTTATTCCGCTATTTTTAAATTAAAAATCTCATTTCTTTTTCTCAATTTTCACAGCTTAATTTTTTTCTTTATTATAAAAGTTGTATTAACATTTAATTAGTTCTTTAAATCAATTAGTGTATTTTAAAATTTATAATTTTTTTTTTGTCCTGGGCAAGCAAAAGTTTGGAGGTTAAATGGACTATTTGGAATTTTCGAATTAATAGTCGTTTGATAGAGTGATTTGTTTTTAAAAGTTTAAGTTCTTAAATAAAATATTAATTAAAAGGAGTTGTGGATAAAGAACTTATATTCTCATCATCCTTGCCCAACACATCGCTATAACGTAGTATTCCCAAAATGAATTTTTTTCTATTCACGTGGTAGAATTAATGTGTACAATGAATCAATAATTCCTACTTGGAATATTTCAATAAACCAATTGTTCTCACCATGGGCTTGATTTTATTGTCTTTGAAAATTTACAAGATTTTTGCTTCACTAAACAGTATTTGTCATAGGTGTTTAATTTGACTAATTGTACAGGCCAAGGACTATTTCGTGGCTATGATTAAAGAACACCCCATCTGTTGGCAGCTACCATTTTACAGCACCAACTGCTTTGACTGGGAAGGAAAGAACACCCCATGCATGTCTAGCCGCAACTCAGACAATTGAGTCCAATATCATATCCTGTCATCGAAACATGAGAGTGACAGGTATATAAATATAAGTTAAATAAAGTTATGCATTCGCTACTAAATCAGATGTAGCTTTCGGCATAGTGGCCTGGTGAGTGCTAGCTTGATCTAGTAATTGGTAACAAAGTAGGTCATGGGGAATCCCATTGAACTCATGATGTACAGTTGAGACTAGCATGTGCGGGAGGGAACATAGTAGTAAGTGTTATATCCTAATAATACATTTTATTTTCGGAAAACAAAATAAAAAAAATTTATTAATATCCTGCAAGTTTATTACCCATTTAGTCAAAAAATGGCCAAGGGACTATGGAGTCATGGCTGCATAGGTGTTTTTATACCAATTGGTTAAATCCCATGCATTAGCATCCAAGTGTTTAGTTTTCTATGAACTCTTAAGGATCAATAGTGGTAGGGTTTTCTAGTTGATGTTGAGACTTGGGAATAAATACACTCAGTTGGATAAGAGACTAAATCGACTTGATTCTAGAAAACCCCTAAATTATTTGTGATATAAATGTTGCCTTTCAAATTTCAAAACATGACATATGTTGTACCTTCCCAAATAGGGAGAATGAGAAATGCTGTTGTCAGCGAAGGAGAACAAACGAAAAAAGAATAATGGAGGAAAAAAACCATTGTCTGAGAGTCATAAATTACAAATCTCCAATAATAATAATAATAATAATAATAATAATAATAATAATAATAATAATAATTATTATTATTATTATTATTATTATTATTATTATTATTATTATTATTATTATTATTATTATTATTATTATTTATGTATGTGTGTGCCTGTATCTATTTATATAAAAATTATAATTAATAAAATATATAAATTTATATCTTACATTATATTTATTAAATATAAATATTAAATTATGTACAATATAAAAACTATTCCTAAGAGCATAAGAATAACTAATACCAAAGTTCCGTAGGAATCGCTATTCCCTTTGCAAAGGTAATAATTGTATTAATTCCTAGGAATATTATTCCCATGACTAAATGACCAAAACAAACAATGGAATAGGTCTATTCTAAAGAATGTTATTACATTCTTGACCTATCCCATGAACCAAACATGCCATAAATATGTTTATTTAGTAATCAATGTGAGAACAATAATTCTTGGAAATGAATAATAATGATATTGAATAACTTAAGTTTTAGAATATACGGGAAGGTGACTATTTATAGGAATAGAAAGATCTCCCGGATGGTAAATGATAATATTCACAATAATATAGGGAGTGGAGAAGAAATTCTAATATGACTAGAATACAGAGTCCCAATATTCCTCTTCACACTTGAGCTTCTCTAGAGAGAATATTTTGCTTTACCTAGATCATTGAATCTTGATGTGATGTGACAAATGGCATAAGGTTTTGTAGTGGAAGTGTGTCCAATCCCCCCTCCGGCCGGATCCCCCTCCCGGCACTTTCACCTTTAAGTAACACTTGATTGTTTGTGAGATCCTATACAACAAACAAGGATGGACGGAATTCAAAGGATAAATAATACCTCTATATTCTTATAATAAATAAAGGAAAACTTTACAAATTAAAATGCCCAACACTTAGCTTCCATTATATTATATTACCCATTTAGTAAAAAATGGCCACGGGACTATGGAACCATGGCTGCATAGGTGTTTTTATACCAGTTGGTTGAATCCCATTAGCTTCCAACTTTTTAGTTTTCTATGAACTCTTCATTAGAGTGGTAGGGTTTTATAGTTGATGTTGAGACTTGGGAATAAATAGTTAAATACACTGAGTTGGATAAGAGACTAAGTGGACTAAGTCTAGAAAATTCTTTAAGTAATTAAAATTTCCCATCAATATATATATATATATATATATATATATATATATATATATATATATATATATATATATATATATATATATATATATATACATATGATCGCGTTCAGGTGCGTACTGGCCGCCCAGGAGAAAACTGCGGACGAATCACAGCACGCCACGTGTCCGGAATGTAGTTGCACATAACGTTATAACTAGGTGCACATAATGTTATAACTAGGTGCACATAGGTGCACCCAGGTGCATAAATGTTAACAAGGTAAATTACTTGCACCTGTAAGTGAAAATATGTGCACACGTGCAAGTAAATTGTACAATGAAAATCAATACTAAGTGCACCTAATGTTATAACTAGGTCCACATAGGTTGCACCCAGGTGCATGAATGTTAACAAAGTAAATTACTTGCACAAATGCAAGTAAACTGTATTGCAGATGCAAATAAAATGTATTACAGGTGCAAGTGAATTGTACACTGAGCATCAATGCTAAGTGCACCTAATGTTATAACTAGATGCACGTAATGTTATAACTAGGTGCGTCTAATGTTATAATTAGGTGCACATATGTCGCACCAGATGCATGAATATTAACAAGATAAATAAACTGCATTTGTAAGTGAAAATATATGCAAAAATAGGTGCATGAATATTAACAAGGTAAATTACTCGCACTTGTACGTGAAAATAGTTGCGAAAACAGGTGCACTTGTAAGTGAAAGTAGATACACTTTTAAGTGAAACTAGGTGCACTTGTAAGTGAAACTAGGTGCACTTGTAAGTGAAACTAGGTGCACCAAAGTTCCAGTTATTTAAGAATATGCCATCGCGTCATTTTTTTAAAATTGCATCTGATTTGTTGATCTGAACACGTGGACGGGCAGGACGGCTGTGATTTGTCCGCAATTCTCTCCTGAGCGAGAGTACGCACGAGAGTGCAACCCTATATATAAGTCCACATGATCCTCATTTATGTATGCGTATATATATATATATATATATATATATATATATATATATATATATATATATATATAGAGTCATGTTCAGGTGTGGCCGTGCTCTTACGTGCGGCCGTGCGGTTTACACCACTCAATGTTACGAAATACACCACTCAATGTTAAGAAACACACCACACAAATATGCACTGTGGTGTGTTTCTTAAAATTGTGGTGTGTTTCATTGTGGTGTGTTTCTTAACATTGAGTGGTGTGTGACCGCACGGCCGCACGGGAGAGCACGGCCACACTTGAAATTATTTCTATATATATATATATATATATATATATATATATATACATATCAAATGAGGATCATGTGGACTTATTTGATCCTTTGATTTAAATAAATCAATGTTTGTGGTTAATTCTATGCACTAGATTTAATTTTCCGCACTCATTTTGTTGTGCATTATTTCTCAGTTTATTGTGCATTCGTTCTCAGTTTGTTGTGCATTCGATCTCAGTCTGTTATGCATTCATAGTGTGACAGTTGTGCATCTCTTCCACTTTGTTGTGCAATTGCATTCATAGCCGTTAGATCACTCAAAATGGATAATCTGGATTAGTCTATAGGGTCCTCACCTAATGATAAATCCTCACCTGATCCGGAACATTTTTGCGTACCTAATGTTAAGGCCTGACTGCATCTGAGCTGACTTACACACACAAAAACACACACACACACACACTATTAGGTACGCATCACCACAAAACGCACTATTATGTACGCATAAACGCACCACACAATGTGGCTTGGACAATCCTCATAGTCCTCACTATGATCCTCATGCACACCCTTGCAGGTCTAGTAGGCAACGTCAAGCTCCAAGCAGGCTGCTTGATTATTACGGAAATGCCACTGTACAAGGGAGAAAGTCACTTCATCATTTAGCAAAGGTAATTTCTTATGACAATCTTGTCACTTCACACAGGATATTCTCTATTGCAGTGTCATTTATCAATGAACCAAAAACATATAATAAAGTTGCTAAATACGATTGTTGGAATGAAGCTATGAATGTCGAAATTACTACCCTTCAAGCCAATGAGACATGGGAGCTAACTGATTTACCTCCTAGGAAAAAGCCTATAGCGCGCAAATGGAATTGTAAGATTGGATTTGTAAGATTAAACTAATGGCTTATGGCACTGTGGAAAGGCACAAGGTGAGATTAGTCGCAAAAAGGTACACACAAGAGCTCGGGATTGACTACATCGAAACATTTTCTCCGATGGCAAAGCTAACAACCAGTAACACTTTCCTTGTGATGGCAGTATCTAAAGCTTGGCATGTGTTGCGCCCGCGGAAGTGGGATAGATCAGATTACAACAATAATTTGAGATGGTAAAAATAAAGGAGGCACAGATTTTACGTGGAAAACCCCTAAACAAATTAGGGTAAAAATCACGGACAAGAATAGAAGAATTTCACTATGAGAAATAGGAGTTACAACCACTCTCTAACTAACAAGGAGAAAACAAGGATAATTCTCTCTTGCTAGGAAGGAGAAATACACTCAACAAACTCTCTAATATCTCTAGTATATGAGGGAAGAATAGAATGATTTGGGATGACAAGAATGACAAATGACCACCCTATTTATATTTGAGGATTTGGGGTCATTTTGTAGTTAGCCTAAAATGTAGGGACCAAACAATAAATATTTTGTTCAACAAAGTTTGGCTACCTAACATTCTTGTTCAAAGTTGGCAACTTCCAATTTGGCTGATGCATGGTATGTTGCCTAACTCCATTTGCTGACAATCTCCCACTTGAAGATTAGATTGTAACGATCATATCTTCACACCATTCTTTCTACCTTGCACGTTCCATGTCGCTTACGTCTCTATCAGGCCACAGGAAGATCGACACTAAGTAAACTTATCAACATTGATTACCTTTGTCAGAAAATCTGCTATGTTGTTTGTGGTATGGATTTTCTGCAAATCTACTGTTTCTTTTTCCACCTTTTCACGGATGAAATGGTACTGCACCCGTATGTGTTTCGTCCTTGAATGAAATGCAGGATTCCTTGCTAGATGCAAGGCACTCTAACTGTCACAAAATAAAGAGACAAACTCTTGTTTGTGCCCAAGCTCCTCCAACAGCATTTTCAACCAAATTGTTTTTTTACTGGCTTGTGTAGCTGCTACGTATTCTGCTTCTGTTGTTGACGTAGCCACAACTGCTTGCAGTTTTGAAACCCAGCTTATAGCTCCACCAGCAACCTTGAACACATATCCTGTTGTAGATTTACTTTTATCCAAATCCCCTGCATAGTCAGAATCTACATACCCGTTGATAAAAAAGTATGATCCTCCATAACATAATGCAACATCTGAGGTCCCCTTGATGTATCTTAGGATCCTCTTCACACAGTTCCAATGCTCTTTGCCTGGATTCGCCATGTACCGACTAGCTACTCCCACTGCTTGCGCAATGTCTGATCTTGTACATATCATAGTGAACATTAGACTCCCCACCGCTGATACATACGATACTCAAGACATCTCCATCCTCCCTTCTTCATTGGTAGGACTCATATTTGAGGATACTTTGAGATTAATAGGAAGAGGGGTAGAAATTGGCTTACAATCTTGCATGCTGAAACGTGACAAGATTTTCTTTAAATAATTCTTTTGAGAAAGCCAAATCTTCCTATTACCTCTGTCTCGGTGAATTTGCATCCCTAGAATCTTGTTTGTTGGTCCCAAGTCCTTCATTTCGAATTCCCTTGCCAGTTGAGCCTTCAATTCATCAATGTGATCTTTGTTGGGGCATGTAACCAACATGTCATGTACATACAACAGCAATATAACAAAATTATCTTTTCCAAACCTGTTGAAATATGCACAAGGGTCTGCATTCAGTCTGTTGTATCCAAGGCACATGATGAAGGAATCAAATCTCTTATACAAACACCTTGGCGCCTGCTTTAAACCGTATAGAGATTTGTTTAACCTACAAACCAAGTTCTTCTTTTCTTTGTCTTCAAATCCTTTAGGCTGGAGCATATATATCTCTTCTTCAAGATCTTCATGAAGAAAAGCCGTTTTCACATCTAGTTGGTCTAGATGTAAGTTGAATGTAGCACACATTGCTAGAACTACACGAACTGTTATCAGTCGAACCACAGGTGAAAATATTTCATTGAAATCAATATCTTCTTTCTGAGCATATCCCTTCACCACCAGTCTTGCACGATACCGCTCCACTTGATCGTCACCATTCCTTTTGATTTTGAAGACCCATTTGTTACCAATTGGCTTCCTTCCTTGTAGTGGCACAAGTTCCCATGTATTATTTTTATGGAGAGCTTCTATTTCTTCCTGCATTACTGTCATCCATTGAGAAACATCTGAGCTGTTTATCGCCTCCTGAAAGGTTGATGGCTCACCATCATCTATTAGAAGACAGTATGCAACATTCCCTTCCATAACATAATCTGAGTGTCAAGTGGGACGTCTTCTCTCATGGTCTGATTGACGAGTTGTTGGAGCTATAGAGCTTTCTGGTTCTGGTTCTGATTCCTCGTGCGTCGGTTCTGCTTCAAAATAATCTTGTTCAAATTCTTTCTCTACTTGTATCTGAGTAGTTTCTGGCTTGTCTTTTTCCGTGCTACCATCAACTTCTCCTCTTTGTAGAATGTCCTCTACAAAGATAACGTCCCTGCTGATGAAAACTTTGTGGGTAGTGGGATCCCACAAGCGATACCCCTTTACTCCATCAGCATACCCCAAGAATCTACATTTCCTGGACTTCGGATCCAACTTTGTAATTTCTTGGGCATTGTACATCGCGTACACAATGTTTCCGAATATATAGAGGTCTGAATAATCAACTGACCTACCAGTCCACATCTCCATTGGTGTCTTCAGCTCGATTACGGTTGATGGAGCTCGATTCACCAAATAATAGGTGGTATTAACTACTTCTGCCTAGAATGACTTTTCTAAGCCCGCAACCCTCAACATTGCTCTTGTCCTTTCCAGCAAGGTTCTGTTCATCCACTCTGCCACTCCATTTTGTTAATGAGTGTATGCCACCGTGAACTGCCTTTTGATGCCTTCCTTCTTGCAGACGTCGTCAAATTCCTCACTTGTATATTCCCCTCCATTATCTGTCCTGAAACACTTGATCTTCTTCCCGGAATCAAGTTCCACCCGTGCTTTGAAGGCTTTGAAATTCACAAACACATCTGACTTCTTCTTAATAGGGTACACCCAACATCTCCTAGAGTAATCGTTGATGAATGAGACAAAATACTTTGCCCCTCCTAGGGATGGAACCGGTGCTTGCCATACATCAGAGTGAATTAATTCTAGAACAACCTTGCCTCTAGAATTTGATGTGTTGAATTTAAGACGATGCTGCTTACTTGTTATACAATGCTCACACAAAGGAAGTGATACCTTTGTTAAACTCGGAAGTAGCTTTTGTTCCACAAGAATCTTCATTCCTTGTTCTGACATGTGCCCAAGTTTCTGATGCCATAGCAGCGTAGAGTCTGGATTACTGAAAGCTAACAAAAATGATGTATTTGATTGCATGAGATCAAGATAAAACACGTAATTGATTAAAGTACTAAACAATGATAAAGAATAGGATTTAAATCAAATAACCATGTACAAATGCTTCTTTAATGCTCTAAGATTCTAGGCTAAACAATGAAATGAGGAAATCACGCTAATGTCAATGCCACTCTCGTGGACATTAGCTACCACCAAAGTTATAATCCCATTCTCATAGCAATTAGACTAGGTGAGGTATTTAATCAAACACCTTGTGTGCATAATTCCTTCCAACTTCCCTTTCTCAAGGGCAAGTTAGAAATGTGGGAAGGATTGGCCATAGTGAATCCCTACTCTCATAGGTGAAACACCAATTCCATAAAACTCTTGAAAGGTTGGATCCTAACCAATGCAAGTGTCACATAATATCCTATTTCCATAACCACATTCATAATAAGAACAATGAAAAACCTAGATTAAACAATGTAGTTCATATAAGCATTCATACAAGGAAATTCAATCTAAATCCCTAAAGGATTCAACTACTCATAATGAAATGAGTTAATTCTAATGAAATTGAAGATTAAAACAATTGGAATAATATGCAAGGAATTTAATGCAAAAGGAAATTCAGAATTGCAAAAAGAAGAAATTGAAATACTTACTTGAATGATTATATAATATTTGAATCTGAAATTGTAACGGAATTTGCAATTACAAAGAGTAATTCTTCTCTAAATCTCCCTAAAAAGTAATGGATTTGCAACTAAAATATGTTCTAAAGTGTTTCTAGAGAGAAAACCTTAAAGAGGACTTAAGAAATTTTAAAGATAAGTTCAAAATAAAGCCTAAACCTATTTATACTAATGAAATTGCGCAAAAAAAAACCACCACCAATTTGCCTGGTCACGGTGGTGGTCACACCGTAAGACCACCACCGTGACCAGTCCACGACTTTGCAAATTTCAGTCGTCACTGTACTGGTCACGCCGTGACCAGTAGAGTGACCACTGAAATCAGCAAAGTGGTCACGGTGGTCACTGTGGAGGTCACGGCGTGGATTGGAATTTTGAGGTAAATTCCAACAATCTTTCTTCAAGTGACCCTTCTTTCCACAGTTGTAACACTTTAACATCTTCTTGCTTCTTGACTTTGATATACCCCGACCACCGCTTTGGCCACATTCTGTTGACCTTTCTCTCATCACCGTTAACGCCTCTGCCTGCTGTAGATTGACTTGTCTGTCCTCCTTGTTCTTGCGCTGACTTTCTTCTTCAAGAACCGTAGCTGCAACATCATCGAAGACTAGATAGTCCGTAAGGATGTTGTTTGTTAAGTTGATGATGAGTTGATCATACGAATAAGGTAGACTTTGAAGTAGAAGTTCTGGAAGCTCATGTGGCTCTATTTTACAGCTTAGAGACGTAAGCTGGGAAAATAGAGTATTCAACGTATTTAAGTGTTCCGTCACTAAAGTAGATTCTGACATATGGAGAGTGTATAATTTCCTCTTAAGGAAAATTTTGTTGTGAAGTGACTTGGCCTCGTACAACCGATTGAGATGATCCCAAATCTCCTTGGTCGTCTTCTTCTCCTCGATGCTTGACAATACTCCATCTGCTATTGATAGGTAAAGATCCGCCATAGCATCCTCGTTCATCTTGCTCCATTTTTTGTCATCAGTGAAATCCTCTTGTCTTTCACTGATAGTTGCTAGACAGTTGTCTTTCCTCAGGATGGCCTTCATCTTCAATTTCCACAATGAGAAACTTTTCCAATTGAATTTTTCAATCTCAAATTTCGCTGCCATATTGTTCTTGAAACAAATTCTGAACAATATATCTGAAGGTTCTGATACCAATTGTTGCGCCCGCGGAAGTGGGATAGATCAGATTGCAACAATAATTTGAGATGGTAAAAATAAAGGAGGCACAGATTTTACGTGGAAACCCCCTAAACAAATTATGGTAAAAACAACGGGTAAGAATAGAAGAATTTCACTATGAGGAATAGGAGTTACAACCAGTCTCTAATTAACATGGAGAAAACAAGGATAATTCTCTCTTGCTAGGAAGGAGAAATACACTCAACAAACTCTCTAATATCTCTAGTATATGAGGGAAGAATAGAAGAATTTGGGATGATAAGAATGACAAATGACCACCCTATTTATAGTTGAGGATTTGGGGTCATTTTGTGGTTAGCCTAAACTGTAGGGACCAAAAAATAAATATTTTGTTCAACAAAGTTTGGCTACCTAACATTCTTGTTCAAAGTTGGCAACTTCCAATTTGGCTGCTGCATGGTATGTTGCCTAACTCCATTTGCCAACAGCATGTTCACCAAATGGACATTAACAATGTCTTCTTGCATGGAGACCTAAATGAAGAAGTATATATTATTTTACCCCCCCCCCCCCCCCGGATTCCAAAGTGACAAATCGAACCAAGTGTGCAGGTTACTAAGGTCGTTGTATGGTCTCAAGCAAGCGAGCCGGCAGTGTAATGCAAAACTGATTACGACACTGCTCAAAATTGGGTTCACACAATCAAAATCTAATCCTTTAATGTTTACTAAAGGATATCAAAACAGTTTCATTGCTATACTGGTATATGTCGATGATATCCTTGTGGCAAGTGCTCGAATGGATTTGATCCTATCTTTAAAGCAATTTTTGGATGATGCTTTCAAAATCAAGGACCTAGTTTCATTGGGTTATTTTTTGGGGATTGAAGCTCAACGAACAGATGGCAGTTTGAGTATGTGTCAATGTAAATATGCGTAGGACATACTTGAAGAGGCAGGGTTTCTTGAATGCAAACCGGTAGGCACCCTAATGATACAATGGACGAAACTTAAACATGGTAATGGTACACGTCTAGCAGATGCAAGCAACTATAGAAAGATTGTTGGAAGACTGTTGTATCTCACAGCTACCAGACCAGACATAGCCTACTTTGTACAACAATTGAGCCAATATGTTGATGCTTCGACTGACAAACATCTACTGGTAGCAAACCGTGTGCTAAGATACATCAAGAATTCTCCTAGACTAGGTTTGTTCTACCCTACCATTATACCAATACTGACCTCCATCTGAAATTCTTCTCCGACTATTATTAGGCCACCTACTCTGAAACTCGAAAATCCATCACCGGATATTGTATGTTCCTTGGCGGTGCGCTAATTCCATGGAGGTCTAAAAAGCAGGCCACGGTATCAAGATAATCTTTTGAGCCCGAGTGTAGGGCCCTAGCCATTACTGTTTGTGAGGTTTAGTGGCTAATCTACTTACTCAAAGATCTTCAGATTGGCATAAACAAACTAGCCACAAAGTTTTGTGACAGTAAGTCGGCACTAGCAATCGCTAAGAACCATGTTTTCCATGAGCATACAAAGCACATTAATATTGATTGTCATGTTGTTCGAGAGAAGCTAAATGCAGGCATAATAAAGGTAATGTTTGTGTCTTCTGAGAATCAAGTTGTAGATGAACCCTTACCGGTCCCTTAGTTCCGGCAGTTCGTGTCTAAGTTAGGCACACAAAATTTACATGTTCCAGCTTACAAGAGGTATCAGATTATAAAAAGGGAAGCTAAGCGTACGAGGAAAGAGATCATTAAGGGTGTTTCTGTCTTTACTCTTGCCCATCCAGTTGGTTGTAACGACATTTGTCGCCATCTTACATGTATTTTATAAATGTTTGTTCTCTGTATCTCGTTTACCAACTAAAGAACAGAGCTTATCATACCATCAATGAACACTCTCTGTTTCTTCAATCAGGTAACTCCATAGCCAAACTTTGTCATATGCATTCTTCTTTTTCTTTCTCAAATCAAATTTGAACACAAGTAGAAGTAAAAGTTGGGAGTAGGAACTTGGGAGTACACGAAGTATTTTTCTATTTGGCTCGCCACATAAGCATAGGTTAAAAAAAACAAAAACAAAAATCAAGTTTTCATCTTTCATGCTTACTAAATTTGGGTTTTACCAATTTAGCGATGACTTGGACCTGGGTTTCAAATTCCAGGATAGTAAGCGTTGTGCCGTCTGCCAACACTACTTTGTACAGTATTCTAGAGTCGCTGGCACAAAGAACAGGCTGAAGCTTTAAGTAGAGTTTTGAGTTCTAGTTCTTTTTTCCCATCTATATTTACCAGTTCATTGGTTTTATGCTCTGCTTGTAGTTGAGGTTGCTGAATTTTTGAGCTTCCTCGTTGTCCTCGATCTCCAAAGTGTTGGTTTTCAAGGCGGCATTGGTGTGCCTCTGTGTTTTCAAACATGCCCATGTCCTTAGCTAGTTGTATTCCTTCGAGAATACTGAGGATGATGCCCTATCGAAATCTTTTGCGCTCTCTTTTTCTTTCTATATGGCTTTCTGTTTCTTAGCCCAATAAGCGTAGATGAAAATGAGTGCGAAAACTCCGACTGCGACGATGTCTCTGACTGCAATTGTGATAATCGAGCCAGTTTTGAGACAGTTACGTGACGAAGGGATGAACTGGAGCTGAAATTCGGTGAGTCTGCCGCTGAATTTTGTTCCGACTCTTGACAGAGGTTTTCCAGTGGGACGCCGCATTATTAGGACTCTCTGAGTTTGAGTCACGTTAGGACTAGCTATCCTACTCTACCTGAGACTCCCCTTGTATATATATCTCTTATTCCTCATCATTGTAATTGTTCAATTGAATCAATACAATATTCATTTCTCATCTGGTATCAGCTAGCCTAGGTTTATTTTCCAATGGCTGACGGCTCTGTTAATTCTTCCAAACGGACCGTTTTTTATGCAGCTATTTCTTCTGCGGTTTCTTCAGCACTTTTGCACAATTAGACTTGGGTTCTAGTTCCTCCTCGCCCAGGTATGAATGTGATTGGGTGTAAGTGGGTTTTTCGTACTAAACGTAAAGCTGATGGTTCAATAGAGAGACATAAGGCGAGACTTGTTGCGAAAGGGTTTAATCAAGTTCCTGGTCAGGACTTTTTTGACACCTTTAGTCCGGTTGTGAAACCCACTACAGTCATATTGCTTTTGAGTTTGGCTATTTCCTCAGGTTGGGTGGTTAGGCAGCTTGACGTACACAATGCATTTTTGAATGGTGATTTGGCTGAGACTGTTTATATGCGTCAACCACCCGGGTATGCTGATGCTTAATTGCCTGATCACGTTTGTCTGTTGAGGCGTTCCTTATATAGCTTAAAGCAAGCTCCACGAGCTTGGTTTAATCGATTGCATACTTTTTTACTCTCTGTTGGGTTTATAGCTTCAAAGACTTATGTGTCATTATTCTATTACTCTCGTGGTTCTACATGTGTGTATCTTTTAGTATATGTTGATGACATATTGGTAATGGGGACTGATGAGCTACTAGTGTCTGATTTACTCTTTAAACTGTCTAATGCTTTCAAAATTAGAGATCTTGGTGAACCTGGTTTCTTTCTTGGAATTGAGCTAGTCAAAACTAGCAATGGTGTTATTCTTTCTCAGCAGCGGTACATGTCAGACATCTTGAAACGGGCTGGAATGACTGATTGTAATCCTCTCGCCACTCTTATTTATACATCAAACACTCCATTGCTTAATTTAGATTCATATGAAGATCCAACGAAATACAGGAGTTTGGCTGGTGCTCTCCAGTATCTCACAATTACACGGACAGACTTATCCTTTGCGGTCAATCAATTGTGTCAACATATGCATGCTCCAACATTGTCTCACTGGGAGCAGCTAAAACGAGTGCTCAGGTATATCAAAGGCACCCTCTCATTCGGCTTGCGTGTAACTCAGTCAAATTCTAGAGAGCTTCATGCTTTCTCTGATTCTGATTGGGCCGTAAATCTACTAGTGGGTATGCAGTGTTTCTTGGCACCAATCTTATCTCTTGGGTGTGCAAGAAACAGAAGACAGTTGCAAGATCATCCACGGAAGCTGAGTATAAAACCTTGGCTGATGTTTGTGCTGAGGTCATATGGATCATGTCCTTGCTGCATGAGATCAAAATTGATGGCATCCTTACTCCCAAATTATGGTGTGACAATCTTGGTGCTACTTATATGTATGCGAATCCAATTTTTCATGCAAGAACTAAGCACGTGGAGATTGACTACCAATTTGTTAGAGATAGGGTTGCCAATGGAGATATTCAGGTTAACTTTATTTCCACAAAAGATCAATTAGCTGATATCTTTACAAAAGCTTTGCCTAGTCCTAGATTTTATTTTCTTAGGGACAAGCTTCAGGTTAGTAGTTTACCCTGCGCTTGAGGGGGAGTATTATGACTCTCTGAGTTTGAGTCACGTTTGGACTAGCTATCCTACTCTACCTGACACTCTCCTTGTATATATATCTCCTATTCCTCATCATTGTAATTGTTCAATTGAATCAATACAATATTCAGTTCTCATCCGCACAGTTTGGGGTTCCTGACGAAGGCTTTCTTGTCTTGGTTCAAGAACACACTAGAATCTGGAATTTCACTGCTTGAATTGTTGAACGAGAGATCGAGAGTCATGTTTGGCGGGATCCTGCTAGAAAATTTTGGCGAGATTTCGACAAAAAATTTTGTTGAAGGAAACGTTGGGGTATGTAATGCAAATTGGTTCTGTCGAAGTAGGGCGATAAAGATACGTTCATCAAATTAGACGACAAATCTAATTCTAGGACAGCGCCAAACCCGTCGTGAAGTGACCCGGCAAGTAATTATCTTTTAAGTAAGCGGTCGTTAGATTCTGAAGACCAATTAAACTTTCCGGCACCACACCAAAATTCGAAACCCAGGTCCGGATCAGGTAGGATGAAGAATTGATTTTAGTTTTTTTTTCTTATTTTCTTATTTTAATTGTTTTAAAATTATATTTTTTTCACATGGCGAACCAAATATTAACATTTTTGCCAAATAATCTTCTACGAATGCTTTTACTAGACGTTATTTAAAATGTTAACCGGCTAATGGGTAGAATGAGCTAAAATGTAAGTTTATGTATTTAATTGCACTTTTTAAAAGTTTAAGGACATAAATGATTTTTCGTTGAAAATTTAAGCATGCATTTTACCATTTTCTCTAATAATAATCATCATCAAAGGCAAAAAGGTCATTTCATTTGTTTGTTCCTTTCCCCACTGCTCTGAATTAGCATTCGTAGGGAGGTCTAGGAACTAGGAATTCCAATCCCACAAATGTAGGTGTTTGCAATTTCAATTCTTCAAACCAAGCATTGTAATTCTGGTGACAAAAGAATTGTGTTGTAATTGAATTGCAACTATATCAAACCAAACAACCCATAAAAGGGTAATTACTCTCTTTCTCTCTCCCTCACTCTCTTTCAATCTCTCACCAAAGTGTGAGACCGTCTTACAGGTCAGACTTTCACTACTACAGAAATAACATATAACGTCGGACATATAACGTCGGTTTTTTGAAAAACCGACGTTAAAAGTGAAATAATAACATACGACGTCGGTTAATTAAATAACCGATGCCGTATGTCTTACATGAAAAAAAATAAAAAATGAAAATAACATACGACATCGGTTATTTAAATAACCGATGCCGTAAAAAACATACGACGTCGGTTAATTAAATAACCGATGTCGTATGTCTTATGTGAAAAAAATAAAAAATAAAAAAAAATAAAAAAAACATACGGCATCAGTTAATTAAATAATCGATGTCGTATATTTTATGATGTCGTATATTTTATGCAAAAAAAATGATAATAATATGCTCTCTTCTTCTTTTTTTTTTGAAAATATATTGTTTGTTTTAATATGAATTCTTTTAAAAAAAATTTGATATGATACGGCCTCGGTTTTATGACTAACCGACGTCGTAACATTAAATATATAAAATTAAAAAAAAAAATTATTAACCTACAACTTTGGATATTGTTAATTGCACGATCTTTCTCTTCTCTTCTCTCTGCCGCAACGAACACCTCGATCCACCTTCTTTCTTCTTCTTCTCTCCGCCCGCACAACCTCACCGCCGGAAAGCATCACAGCTGCACACCCCGCGCTGCCGTACAGCCTCACCGCCGCACCTCCTCCACTGTAACAAATGTTTACGGTTTATGCCTGCGACG